>CM075288.1:11783991-12355877 GCA_037672795.1 Lagerstroemia speciosa | reverse complement strand
GTTGTTGAGCTGCTGCATTTTTGTTAAATTTGATGCCTTCTGCACATTCAAAGTCAGATATCTTATGCTAGTCAAATCAAACTGTCATGGCCAAGACCAAACAAAAACAAGCTACGAAAGAATGTTTTCACTGAGGGGTCAATTTGTTGCTTCAATTCAAAATGCCCTATTATGGAATTCTCCGTTCTGCTTAATATGAATTTTCTGAAGCTTTGAACTTTATTATTCAGAACCTGATGAATTGGATATTTATTTGTTTTCTGTTTATCACTCACTTTGTTTTGGTCATGCAAAGATGAGATTTTTTATTGCTCAGTTCTGATTTTGCAGATTATGTAATGGGTTACTTATAGGAAAGTGGAAGACCTATTTCTAGTCCTATTCCTCATGAGTGCGAAGTTGGTCGTTGGGCATTTTGAATTTAAAATTCATTAATTTCCCTAGACTTTTTATACATTATATGCACCTGTCTCCATGTAATATAAGTGCACGGAGATGCAATTTTCTATTTTCTCTTCTCCCATGCATTATAACCAAATCTTACTTAGAATATTTTATTTATTTATTGGGTACAATTTCATTCCTAGAAACTACTATTCCTCTGTTGCACATCTTCTCACCGAAACCCAAGAATCCTTTTCGTCTTCACATTTTTTGCAGCTTGTTAGCAGTTCACTCTCCCATATATTGCGTAAATATACTACGGCACTGGTTAAATCTTTTTGGTTCCGCTTTCTGTTGCACGAGTTCCGTTCCTATTGACCTTTGACTGTTTGGCTATGTGATTTGTCCTTCAACTTGGTAACTAATTGGTGATGACGAGGTAAATTTATAGTAAAAAGCTTTTCATTTATCAGCACGTGAAGAAGAAAGGGAACACTTTATTTGGTAACTTCCTGCTGAACTGCAGTCTTGATCTTTACTCTTTTACAAACAGACTTATCTGGAAGCTAAGATGAGTTGAACATGAAGCCTTCTGCTTATCAAACTTTTTGAAGCTGTCCATGCCTTCACTTTCCTTAATGCATAGCTGAGATGGATGATGCAAAAGGGAGACATAAGATGGATTATTACAAAGGGATGCCCCCTCCGGTAAGGGAGTTTTGCTATCTTATAATTTATTTAGCCTATTGAAAATATCCCTCTTTTGATCCTTAACAATGTTACTCTCCTGATCTCTGCAGTGGAATATGCCATCCCAGCATCAGGCCAAAGCAGCTAATGCTCTAGACCTGAACAGGAAGATCATGGCTATCTTAGAGGACAAGAACAACGCAATTAGAGAGAGGAATGCTGCCGTCGAGGAGACAAAGGAAGCACTGCAAGCTCGTGATGAGGCCATCAAGCAGACAAATCAGGCATATGCGGAGCGTGACAGAGCCCTTATTGAACGGGACAATGCGAGGGCTGCTCTCCAGTACTTGGAGGATGCCATCAGTAACTACCCCACAGTTGGTGGAACCCAACAGCGAAGGGCAAAGCGAGCTCACCAACCCTCAGTGGCACCATCCTACTCTCATTCTCATCCCTCACAGGTAGATCTACCTGTAGCTTTTGCAGACACAAATGAAGCTCACCAGCAAGCTACTGGCGGTTCATCATTTAAGCCGGGCAGCACAAAGCGCATGAAACAGAATAAGGGCAATTCTGCGAGAGGGTCAAAGGGGAAGAAAGTGGGGGAGGATCTGAACATGGGTGTCCCACCAACAGAGAGAAAGGTCCGGTCCAAGTGGGATAATCGAGAAGAAGTTTTGAACCTAGTGAACTACAATGGATCTATAATGCCTGTCCCTGTTTGTTCTTGCACCGGAGTGCCCAGGCACTGTTATAAATGGGGAAATGGTGGGTGGCAGTCTTCCTGCTGCACTACAACAATCTCGATGTATCCTCTGCCACAGATCCCAAACAAACGACACGCTCGGGTAGGTGGTCGGAAAATGAGTGGCAGTGTGTTCTCAAAGTTGCTCAGTCGAATGGCTGAAGAGGGACATGATTTATCAGTGCCACTGGATCTGAAGGATTATTGGGCCAAGCACGGGACCAATCGATACATCACCATTAAATAATTCTGCACCCAGCTTTTCCCTGTGGGCCTCTTCTTGCTGCCTGAATTCAGCTCAATCTTCCTGTGATTTGGAGTCGACCTGAGGTTGATTGGAGATTGAAATGATTGGTTTTTGCAGTAACATTGGAGCTTGGGCATTTTAGCAGTCTTTGGCAGGGGGTGGGGAAGACTAGCAGTCTGATAGTTGCTGATCCAGGGGGGCATCCAAAGCTGCTAACTCGGTCCATTGCCCCAATTTCTCGATAAGTGGATGAATGAAACCATCGGTTCAATGTGCTCTGCTGTTCTGTTTCTGTATGTAATTTTGATGATGCTATGTGGGAGCGCACTCTAGTGAATTTAGGTCATCCCTTAATAGTCTTGTAAGTGGGAAGGTGGAAGCGTTGGGAACTTCTGGAAGATGTAGCCATTGTGTAGTCTTTCGATTTGAAGTACTCAGAGACAGGAAAAATCGCATTTTTTCAGATCCACAATTTCGGCGATTCTTCTTATGAGACTTGGTTTTCGAACTTACTCTTCACAAGCATGGCAACATTGCCAGCTTGCATTCCACATTAAAGGTTGCATATTTAGAACTGGAAGTAAGCTTTTTTAAGTTCGCAAATGAACTCATTTTGGGTGCCTTTTGACTTGATCTTGAGGAGATTTACTATCCTGGGTATAGGATCATTCAGTACTTTTCATTTCTCATTTAACGGAGCGAGGAGGGTTGGTGTGTTCTGGATATTGTACCGTGGCATCTGAGCCTTCATTTATCACTAGTAACACAAATTAAGTGCACGTGGAGCAGGGTCTTTCTGCCACGGTAACCCTCCCGTCTGGCGTAACGGAATCAGACGCCGTTAAGTGACCGAAGGTCCACGCGCACTCCAGTGGACTAAAGATCGCTGAATCATCGCCCTTTCAGAAGCCCAGCCAGCCTTAGTTTTAGGGCTGAAGTCTCTAACGGAACCTTTTGTCGCTCCTCTTCTTCCTCCTCCTCCAAGGTTCATCTGAAGTTGCAGTTCCGGTCAACGATTCGTCATGGCGCCGCCGCCGGGACCTTACTCCGGGACCAGCACTCTAGCTCTGGTAATCTCTTCTGCCTCTCTCTCTCTCTCTCTCTCTGTCTGCCTGCGTCGTTTTCCCTGGAATTCTGAGAGATGGTGGAGAGTGAATCTGCTAGATCTGGTATTAGTTCGATTAGTGATTCCTGATTCTTGATTGATTTCCTGGGAATTTGATGGAAATGTTTCGGGATTTTGGGGGAGGATAGGTCGCTCGTGTTTCGGCGTTCTCCTTTGGGCTCGTTTACGGGAACATGAAGCTCAAGTATCTGAAGGTACTCTTGTTATTTCTCTGCTCGCATTCTTTTACTCAAAAATTGTTTCAGGTTTTGCTTGTCATTGATTAGATTTTCCTGACACACTGCCTTCTTCATATGCATTGGTTGATAACATACTGAAATTCAGGTTGATCACAGAAGAAAGAGTTCCCTCAATATGATTGTAATTAGTTGGTTGAAGGAGCTCATTGTGGATCTTCAATAGCACATATGTGGAACTCTGAACTACTTGTGTCTACTAGTAACGAGAGGAGCTTCTTTAGTTCTATACTTAAGTTTCTAGCCGGTCTCATTAGTTGTTATCAACTTAAAGTGTGTTTCCTGGTTTGGGGGAGACTTCGAATTTATTTTTTGCTTTTGACCAATGTTATGAGAGCTCCTACTGTCTTCATTCTAAAGATCTGCTGATTGATACTTCAAATCATGTGTATTTTGCTCAGCTTTCTTCTCTCTGTTTTGATACCTCTCTCATCAGGACCTGCTATCTACTTGCAAATTACAAGATGACCTTAAGAAGAAGAAACTATAGGGATACTGATGGCTTTCTTAGAATATCCTGGTGGTTAAAAGTTGGGACAGAAATCTATACGTTAATGAAAAACTCATGCATTAATATATGATAGTTTCTGAGCAAACGTGCATGCCTATTCTATGAAGGTCTAGTGCTTTGCTTGATGTGGTGAAATGTTGAATGTAGAAGTGCCCTTAAATTGTGTATCTCGAATGTGAATATTCATTGAAAGTTTTACCATTTGTCATGGTTAATTTGGTTCAAAATTCTCCATTATCCTTTGTGTTTTTGCTTCTTTCCTTTTTCATTTCCTTTTTCTTAATCATGGATGGAAAAATAGTTGCTGGCAAATGAGAGTATCAGTGAGATGATTAGTGGATAGTTGAGTTTCTTCAACGGTCACTGTGAAGTACCACTTTTGAACTAGACATGGTTGGAGAAGTTCTTTTTATCTCGTTACCAATGTCAGTTCAGAGAGGAATTGCTTCTACGGTTCTTCCGATAATGCAGGTAGATTTGGGCAGATTGTAGTGCTGTAGTGAATGGACGTATAAACACATGTGCGTACATTTAACATGTTCATCCATGATTAAAACACGTTGCATCCATGTTTACTTGGGGTTATATGTAGTATGGAAGTGCTTAACGCATGGCATACACGTTAAGTGTGATAGGGTATATATTATTTGTCTTCCATTACCTTGGTGCATAACAGTCATTGACTTTCCTAATAGGTTTTATATTTTGCTATCTACTCCGGTTATATGCCTTCACTCTGGAAAGTGCTATATAAAGCTCATTATGTTTAATGTGAAAATTTGCTTGTGATGAGCACTGAAGAAGTAATAACTTCATCCATACTCCAACAAAAAAGAAAAAAAAAAAAGAGAAGTAATAAGTACTTCATTCATTGACAGTATAACCAATTTCAAATTGTGCACATGCAAGTTTCAGTCCAAAAGACTTCAGCTTCTCACTTGTTTATCTATGATTTGCCAGGCAAAGGCGAAATCCCAAAGGAAAGCGGAAGCAAAAGCTCATCACTAGAGGAGGTCATTTGCTTTTTAGGTGTGGTTTTGGGCGATGAATGCCTCTTCAGAGATAAAATGAACAGTCCCGCTTGAGGTATCACATTGAGTGCAATAATGCAGTTGGTAGGATTTTTTACCAGATTGCCTTGCCATAAGGATTTGCTTCCATTGGAAGCTGCTGCTTAGGAATCATCCCATTTTCACATCTTGTGCATCTGGTCTTAATACAAACCTCTTTCCTTGATGAGCAATGCTGGTGTTCTGGATTCTTTTGTTGTCATTTTTCCTTAAACAGAAAATTATTTTTTTCTTTTGTCATTATGAAGTAGACGTGGCAATCTGTACCGAGTCGGTATTATCTGCTTGGGCCGGCTTGGTCTGATAAAATAGAGACCCGAAAGATTCAGCCCGGCAAACAATTGTGTTCGAAGGTCCATCCCTAATGCTGATGGAACTTATGTCGTCATAATAATCTGGAAAATGCATGTGCGCATTCTGAACAAAGTTTTAAAGTTCAGATTGATCAAATTGAACGTGTTGGGTTTATCTGGTTTATCTGCCCAGATTGATGAAGATCCTGGCAACGCGTCTCGACTAATTCGAGATTGCTTCTCCCCAGCTGCTCCATATCAAGTAAGTATCAATTGCACATTTCTGTTCTCGCTTCAACATTTGAGTCCAATTAGTGAGGAAATAAGTACTATTGTCTTATATCCAATAAGACAATGAGTAAAGTAAATACTCGATGGTTGAAACAGCCTGGCTTATTCTGCAACTTCTTTCCTCTCCCACTTGTGTAACTTATTGGAAAGTGTAGGGCTTTGGTATATGTTATGTACAAACTAAACCCTATTGCTCACCTTTCTTAATCCGCCGATTACAACAGCACGGAGACAACAAATTAGTTAAGGCAAATCATTCTTTTAAAATATAGTGTCACCATCTCACTGCATTTCCTATTCATTACACATGGAAGATTTAAAGTCAACTTCTTTTGACTTTTTGTTTCCCAGATTTAAAAAAATAAAAAAGCTCGTAATCCTAAAAGGGGAGATGAGAAAGCGGGAAATAAAGGGACACAATTGAATCTAGTTGCTAAAATACATGTTAGGGGTGACTTCGTCTGTACTGCGCATTCTTTACATGACACCAGTTACCAAATTTTGCCGTACTCTGCAAGGACATATGATATACTGATTTGAGTTTCACACTTACTAGAGATGAGCATGAGAAGACATCGACAGCTATCATACTTAACCATATTTTTGTCGTAACATAACATGTTGATGATTAAGTATTTAATTAGTAGAGGAAACAGCCAAATCAAATCCGATCCCCCTACCTTGATATTTCTCGAATTTCATCCTATAACTTAATGAGGTTCTGAACCCACCAGCCTTGAGTCAAATTCTTCTGCAGGCAACCTGCACGGTTGCAGAATGAACTGGTGATGCGGTTCCAGATCGACTTAACTCGTTCTTGGAAAGATCATGCGGACTGCAACACGATGCAGCTCGCCAATCAAAGACAAAACCCGAACATTAGCAGGTGTGTACCGTGATGCTTTACTTATCATAGATATCAGCCTAGCCGCGTAGGTCAGCGATCGATGCCATTTTTTGGTACGGATGCATGGATCTTCTCCCCCGTGATCGTAGGAACTTCGATCGCTTGCTTAACAGCGAATCTAATCGACATCGATGATTACAGCTTTATAAATGATTGATGTACTACCCACTACCCGGAAAGAGCAAGCAAGTGATGAAGCTCTTTGCTTTACCGGTAATCATCATTCATCAGTGGAGTGGTTCAACCACAAAGTCTTGGGGTATCGTTCGACAAAATCATGGAGGCAAAGGGCCCCAGCATATATTCCTCTAAATCATTGCTTTACCTTCTTCATTTGCATTTAATTTAATTGGAGAGAGGGTTCCTGTGTTTGAATTGAAGATTAAGGCGACAGCACATGGTGGGACTATAAAGTACTTTTCCAAGTAACATGGGTTGAACTTGGTTGATTGAATTGATTCGATGTCTCCCTCCTCTAAGTGGGTCTCGAATTTCGATCATGTAATTAGAGAAAATTCATCACTGTAAGAATTTTACTCTTTAATAGACTAATTTACTTGAACTTAAATCGATCGATTGAATTTCCTGAATATCCGATAGTGCATAAGAATGAAGGTACTACTTGTCCAGTACACAATTATTTACTTAATTAATATATACACACACACACACCCTTTGATTGACTATAATTCCTTTTTTTTTCCTGCTTAGAAATTGGATAAAAATTCCAATATCATTTGAGGTCATGATGCATATCATTTAAATTTACAAATGTGTGTGTTTATATATATAATCAGATGAAATAAAAAGGATGAGCCATCTAATGTGATATATCGGATATCTTATTATTTTTTTATCTGACACAGTGATTAGTACTAATCCGCACATAATAAGGCTCGTGTCGGAATCGCAATCTTTAAGGTTTCAAAGTGGAACATTTGAGACTATAATTGGAATCGTAGAAAACTCGGAAAGTTTTATGCGTAGACGGACCGATGTAGCTGGAATGCGGATTAGTCGGGGCACGGAAAAGATTAATGATGAACCGGGGCCGGGGGAGGGGGGGTGTTTGGACTTGGGGACCATTTGGGTTGATGTCAATTAAGATGTCTCAGACCAAAGCCAGACACGATAAATCTTATCTAATCATGTCGCTTTGTGTCAGTTTTGATTCGCTTAGAAATAAGTTTTATGTTGTCTGCCCTAATTTTCTCGATCTGGTCTACGAGTTTAGCAGTAACGAGTTTCTTATACTGACTAATTCTCTCCTGAAACTAATGGCGCCTTTGCTTATTCGATGGACAATATTTTTGATACCTTGTTTCTTATCAATCCCTATCGATATGTCACAGCACCAATCATTGAAATTTATTAACTTTTAAAATTTTTCCTGTAAAATTCTAATAATAATAATAAATAATTAAAAATAATTAATTTTTTTAATTAGTGTGATCGTTCACGCCGTTATGCAAAAGACTTTCCCCTCGCTCCAAAATTTCAATGCTACTTTTTTACGATTTAATTTAGATTTCCTTATTCCAATTCTGTACCTTTTAATTTCTCTCTTTCCCTTTTTTTTTTCATTTCTGAAAAGGAAAAAAGGGGCCGAATCTTTGCTGTTTCTGGTTCCTGGTCAATGTTCAAACACAATCGAAACCCAATCTCGTAATTATATCCAAATCCATGCCCTATTTCACTCCTCCACCGTATTATAACGCTCTTCTATTCTCTCGCCAACCAGAGAGCCTAGCCTTTTCGCTTTTCCCTTCTCTCACTCCGAACGTACTCTCAAGTCTCAACTCTCTCCCGGAAAATGCCGCTCGAGAAGTGCAGCAACAAGATCCGCCGCATCGTCCGTATCCGCCAGATGCTCCGGCGGTGGCGCGCGAGGGCGTCTTCGTCGTCGTCGTCCCGCTCCCCACCTTCTCCGCCGCACGACGTCCCGTCTGGCCACATCGCGGTCGTCGTGGGGAGCGGCGGGAGGAGGTACGTTGTGCGGGCGGCCTACCTCAACCACCCCGTCTTCGCCAGCCTCCTCGTGCGGGCCGAGGAGGAGTACGGCTTCTCCCAGCCAGGCCCGCTCAGCATCCCCTGCGACGAGTCGCTGTTCGAGGAGGCGGTCCGGCTCGTGACCCGGTCCGAACCGGGAAGATCAGTCCGCCGCCCCCCGGTCCCGGACAAGCACCGGAGGTGCTGCCATGCTGGCTCGACACGATTGTACTCCGAGTTAGTGGCCGAGGCGAGGCCGTTGCTGAACGGGATCTGAAGGACGGAAGAAGCTAGCCGTTAACTCGGCCGGTCGAGTTAGCTAAGCTCTTTTTTCCTTATTTCCATGTTTCCCTTTTTTTTCCTCCGGTTTGGAGATTTTATTAGGGATGTTTGCTGGAGATGGCGAATCGAGGTGAGGTTTTTTTTAGCCGAGTCATCCACAGCTGAACCGGACCGGACCGAGTTAAGAGGCCGGGGTGATTTGGTTTGAATCTGTAAATTTTTTTGCCCCACCAATCTGTAAGAATTAAGTATTGTAATTCTTCGATGCAGACTGAGAAGACATTGAGACTTTTTTTTTTAATCGATGCCCTTTGATTAATTTAGATTGATTATGTTTGATCCGCAACAAGGGATAGATTTAGGAGGTGTGCGCAAGGCGATCGGCCTCTTGAATTAAAGAAAGTTTATGAATTTCTATATAAATTTCATTTAATTTTATCCTATTTTTATTGATTATCTTAATTTTACTCCCCTAAACTCATCATTCTAATATTTCTATTGAATTTTGTGTCTATTTTTATTAAATTATTTTCCCGTGTGCTAGACCGAACTTATTCGAATTTAGGTTAAGCTTAGTACTGGAGGTTGTACCATTGTCATTTTGCCTATAAAAAAAAACCAAAATGTGTAAAATGTGATCGGTATGTTTCAGTGTCTTTTTTAGAGCAAGTTAAATAGATAAGATGACCGTTAAACTAACTGTAATTTAAATATAAAACGTATTCTAGCCCAAATAGCTTCATTTAATCAAAGCTCGAGGGTCTAAATGTGATGGAAGTACATTTTGGGTGTCACGTTCGAATTATAACCTAGCTCTCGGTTCAAAACTCGTGAATGGAACAAGACCGAGGGGTCATCGGCTGTCCCCCGAAGACAACGTAGGTTCCGAGTCTAACATTAGTCATTGGATTGGACATCTCCGTCAACAGTGGAAAGAATGGAAAAAAAGGATGGAAGAGATAAGATTAGGCTGCAAACTTTCTTCATGGCTTTTCTTAGTGCCTTCCCAGGACAGGTGATGTTGAATGTACCCCCTAGTAGCTTCTTTTTCGGTGTATATCACTCGATATTTATAAATATAATATCCCGTGACTAATCCAAGTTCCAAGTCGGTCTACTAAGGGTCTAAATCTCTCCCGATACGAATTTTCTCCATTTAGAGACTCGAACTATAGACTTTACTTAAGAGGAAGAGATGTTTTGTCATATCAACCAATCCATATTGGCTCCTAGTAGCGTTTAGAAACCCAACATTCTCAGTTGATTCAAGCAAGTTTTTTCCAACTATGGACTTTTTCTTTCAGTAGATTCAAATCTAAAATATTATTCAATTAAACGATCTTGAACCAAATCTAACATGCAAAATGAATCTAGAAGTAACTGTAATTTTTTATAAGGATTTATAAGAAGTTGGCTAGTTAGTTGTAATTTAAAATTCATATGAATTTCGAATATAAAGACCTTTACTAAAATGATCCGTAAAAGTTTTGACTTTTAATTAATTTTATATTATAAGCAGGGACATATCTAAAAATAGTGTTGAGGAGGTGGAACTTCGTGAAAATTAATAAGACGAACAAACAATGAGAATTGGGTGAAAATAGAGTAATTTTTGAAAGTATTTCACGAAATAGGGTTCGTTTGAAAGTATTTACCAAAATAGGGTTTTAAAACCGCATCTTGGAGATGCGGTTTTGTTTTTAATGAACCGCATCTTCAAGATGCGGTTTAGTCCGATTTTTTTTTTTTTGCAAATAAGGAACCGCATCTTCAAGATGCGGTTCCTTTGTTAAATTTTTTTTTTTTTTTACTTTTGAAAACAAAGTTGCAGTTAGGGAATTTAGATTGAATATTTAGTGTGTAATATATAACGAGTTCGTTTTATAAATATCTGACAAATCTTTTATGTGTAAAATTTATATAAAACTTTAAGAGTAAATTTTACAAGTGTAAACATCTGAATGGTGATTTAAACAACGAATTTTGATGTATCATACATTGAGTACTAAATATGTTAATACCTTAATGTGTGACACATTAGAACTCATTATATAAATCACTATTCAAGTATTTATATTTATAAAATTTACACTTAAAATTTTGTAAAAATTTTACACGTGTAAAGATTTTACAGAGATTGACAAAACGAGCTCGTTTTATAATACACAAACTCAATGTGTGACACATTAGAATTCGTTATATAAATCACTATTCAGGTATTCACATTTATAAAATTTACTCTTAAAATTTTGTAAAATTTTACACATATTGAAAGACTTCTACGAAGTATTAACATATTTAGTACTCAATGTATGATACATCAAAATTCGTTGTATAAATCACTATTCAGATGTTTACACTTGTAAAATTTACTCTTAAAGTTTTATATAAATTTTACACATAAAAGATTTGTCAGATATTTATAAAACGAACTCGTTATATATTACACACTAAATATTCAATCTAAATCCGTAACATGCGACTTTATTTTCAAATGTAAAAAAAAAAAAAATTAACAAAGGAACCGCATCTTGAAGATGCGGTTCCTTATTTGCCAAAAAAAAAATTCGGACTAAACCGCATCTTGAAGATGCGGTTCATTAAAAACAAAACCGCATCTTCAAGATGCGGTTTTAAAACCCTATTTTGGTAAATACTTTCAAACGAACCCTATTTCGTGAAATACTTTCAAAAATTACTCTATTTTCACCCAATTCTCAACAAACAATAAGAAGACAAAAAATCATCTGACCGTTTGGTCGCAAAATTAATTAAAAAAAAATGATAAGTTGGACCGGTTAGTCCAACATGTCCCCACTGGGCCAAATTGAGGACAAATGGGCTTTCAGTCGGTGGCGAGTCGAGCACCGGTCCTTACGGACAATCTTAAAGTTATTCGTCGGACATCCTCTAAAAGGAGTTTCGATTTTTTTTTTTTAATTTATGAAAAAAGATTCACATGCAAAAGAACTGCTCCAATAAATGGTGGGGAAAAAAAGGAATGATTGAGATGTCCGTACTATAGCCCCTTGCACGGCCCTTTGGTACCGGAGAGCCAGGCCAGCAAAGGGGACCCACGATCACGTGCACACCACGTGACATGCCCACAGTGCCTGGCTCATTCCTAGTGGTGATCGGGTCCGGGTATCTTATATTTTTCATAATCCTCGGACCCTATCTTATATAGGACCGATTCCTAACTTTTGAATCCGGACCCTGCCATGTGAAATTAGAAACATGATCCTACCATTATGATAACTTTGCAAATATATATCTATATCTAATGGAACAATATTTAGTAAATATTTGTTGAATTTATATAAATTTTAATACGTTTCATTATTCTATAAATTCTATTGATATTTTGAATAAATAAATGGAATTTTGTTATGTAAAATAAAAAATTATCAAATTAGGAGTTTAAGGGTATAAACAACACTAGAGTTAAATAAGGAACGAGAAAATTATCGTCGATTAAATATATAATCGGTCCGGTTATGGTTCCGGGTACTTTATGGTTGGAATCGGAACCTATTATAACCGGTTCCTTAAGTCATTACCTGGATCCTATCCGAATGTCATTAGCGTCTACCCAGAACCTACCCCATCGGGTAAGTTTTAACCGGTTCCCATGCACACCCCTACTCATTGCCCACCTGCTTCTTAAATAAAATGGAAACAAAGGGAAGGAAAAAAAAAAAAGGAAATCTGAGTAAATCGAATTTGTTTGGCAGGCTGCATGAGATATCAGACCGTCTCGTCAAAATTACATAATAGAAGACTTATATAATTTTATCTATATATTTGACATTTACTGATCAATTTTTACTCATGTTTATTTATATACAACAATATGTGTATATATATATGAATAAAGTTTTTTATAGATTTTAAATGTATATCTGATCCAAAAGTTTAAGCTCTTACGGATATTAATCTATTTGAATTGCTTCCCATTGGCTGCATCATAGTAGGCTTTAACCGAGAGGGAACGGCTTGGTTATGCTCTCGCAACAATGTAAATGGACCATATGGACCATATGGGAATGATTAAGCATCGGATTGTTATTACTCATCCACTGTAAACGAGTGATATCGAATTAAAATTTATTTAAGTGGGGTATAGAAAATCACAATGAAATTAATTTTCGATTTAAATCAGTTCTTATTAGGTCACTCATCTATAGTAAATGAATAAGACTTACCTAATGTACAGTACTCTAGGGTACAGGGCTAGGATTCGAAAACAGTAGTGGTGATAACTTAGTCATCCCTGTTATGTAATACTCGGGCTCTCATGCTCAACCGTAAACATATCTGATGTTGATCGTGTTAACGCAGTGCTACCAAAGATCTGGTGTAGTCCAAGACACCAGTGTTTATCAAAGTCCAAGTTCAAGAGTCCCTTATCGCAGCATCGGTTAGTGTGAGGGTCGAACCCAGAATCTCGACCTTATCAAACCGCATAAGAACGAGTTCTGGGCCACTAAGCAATCCCCCTCACCAAAGAATCCGAGCCTCTCATTGTTGTCGGATTGATGGACCCTTATTTAGCATGGAATCTGGTTCACATCTAACAGAGGAAAGGGATCGGGAACCGATCTTGTTCTGGTACGCTAAGAAATTTCTCTAGTTTTCTACAAACATTTCACCAAGAACATTAATGCCTGTTCCCAACGTTTTGCCGAGACAAATGCGTTTTCATTTCTCTCTAGCCTCAGAAAATGTCCTGTAGGGTCGAAAAACACTGAAAATGATGCCTCCCAGGGACCATCTCAAAAGGATCGAAGAAGAAGAGGAAGATGATGACGCATGCAGCGACGAAGTGATGAATATATAATTGGAAGACCTTGGAGGAGCTGTCAACGAAAGTGACTGTGCAGCCACAGGTGTGTCGTCACAATACAGAGGTTCACGTTATTCCTTCATGATTTTTCCCCCTTCAAGATCGAGTATCCAAAAACTTGACCGATCTTAACTAATTCAAGTTCGTGTCGGATCAACTTATTAAAAAATTATTGAAGAACAAATTCAACGTCGGATGGTTGATGATTTGAAACTTGGAATGTAGGAGAATTGAAGTACTGACACTTACAAGTTTTGACTTTTATGTGTATATGAGTCCGTCTCTTATAAGTACAGTGAGAATTTTACATGGTATCAGGGTCAGTTTATGTGGGTTCACAGCACACTGGTCTGAAATCAAAAGGAAAATAGCTAGCTCGTGATCTGCTATGTAACCCGATGATGGAAGAGAAAACCCACCTTCTCAGTTGTCCACCCTAACTAGGGTACGGAAAAAAACATCTGACTCGAGGTCATGTAAGGGCAGATATTGGAGATTAATCTTACATAGAATAATCAATGAATTGAAATATGAAATATGGGAGAGTTGAGGTACTGTTACTTACAAGTGTAGTCTAATTTCTTATATATACAATGAAAATTTTACAAAAATAAATATAATAATACTTAAAAAAATACTATCACATGTGAGATTTAATTCTCAATATTTTTTTTTATTATTTTCCTTTTACTCACTTTATAAGTTATGGGCATTGGATGCTTCAGATTCTGATTTAGCATTTGTGATGTGTTCATGTTACGATGGCTCTAGGGACAGATTCATAAACTTAAAGCCACGGACGGATTCATAAACTTAGTTCGAGCAGGCGAAATTCCTATAAGACATTAATATAATGAGGTCATGGGATGAAATAAGAAATTTCAATAAAAAATTTAGACAAATTCAAATAAAAATATGTATAGTATATTAAATATTTTCTCGACTTTGTCTCCTAAATCCATCCCTGGATGGCTCGTTCTCTCTGACCATTATGCCCCTAACTTTTTTGGGTTCGTTTTGTTTATCACTTGACGAACATGAAATGGAAGTCCGAATATCGTACCGCAACGGTACCGGGGAATTTTCGGAGTGAAAGATCGAGAGGGATGGAGTACATTCCCCGACAAATCTCTCGACAGACTAAGCCCGTCGAGGTTGAGCGCATTTATTGGGATTTGTCGAGAGGAGACCGGCGGGCGAGAGTCCGAGATCAGACCTCGACGCCCCAATCCCTTTCAATTTTGTGGGCCGCCCCTGCCCCTTGTCCCAACGGTCCTAGTCGAGGGGTGTTTATGTAATTAGGTAGAGGGGCCCTTCCTTTAGCAGGTAAGTCTTAACCATGTTTCCCTTTTTCTTTTCTTCGGTCTGTATCATCCGAAAAACAAAATTTTAATAATTCATAATGGTTTAAATAAGGAGAAAATCTTGTATGTAACAGTATTGCTATATAATCATTGTCACGTGATAACATCGTTACACACAAGTGGATTCGAAAAACTTGTTTGGGGGAAATTCTATAGGAGTGTAACATAACAAATCCGAAGATACTATATATAGTTCAATAAAAATGGATAAATTCAAGTAATATATATATATTATCTCATGAAATTTCTCGAATCTAGCCCCCTAAATCCATCTATAGTTATACAAAAGACTTACGCTTCTAAATTTGAGTATAGTAAGTCCACAGTTTTACAGATCACGAATTTTTTTTCACGTACAAAATTTGAAATTGGGATCTTACAAATTATGCTTGAATATAAATACTTGCACTAGAATAACAGGAAGTTAGATCGTATTTCCAAAATTGCCCTCTCACGTCTAAGGCCTTTCGTTTTTTTTTTTTTTGAGATAAAAGAAGGGCAGTAGTAGTAGCGATCCAGTTATTCGATTGATTTGTGCACCAACAGACCTGATAGAGTGCAGAAACCTCAGATGCTATATCGAGAACGCGATAAACCTGAGGGAAGAATTGCATGATATACAGCCAGCCAACGAGGTTCAATTTCTGAATCTGCAACTTGCTGATTTGTGTTTTGTTCTTGGGAAGGACTGAAAGGAACACATCATGGAGGGATCGGCAATCTGCGAAGGGAACAAATGCAGATATTTTTTTCTTTAATACAAGTTGAACTTGAATGAATAGGAAATAAATCGGTACGGGAAAATCTCACTGGTAAAAATCGAATTCATGATTTTTTTAATTCTAGGTTGAGGTACTACCCGACTAAGTCATCTTCCTCAAAGAGAAATTTATTTAGAAAAAAAGTTTTATGCAGTGTTATCATCATCTATTCGAAATAAAAAATTTCGGACTCAATTCTCATTATTGAGGGGAAATCTCATACCCCTTTATTCCTCTCGTTCTTCGACTTTTTCATGCATTCAAAAAAAATACTTATTAATTTTTTTGATAACGATGAGTTTATTCTCCCCGGTTCCATAAACACTCCATAAGCCCATGAATCCATGTAAGTTCATGTGCAAAAAATATATGTCGGTGGTCTCACCGGGTATTTATTAATTTAGTATTGTGAGGATGAAAACTTCTTGAATGAAGATTTCTTCTATAGGCACAAAAAAAAAGGTATAAAAGTGCCGATTCAACCTCCCAATATGTAGTATTCATGTTTCCGTGTTCAATCACGGACATATCAAACGATTCAACAATCATTACTAAAACTAGCCTCGTCAACGCAACACTATCAAGGATTAAAAAGTTGGTGTCTGTCAAGGTTCAGGTTCAAAGAGTTTATTCTGACAATTTTTTTTGATAACGAGAAGTTTATTCTTCGCAGACCTATAGACACCTCAGGAGCCCATCGACCCGGGTCAGTCCACGTATAACTTTACTTAGAGGTAACTCAAATGTGTGATATCTACCTTACTAAATCATATGAGAATACGTTTTGAACCATCAGATCACTAAATGATGTTTGAGTGAAAAATTTTGGTAGCACAAGATACTGTCTTTGGTGAGTTGAGGGGAAAAAGTAGTTGGAGGAGGTTTAAATGTACAGAAGAAAATCTGTGGCTCTAAATAAAAACATAAAATGATTTTTAATCGGAAAAAAATTTATATATATATATATATATATATATAGGGAGAGGACCAGTCCATGAGATGAATTTATTTCTGTTGGTTCTTCCTGTTTTCTTTTTACTATTACTAGTATGAAAAATAGCTGGTTTCACTGAAATTGCCATAATAAAGAAAATGCCTGTGATTCAATTTTGACGGTATTCAATGACTTCATCATTTTAAACAAGTTATAGATACATGTCAGTTCATGTGCAAAATATATGTGTCAGTGGTTTCATCAAAGACTATGCGCTCGAGAGAGGATTCGAGCGTCCGATCACGTGAATTTTCACATGAATCGTGCGTACGTCCCATTCACTTGAGTTAACACCTGGGGTTAACTTCATGACCCTTGATCTCCTTAGCAATCCTCTATTTACACAAAATAAATCATAAAAAAATTAGCGTTCAATTCTTTATAAATAAAAAAATTCATAATTAAAAAAATTTTCCCTCTCAATGAAACAAACTAGTTAAAATATCAATAGTTGTGACCTATTATTACCTTCTCGACATCAGATGATGCATATCGAAAGAATAAGAAAAATAATAATTGGATCTTTTAACCTTCCCAAAGCTTATTTTCTCTTTTGATGTAATACAACAAAAACAACAGAGTAATTCAATATTCAAGTAGAAAACCTAAAAACACGTGCATTTTGTTCTATAGCAAACAAAATAATTTTACCATTTTTATCTATAAAACATCTGCTTCTAAATCGACATTTAAAATGTGCAAAAAGGAGGCATCTTGCTCAAATTGAATTAATCATGACTCATTGGATTCCTAGATACAAATGATTCGGATCGGAAAAAAATGCGCGCAAAGGAAATAATGTAAACAATACTGATGATTCAAACCTAAAAATGTGCAAAAAGAAAATAATGTGAATGCATATGAAAATTGACCAGACGAGGATTATTCTTAATCTCCGACATAGAAACCGTGACCTGTACGTGGCAATGTACCATGGCACGTGAACCGAATTGTCTCCAGGACATTTTTAACGTACATGTCCATTTATTGTAGCAAGAAAAGGACAGAGACCGGAAGAGAAATGAGGGTTTGTTATCGACTAGATAATCTGATGCAAATTCGTCCAAAGCCTTTGGAATATGAAGAATTGCTTTTACTGTTGCCTTCACTGTTGATGAAAAACGAAAGGCTGAAATTGGATCTGATGGTACGTCTCACATCCCTTCGTCTCTTGTTAATATCATGGACCAAACAATTCGGGCCCATCCTCCTTTCTTGCAGATCATCATCATCGATTGCCTCACAAATAATTCTGAAATTTTTCAGTCCATATCGTATGATGTTCGAAAGTTTAATGAGTTCAAATTTATTCAAAGTTCAAATCAGGTTGACCATGATGAAAATAATGGAGAAAGTGACTTCGTGTTGCACTGATAGCTTTTGATACGAAACCAAAAAAAAAAAAATCACATGTTCAATTCTTATCGATAAAATCTCTCGTACACGAGTATTGTCTTCTTCATTCTATCTCCGGTCTCTTTTATTTTTGAGAACAAGTATCATTGCACTACCGGGTTTCTAGAGCTTGGGAGTATTTAGGAACCCAACTGGTCATGATTAAACTAGTTCGACCCAGCACCCAGATTAGCCCACTGGCGGGATGAAACTCTCCCAATGTAATTGCTCTTCATTCACAAGGCTCGAACACCGGGAGTGTTTTATTTTGTATCATATAAATATGAATGTATTAATTATGATAAATATGAAGAAATTTATGAATCCATGCAATCAAAATTAGTCTTTTTTAATCAATAATCAGTCTGTATTATCCACTGTACTTAGACTTACAAGTATAATTGCCAAATATACATGGACCTGTTACATCTAAAGTTACACCAAATTTGCATAGATTATGAGCTAAAGTATTCTTTGTCCTCTTAACCCAATAGCAAGAGCGATAATCAAAAGATGATAACAACTCCTTGATTACTTGAGACCAAATTTCTAATCTCCCATGGAATTTCACTCTGTTGTTTCAGGACATTCACAACCAGTAAAGTATCGGAAAAGAAAATAACTTTCGTCCACTTCCTCTGCTTAGCAATAGTTGCAGTAGAATTACGTCTTATATTTATTGTGATGAAGGGAAAACAACAAAAAGAATAATCTTTCATTTTTCTTCAGAAAGATATAACCAACTGTTATGTTGTACATTTGTTTATATGCATTCGATCCGGCCAAAAAAAAAAAGACGGGAAAGATTATACCATAGACAAAGAAGACAACTTCGAAGAGATGTACGATTTCAACAACGATTTGCGTACAACACGATGTTGACAGAATTAATGCACCATCGGACCTCGGCATTCACTATTCGTTGATTTCTTTAAATCTCCAAGGAAAATTTTTATTAGGACGGCATAAATTTTCCCAAATTGTGTCGGAAACCGATGGAGTTTCGGATATTCGTCAGTAACTTCGCAGTCAGATTTTCATTGGTAACAACGAAACTTGCTCTATCCTTCCTCACGTGTCATATACTTTTTTACTACTCATCAAGAGAGGACATAGTGTATGAAGAAAATCAACTTGAATTGCGAACAATGATTCAGGTTCAGGCCTGGATAATTACATCAGCTCGTGAACACGAACGTGCAAACATACATATATCTTGCGAGGAATACTATGTAAAGGCAACTTTACACTAATTTAACCTAAGAAACTGTCCCTCTGGATTTAGGGTAAAAGGAGCTGTCATCTAATTTGTGCCCTAAGAATCCACAAGGTACCGGAGACGGGTCTGTTAAGATGGTTCGTCTCCTCATTTGAAAGAGTCTTAATATCTTAGCTGGTCGACCCACCTCAATCCTGAATCAGTTGGAATCCATCGGGTGGTTCTAGATATCAGGTGATATGCCCCGAAAAAACAACCGAGAAGGTTGAAAAAAGGGGACAAAAATTAAGAAAATAAAAAAGAAGAGAGGTGGAAATGGGATAGCTAGACATCCAAGATTCACATGAAGGCAGGAGAGAAGCATCCTCCCCGTACTGTCTTGCTCCTTCCTGGCCATCCTCAGCCCTCCATTCTGACTCCAAACACCGGCGAGGTCGAGTTATCGACTGCGTGTTCAATTCATTACGGCCTTTTCTTTCCTTATCTCAGCATGGAAGTGAGAGACCGGAATACTACCTCCTCGCAAGGGATGGTGAGGCCCATGTCGTGGCTGAAACCGAACTCCTCCTCGGCGTGCCGGAGGAGGGACTGGAACTCCGGGTGGGTGAGGAAGGAGATGGGCACGATGTACCGGGTCCGGTTCTTGCCCACGTAGACGGCAAAGTGGCCCTTGGGGACATCCAGGGGGAGCCCGTCCTCGTAGTCGTTCTTGCCGAGGCTGGAGCACCTCTTAAGGATTTGCTTGAGGACTGCTGAGTGTGGCAGCTTCGTGTATTTCCTCTGAGCCATTTTAGGGCTAGAATGACAGGGAAGAGGATGATTCTCAGGGAAAGAGAGAAGTGAAGGGTGTTGATGAAGAGTGGTTTGGGAAAGGAGGGATGGTGGAGGCTATTTATGAGCAGTAGGTCTCCCTCATGATATGGAAATTTTAAGGTTGAGAAAGAGGGCAGGAAAAAAAATCTTATATGATATTAATTCACAGTAATGTAATAAAAAATATTAATAAAATTATTCTGACAAAACAGTTATTATGATAAGTGTTTGGGTTATTGGTATCGATTTACTTAAATATTATAATTTGACTGGTATTTTCTTATGTCACTTGACGAGATGAGGTCGATGTAATGAGAGAGAGAAAGAGAGGAGTACAATACGAAGGACATGGCACGAGTATTTTTGGGGTATGTGTTGAGTGAGTAGAAAGACAGGGTTGGAGCACTGGGCCACTCCCTCTGGTGGATTATCAATGTTGGCCCCTCCCAATGGCAACATGGACCCCCTCTTCTTTTTCGTGGTCACATCGTTGAATCGGATTTATAAAGTATAGGGTTAAGTGAATATCGACTTACCGGTCATCGACCGGTCTGTCTTGAATTGTTATCCTAATGGTTGGGTAGACTCTGACCCGTTACATATCAAGAATCGGTTTATAAGTTCGAATCATCATCTGAGAGCATGTTTTTTGTTGTGATCTTCTATGCATGTGCTTACGCGTAGTTATATAAATTTTGTGGACATATAGGTTGTTCATAGAAAGAAACTACTGATGAATTGAATGTAAGTTACGATCTACACTTCAGCTTACCTTAACCTCATCTAATCTTAAACCAGTTTCAATTCAACTTGCGGTAAAATACTCTCTCTATAAGTTTACCTGCAAGACCTATGTGAGAATATCTATTTGTTCTGATCTTATAAGATCTTTACTTGGGACTGTTAGAATTAATTAATCAAAACTCGAACACTCTTCATTATATATATAAAAAAAAACTAATATCATCTGAAAAGAAAAATGGAATTGAAGAAAAGATTTAAAAGAAATAAACCATATTAAAATAATAGTAAACATAAATATCTCTTTATCCAATTGTGCAGTGAGTGGCAAAGGTCTTCTACAGAGGAAGATTTGATGTCCCCAAAACGTAAATGGGGGACTATTCGACCGTGGTCCTTCAACTGTTCCTTGAACCACCACCATCAAGTTTTAATGATTCAAAAAAAGCATGAAAATTTAATTTAAAAAATATTGCAGAATGAATTGGAGCCACCAACATCTCCAAAATAATTTTAAAAAAATTCATGTGTTCATGTACTGTAATTTATCGTGTCATGGTAGCGAGGAACTAATCAGATTTGTGCATGTAACAAACACGATAACACGTGGCTATGCTAGTCAATTTATGGTAAAAAAAGGTTGGTCGAAAATTGTATGACTTTTTAGACTTATGAGACACCATACAACGTGGTTATATTTCTTAACATATTTATTAATGCATCCGGGCTTTGACCCTGCATTCCACCGGGAAAAAAAAACAAGGGAAAGAAAGCCTCGTTTCGATCAGGCTTGTGAAATATTGACTTATAATCGAAGAATTTGTTGAGTCGAGGTGAACAGGAGATGGTATAGGTTGTTTCAAGTGGTTCGACACTTGTTCCTTTAAGTATAGATCTCGGTTCGAGCATTTATAAATGAAGAAAATTCATGCTGTGAGACTTCTATTCTTGGTGAGTCACCCGACTCGATCTGGATTAGTCACAAATTTATATGATTTATAGATACCAACGGTGTACGAAGGAAAAAAAAAAAAAAAAGGGAAAAGGAGCGGAGGGAGAGGGGTGCTTTAACTTCTGCATGTTCCAAGGCTCAGAAAGCGACCCCCCATGGAAGCTGTTGATCTGGCTCTCTGTTAAACGGTCTGCTTCGTACGTCTGTGTGTCTTCTGGATTTGTTTTTCTTCAGCAGCCTCGCGGAAGTTTCCTTACAGTAAGTACAGCTCGTTTTACGTCCCCACTACGGTTTCAGTGACCGTATGATGGCAGAATATCTCGAAACCCTTATCATCTTTATTTAGATGCTCTTTCTCATCTTGCATAGTGATTAATTGGTATTACCCCTTCCTAATCTCCCATTATTAGCAATACAGAGCTGACCCGACTCACCACCGGGACAGTTGCAAGTAGTTTATGTTCGGAGGTAGACAATGAACATCTTATGGTCGAGCATCCCCAAACCATCGATGAATCTGTATGCAGAAGTACGGAAAATGATCAGACGTACGAGCAGTGCAGCAACATGAGACTGATTATCAGGTGAAGAGGACAATATTTTTTGTCCCGAGAAGATGAAGGCAAGGCAGGAAGATAGATCATAGCGATCTGTCAGGATGAGATGAGAAGAGAAGAAGCCCTGCATGTTCTGTGAATGAGATTGTTTTGGGACAGCTGAGAGAGAGAAGGCCCTCCAAGGCTCCACCCCATATTTCTGTATTTAAATTGCCAAAACATTTTTTTTTATTTATATATTGTTTATTTATTTATTGCGTAGGGGTCTACTTGGGTCCAGTGGGAATAGAAGAAGTGAAAATTAAAGGGTTTCAAGAGTTTCACTAATGAGAACCAATGAGAATGGACTTTGCACGGTTCTCTTGATAATCTTGTTGTTTTTTAATCTATTTTTAAACTAAATGCAAAGCTATAATGCAGTGATCTGAAGCAGGACCATAACGAGGGGGAAAGAAACGAATTTTTTCTGTGCTGGAGATTTCGATTGTGACATTGGCTGGGACGGGCACATGGAAGGCCATGTTACTGCTGCCCCCACAAAAAAACTCCTGGTCTAGCACCATATGCCCCGAATGAGATCGAAAAATTTTTCTAGCAGATCTCGATTTACAACCAGTATTTTCAGTACCGGACTGAATTTACTCTTGTGCGCTTGCTCTGGCACTGGCAGGAGCTGTGGACCGATCCTATCCGGTACTTCAGTAGACACATCTGCATATCGAACCTGATCGAACCCTCTGTGGATAGCTCAAGTCCTGTGGTTTCAAACGGCCATAACAGTAACTGGCCACTTTGAATTATTAACTGCGAAGATGTCTTCCAGCAGCTACCTGGGCAGATAGCCTTTCAATAGCTTGCAGTAACCGTGCTTCGGTTTCTCGTCAGTTTTAACCTCATGAGCGGACACTTTATCCTGGAGTGGCAGGCGGAAGCTCGGCATTCTTACAGGGAAGGAAACTGCTGCATCCATTGAGTGATTGATGGGCTGATCTAGCTCTGAGCAATGCTTTGGGTTGGCACGGCTGTCCACGGATCCATCTGCAATGTCTTTGCTTTTACTTAGCATTGCTATAAGGTTGTCTTTCCCCGACTCTGTTCGCTTTGGTTCATCATAATATGAATCCCGGGCTTAGCACCGTTATCCCAGGAAAAAAGAAAGAACTTCGAGGATGCTTATGACAAGCTTACCAGTTCTATAAGCTCTTTTCACAATAATCTCCAGCGTTCCATGCAGTGAACAGAAAATATTTTAACATTTGAGCAGCTGCAGAATCAGAGATCTAATCACAATGATAAGATACCTGTCAAAACATGTGTTACCAGGTCCAAACGTTTAGGTGTGTAGACGGTGAAATGTGAAAAAATGCCAACCATAACCTGCAAAATCGAAATTCGAGTCGAGGTTGTACTTGGTATTGGATGAGAGGGACCCCGGAATTATACCTGAAATGACCGTGACAGCACATGAAGAACCGCAGAAGCCAGAGCAGATGGCCCCAGTCTTTCAAATTTTCGGTTTTTCATCTCCTCTTCTCTTCACCTCCCCCTTGTCAGATCGACTAACTGAAGTTAGCTCAGAAGGGCCCCACCCAGGTTTAATGTGGTCGTACTGAACACGTTTGTGGAGGGACACCGCTGTAAGGTCAAGTAAAATGCTAACAAGTGACCAATTATGGAATTGGAAAAACGATCAGTATCACAAATGAATGGAGGCACCCAAGGAGTACTGGAGCCAAAAGGTCATTGCAGCAACAATATCACAAGAGAGCATATAACACAGACATGGTAATTTCCTTCAGGATTAATGGTAAACTTTGTGTTTCTTGGTGACCGTGTAAAGGCGAAGCCCATTGGACACAGAGAAAGTAAGAAGAATAGACATGCGACTGCTTCTTGATGCCTGAATCAGAATGTTTCTCTTCTGTGGGACTTAGTGTGATGGAATTTTCAAGAATCAGCACCTGTGATGGAGATTCAACTCACCAGTGGTACAGGTTGAAGACTGAGGCCGTCCATCAATATAGACTTCCACTGCCTGAGATTTGTCCTATAGAGCACCTAATGAGCCAAAAGAAAAGGATATGCTTTCAAAGGGTTATTTGTCAACTTTGTCGAACTAAATGCTGCAACACGTCTCTTGATTTAATGATGAATGGAGACCAATGGAAAACTGATCTTTGAAGAATTGCTCAATAAAGTTGAAGCCTACAGGAAGAAACAAAGACCAATTACAACATCAGAATTCTAGAGTCCACTTGAAGCAAGCTTTGCCACACCAGTGTGTGTAAGGTACCTCCAATAGGAGAGATGATGATTTGTTATAATATCTGAAAAAGTGATCCATACATTTTGCATTGAACATCATAATCGCAAATCAAGCCCAAAAAATAGACTCTTGCACTGCAATCAGTATAAGATCTAGAATGGACAAGTGCAGACAGAAACTAGCACTTGCTACTCACTCTCACCTTTTGCCATTTTTGGTTCACATTGTCACCAGAAACCCACCTTTTTTCCCTTGTCTCAGCAGACAAAGGTTTCATCTGGAAGCTTGCTTTTCCAAGATATTCTTTACATTGGAGATTGATTAACTCGTGGAAAATTTAGGGACAGAGGAATGGACGATATAATTGAGGTGAGTAGCTGGCCTTCCCAAGATTTCTGTTTGCCGATAACTTCCCCGACAGAGGGAAGAAGATAAGATGGTGTAATTTATGGCAATGAAAGGACCAAGAATGCTAACAAATTTAGTATTTTAGTTTTCTGATATCCCTAGAATGATGGTCCACGTACGATGAGTACTCTATGACTGAAGAAGCTGTCAAAAGATTAGCTACTGCAGTTTACAGCTCTGGTGCAGCCTGTAGTTGTCGCACTTTCAGCACTGTTATCTAAGCATGGAGCAATTTTGAGCAGATGCCAAGGCAAAAAGCTAGTGAATGTT
The DNA here is from genome assembly GCA_037672795.1 of Lagerstroemia speciosa. Taxonomy (NCBI): domain Eukaryota; kingdom Viridiplantae; phylum Streptophyta; class Magnoliopsida; order Myrtales; family Lythraceae; genus Lagerstroemia; species Lagerstroemia speciosa. Next base: position 12,330,520 of record CM075288.1, on the reverse strand, counting down.
ATATCTAAGCAAATCCTGAGGTGCAAAAACCACAAAATTTGTAAATATGGAATCGGGGATTGACTTTCAGCCAGGTCATCTGTGATTGCCGCAAAGGAGTTGCCCAAGGTTATCGTAGCTAACCACATTCAGAAACTGTCTTCTATAAATTTTTAGTAATCTACTTACTCCTTATTCCAGTTAAATGCCTAATGAAAAGGGGACTCAGTCATGAACAACTGCAATTTTCCAACAAGAAATATCTTTTGGAGACCGAAAAAAGTATTTCTAATTTTCAAATCATTGACAATTTGTTCACCGTTGGATCACTTCCATTGCCAAAATGATTGTGTGATAGTAGACTACTTATAAGAAGCAAACTTTTCGCCAATGAAATCCCTTATCATCCCTTAGAGGCAGTTTCCATTGAACAATAGACAACTAACATTCTGCTTCTTGACAAAGCTGATATGGTAATGTCTTCATGGACGACTAACAGAATGAAGTTCTGGCAGGCAGGTTTTCTGGTTTATGGTTTTTTTATGCAACATGTATTCATAGATGTCAACTTGGAGCATTATTTCATACATGAAGATTGTAGGAAACAAGCAAGATCTGCACAAAAGCTACTCACACCCATGATTCCCAAAAAGATCATAAATTGGGTTATGCATGAGTTTGATTTGAAACAAATGGAAAGCATCATTCTTAGACTAACCTGATTGGAAGCAGCTGAGGATTCTTCTCTCTGTTAACCACTGTAGTCAGAACCAATACCACTAAATGCGAGTAAAAAATGTACTGGAAAGTGCATGTTCTACAAAGCAACTGTGGCAGTATGGTCCGTGCGCCTATTTTGGACCACCGTCAATGAAGTACACGTGCTGCACCAAAAAATCCAGATTCCAAATATGCTATTCAACGATTTATGTCTTCTGAATTGACCCTCTAACTTGATGACAAATCAATATGTTCTTGCAAGCTGGACATTTCCTTGGACTTTCTGCTCCACATACACTCATAAGACGCAAGTTGAAAAGCATTTTCTTCATGCTGCTCTCTTTTTAGACATCAGATCTCATGAGATATATGTGCTCCTTCAATTTAATATCAACAATGTGCAAAGACGACCAATTCGGACAAACAACTACACAAGCATTCTCATATATTTCAGACAAAATACTGTTTGCCATCAAAAAGATTTAACAGACCAACCAATGACCTTGATCCAACCAGTGCATGAATTCGCTCACCAAAACCGACGCTTTGGCCGGTAGTTGAAGCCTCAGAGTGCTGCAAAATCGTACCTATCCAAAGGAGCGCCACTGGAAGGCGTGAAAGGTGAGGTTTCTAAAGCGTAGAACCCAATTTTGCAAAACTCATTTATGCGGATGTTGGAGAGCGGGCGTAGTTGGGTCAGAAAATGTGCAGAAATTCGACAGGTTGAGGGCGCTGTTCTGTTGGCACGACGACTGCGAGAAGATGAGCGTGGTATGGACGGGGACGCGACAGAGGAGAAGAGCAGGACTGGCCTCAGCAGCTTATAGTGCAGCTTCTGGGTGGCGTTGAGGTTCTAGCTTTGGGTACCCAGGAATGTGGAAATAGGATCAAAGACAGGAGAGGCTCGGCTGCGTGTTTGATCAGACATAAGAGTATGGAAGAACAAAAGCTTCATTAAATGTTCGGTCAGACATAAGAGTTTGGTCGGTCTTTAAAACAGTGATGACTAATCCAGACTCTCTCATCTGGTAACTAGAAACTAGCAATTGAACAATTTGGTTCGGGCTTCGGTTTCTTACAAATGTTGCTTCCCATAAACACATCATTGTGCATAAACTTGAAGATCAATAAACTGAGAAATGGGTGAAAGTAGAGTATTTTTTGAAAATATTTCGTGAAAAGTGGTTACTTTGAAACTAATTACGGGAATAGGGTTTTAAAAACGCATGTTGAAGATGCGGTTTTCTCTTAATGAACCGCATCTTCAACATGCGGTTCTTGTGTTAGTTTTTTTTAGTTTCTGGGAAAAACCGCATCTTGAAGATGCGGTTCTCATGTAATTTTTTTTTTTCAATTTAAGAGAACCGCATCTTCAAGATGCGGTTCTTGTAATTTTTTTTAAAATTCATCATAGAACCGCATCTTCGATGCGGTTCTTGTTTTTTTTTTTTCAATTCATCATAGAACCGCATCTTCAAGATGCGGTTCTTGTAATTTTTTTTTCAATTCGTCAGAGAACCGCATCTTCAAGATGCGGTTCTCGTAAAATTTTTTTTAATTCTGGATAGAACCGGTTGGTCAATTCCGCAGAGAACTGCATCTTGAAGATGCGGTTCTCTTAAATTGAAAAAAAAAATTACATAAGAACCGCATCTTCAAGATGCGATTTTGCCCAGAAACTAAAAAAAAATGACACAAGAACCGCATGTTGAAGATGCGGTTCATTAAGAGAAAACCGCATCTTCAACATGCGTTTTTAAAACCCTATTCTCGTAATTAGTTTCAAAATAACCACTTTTCACGAAATATTTTCAAAAAATACTCTACTTTCACCCATTTCTCGACAATGAACATCCTTCAAGTTTATTGAGAGAAATGGGTGAAAGTAGAGTATTTTTTGAAAATATTTCGTGAAAAGTGGTTACTTTGAAACTAATTACGAGAATAGGGTTTTAAAAACGCATGTTGAAGATGCGGTTTTCTCTTAATGAACCGCATCTTCAACATGCGGTTCTTGTGTCATTTTTTTTTAGTTTCCGGGCAAAACCGCATCTTGAAAATGCGGTTCTTTTTTTTCAATTTAAGAGAACCGCATCTTCAAGATGCGGTTCTCTGCGGAATTGACCAACCGGTTCTATCCGGAATTAAAAAAAATTTTACGAGAACTGCATCTTGAAGATGCGGTTCTCTGACGAATTGAAAAAAAATATTACAAGAACCGCATCTTCAGATGCGGTTCTATGATGAATTGAAAAAAAAATACAAGAACCGCATCTTCGATGCGGTTCTATGATGAATTTTAAAAAAAAATTACAAGAACCGCATCTTGAAGATGCGGTTCTCTTAAATTGAAAAAAAAAATTACATGAGAACCGCATCTTCAAGATGCGGTTTTTCCCGGAAACTAAAAAAAACTAACACAAGAACCGCATGTTGAAGATGCGGTTCATTAAGAGAAAACCGCATCTTCAACATGCGTTTTTAAAACCCTATTCCCGTAATTAGTTTCAAAGTAACCACTTTTCACGAAATATTTTCAAAAAATACTCTACTTTCACCTATTTCTCGTTCATTGTCAAACTGAAAAGCGGGCTTTCGAAGTTTTCAAGGCGTCTGTTCTCTGCCGATTGAAGCGGATGAACTGCTCAGCAAGAACAGCACCCGACACATGAATAGCCATTTTGATAGAAACTTTCAGAAGAGCGGGACACCGACTTAAAGCCCAATGAATTGAGAGAATGACATCAACCGGAGAGATCAAATATACTGTGATGATGGGACTAGGGAGCACTGAGAGATCTTCAGAAATTCGAAATGATTGGTATGGAGGCTTTTGTTGCAGAACAATTTGATTGAATTAGAGACATGTTCGCCTGAATCTTTACGTGGTCCTGTGGTCCAACTCAGGGTGCGTTCAGATTTGGAACTTTCTTCTCGCCAGGAATTTCAGGATCTGTATGTTTGCCAGCATTAATTTCACCAAACATTTTCGGTGGACAGTGCTCAAGGACCACCAGCATGTACATCTTGGTGCATTAACTTTAGTTATGGGACCTGTTTCATTAAAATATGATAAAAATCGGATGCCTTAGATTTTGAACCTAGAGATGCCACTAGGAGCCCTGAGACATTCATAGGTTCGGCACATGCAGGTAGGGCACACTACATGTTAACATCGACCTTTCAAGTGATCCACCGAACAAGCAATGAAGACATTGGTGTTACTCCTGCAGGTGTTAGGAGAACCACACAATTCGTTTGTTAGATAAAGGTCTTACTAGCCATTTGGATATCAGATCAGATTCAATTGTTTACCTCTCACGGGGCATTTCCTTCAGGTAATGCAGAATTCTCAAACCCTGAATAACAGATGAGATGTTAATTTCGATATGATACATCAGAAGACCCCAATTGCTTGATGCTTCTTGAATGTAGATTTCTCCTCTGATCAGAACAGTGAAATTGACAACTGATCTGATCATACTAGCTTTTTTTCCTCCACCAAATTCACGGGAATGGGGGAGCTTAGTTTTATTAACTAGGACGAGTTGTGCCACACTAGGATATACTAAAGCAATATAAAGCGCCGCCCTTCTCTTATCGATTTGTAAAATGGCAATCGTGGGTTATGTCCTTTTACAGGAATAAGTCATTCAGATTATTACATCGAGGACAATTTTTTTTACTTTCTTAACAGTAGAAATAGTTGGAAATTCACCTTTCTGTGATGTTGCTATGTCCTAGGAACCTGATCTTCCATGAAAAAAGTCGATAAATGGTTCTGCTCTCTTGCGTTTCTTCCATGAAATTGACTGCTGGATGCAAATATGAACCACCTCTGCACTTTAAACATTTCATCAGTTTGAGCAGATAAATGCATTGATTGCGTTTACTGCAATGTGATTTATCGATTTGTTACACTCTGTCAAGATGAAAGGGATTTGAAGTGGATAGAAACCTTGAAAGAACTGACGATGTGCATTGAAGCTGTATCATTTCATTCATGAAACTTTTCTAGTACAAAAGAGAAAAAATAAGAACTGTACAGGCGTTTTTTGGGATCTTGGTGTACAAAATTGTTTTAGCATGTTTCTGCTAATCCTCTCATCTTACAATTAACTCAACTGAGAAATGAGATCAATGAATGTCTCCTCTGCACGAGGAATCGTGAGGCCGCCCATGGGATGATCATAACCAAATTGCTCCTCAACTCTGCTAAGCAAGTCCTGAAACAAAGCCTGGTTCAAGTACGAGATTGGCACCAAAAATCTCTTCTTCTCTTCCTCTCCGATATAAACAGCAACATGACCCTTTGGGGATTTTGAAGATGTTCCTTCTTTGCCGAATGAAAGTGAATGCCGAAGAACCTGCTTAGCATGAGAAACACTGGACAGGCGGATGGCCATTTTAGATAGAGGATTGAAAATTTGAATCAGGAGTTTCTTCTTAGAAATACTTGGGATTGTAGTGCTTGATATGCTGTTGATATAGTGGTAGCTGTGTATATATATAGGTGGTGATGGGAAGTTGGAGAAATATTTGGGAGTTTGGAATCAGTGGTGTTGAGGCATTTATGTTCACAGAAGGTTTGATTATGGACATATTATTGGCCTAAAAGAAAATGGAATTATAGACATCTTCAGAAGAGAGTTCACATGGCTCTGTCTTCTAACTCTTCCTCAGGAAATTGGCATTGATAATGAGTCTGTGTTTGTTGCTATACACTAATTTCTCCAAACATCTGCAGGGAACAACTTGTATGGACCACTTAACATATTGCACTTCTGGAAAGAGAAGGCCTGCTGCTACAGTCTTTCTGGTGCAGCTCTTGCACCAGAAATTATGTGTCTGATTTGTGAAGGTTTGGTGCAAAGCACGGGACCGTCCATTGTCTGCTACCAAATTAGCAAGGACAATGACACTTCCTCAGCAGAGCCTGCTCTGACAAAGTTAAAAGTATTCACATAAAAAAAATATCAAGAAATCACATCAGGCTGCTCTATATGAGGACCTAGTAGAATGTCAAGTTTCAGCATGCTACATGAATGTTACTCAAGAAAGTCCAACATGTCAGGGCAGGCAAACAAAGTTAAAGGATCCTGTTCAAAACTATGCGTTCAAGAAATTCAAAATACAATTTGAAATATTGTAGGCAGTGGCCGAAATGTGAAAGAAGTCTGAGGATTTTTAACCCCTCTTGGACTTTGCAGGATCTTGGCATATGATCTCTTCAAAATATAAACCTCAATGGGAACTTTGCCAACTCTTTCTTGGTGAGATAGGCAAAATATCAAAGAGATGTGTCAACGTTATCCATGGAGGAGTTATTTTGACGAATCGAATGAAACACAGAACTCCAATATATTTTGGTCACAATTTGATGAGTGAAGCAAGAAGAAAGCAATACACAGCAATCAATTGTGGGAACTTTCGTCAATTCATTCCAGGGGACCGTGTTCGAGGGAACAGATATAAATCAGCAATGCAGCACATCTTTAGCTAAACAATCTCTTCCTCTGAGAAAATTTGACAGGTCGAATTGCCTTCAGTTTTGAGACAAAAGATAGCACCAGCAAACTGTCTGAATTAAGGACTGACCATGGACATTTCCTGGTTTCAGCACATGCTGATGGAGTATGTGGCGTTTTGCCATTAAACAGTCAGCATTCACCAGGCACAGATAATGAGTTTGATCTTACTCTGTAAGTATTAGAGGAATCACTTAATTTGCTCTTCCATATAACCTCTTTTGGAATTTTGGAATTTCAGTGTAGGAAATTATTTTAGCTTGTCTCCCTTCTTTGATCTCATGGTTAACTCAACTAAAAAAAAATAAAATCAGCAGATGTGTCTTCTGTGCAGGGAGTGATCCAGCGCAAAAAGCCTTTTACGCCAGTTGTGGGAAAAATGTTTTCTTTGATTTGTTGCTCGGGGTCAACATGAAAGGGACTCGAAGTAATGGCTGGAAAACAGGAAAGCGCAGATGATGTTCATGGAAACTGTACCATTTCATTCCTGATACTTTTCTTGTACATAAAGAACTGTCCGCAATTTTTGGGGATTTTAGTGTACAAAATTGTTTTTGCTTGTCTCTGCTTCTCGTCTTTTACAGTCAACTCAACTGAGAAATGAGATCAATGAATGTGTCCTCTGTGCAAGGAATCGTGAGTCCGCCCATGGGATGATCATACCCAAATTCCTCCTCGGTGCTGCTAAGCAAGTCCTGAAACAAAGGCTGGTTCAGGTACGAGATTGGCAAGAAATGGGTGAAAGTAGAGTTTTTTTTAAAAATATTTCGTGAAAAGTGGTTACTTTGAAACTAATTACAAGAATAGGGTTTTAAAAACGCATGTTGAACATGCAGTTTTGCGTTAATGAACTGCATCTTCAACATGCGGTCCTTGTGTAATTTTTTTTTTTACTTTCCGGACAAAACCGCATCTTCAAGATGCAGTTCTTGTGTAATTTTTTTTTTCAATTTAAGATAACCGCATCTTCAAGATGCGGTTCTATCCGAAATTTTAAAAAATTACAAGAACCGCATCTTGAAGATGCGGTTCTCTTAAATTGAAAAAAAAAATTACACGAGAACAGCATCTTCAAGATGCGGGTCTGGAGGAAGAAAAAACAATTACACAAGAACCGCATCTTGAAGATGCGGTTTTGTCCGGAAAGTTAAAAAAAGAAAATTTCACAAGAACCGCATGTTGAAGATGCGGTTCATTAACGTAAAACCGCATCTTCAACGTGCGTTTTTAAAATCCTATTCTCGTAATTAGTTTCAAAATAACCACTTTTCACGAAATATTTAAAAAAAAAACTCTACTTTCACCCATTTCTCCGAGATTGGCACCAAATATCTCTTCTTCTCTTCCTCTCCGATGTAGACTGCAACATGACCCTTCGGGGGTTTTGAGGATGTTCATTCTCTACCGAATGAAAGTGAATGCCGAAGAACCCGCTTAGCATGCGAAACACCAGACAGACGGATGGCGATTTTATACACTGATCGCTTTAAAGGACTGAAACTGTGAATGCGGATTTGCAGATTTGGATGAGAAGAAAATGAAGTTTCCGCTTAGAAATACTTGAGGGTTGTAGTGCTTGATACGCTGTCAATGAAGTTGTAGAAGTGTGTAAATAGGTGGTGATGGTAAGTTAGAGAAATCTTTGGGTGTCTGGAATGAGTAGTATGGAGGCGTTTATGTCCAGAACAGTTTGATTGAATTAGAGATACATTCAGAAGAGAGGTCACATGACTCTGTCTTCTAACTCTTACGTCAGGAAATCGGCATTGATGGCGAGTCTGCATTTGTATTTCTCCAAATAGGTGCAGGGGACAACTTGTGTGGACCAATTAAAATAATGCATTTCTGGAAATAGAAGACCTGCTGCTAGTTTCTTTTTGATGAAGCTCTTGCACCAGAATTTGTGGGCCTGATTTGTGAAGGGTTGGTGCAAAGCAAAGGACCATCCATTGTCTGCTACCAAATTAGCAAAGGCGAGTGACACTTCTCAGCAGAGGCCGCTCTGACATCAGATTAAGTTAAGTTAAGTTAAACAGATTCATACCGCAAAAAATATCAAGAGATCGCATCAGGCTGCTCCATATAAAGAGCTTAGGATGTCAAAGATGACTTCTTTTCAGCACACTACATTTTTTTATTCATGTCAGGACAGGCAAACAAAATTAAAAGATCCTGTTCAAAACTATGCATTCGAGAATGTCAAAATACAATTAGAAAGACTGTAGGCAATGGTAGAAATGTGAAAGAAATCCGAGGACTTTTTATCCCTTTTGGACTTTCAGGATCTTCTTGGCATATGATCTCTTCGAAATATAAACCTCACGGGAACTTTTGCGAACTTTTTCTTTGTGAGATAGGCGAAATATCAAAGAGATGTGTCAATGCTATCCATGGAGGAGGTGTTTTGATGAATCGAATGAAGTACAGAACTTCAATGTATTTTGGTCACAATTTGATGGGTGAAGCAAGAAGAAATCAATACACAGCTATCAACTGTGGGAACTTTCTTCATTTCATTCCAGGAGACGATGTTCGAGGGTACGAATATAAATCTGCAGTGCAGTACATCTTTAGCTAAACAATCTCTTCCACGGAGAAAAATGGACAAGTTGAATTGCCTTTGGTTTTGAGGCCAAAGACAGCACCAGCAAACTCACGCCATAGACATTTCTTGGTTTCAGCACATGCAAATGAAGTATATTGTTAAATGTTAAGTGTTACTATTAAACAGTTTCTAGTATTCACCCAGCAAAGACAACGAGGTCGTCGATGTTTTTCCCTTGAGTGCTCGAAGAATCATTTAATTTGCTCTTCCATAATATCTTTTGCATGATCAAGATATCATATAGTATACATCTGCGTAAACTTCATATCTTGGATTTTTCAAACATATACTGCAGAGTTCTGATTCTCACTAACTGATGAGGTGATAATCCCAAAAATGATATATTGGAGGAACTCAAAGCTTGATGATTCCTTGTTATGGATCTCTCATTTGATCAAAAGGAAACAGATTGATGCAATGTTTGAAGAAGATGAAAGAAAAGAAGATGAGCTTCGAAACTAGTTATCAATTCACTCATGAAACTGTTCGGGCAAAAAATGAAGTGAAAAAGGAAAAACAGAACTGATGTGTGAATTTCGGAATTTCAGTGCACGAAATTGTTTTGGCTCGTCTCTGCTTCTTTCATCTCATGGTTAACTGAAAAAAATAAAGTCAATGAATGTGTCCTCTGTGCAGGGAGTGATCTGGTGCATAAAGCCTCTTATGCAAATTGTGGTGATATGTTTCTTCGCTTTGTCACTTGGAGTCAACATGAAAGGGACTCGAAACAAAGGCTAGAAAACAAGAAAGAACAGATAATGTTCATGGAACTGTGTCATTTCATTCCTGAAACTTTTCTTGTACAGAAGAAAAAACAAAAAATAACTGTACAGGCAATTTTTGGGGATTTTGGGGTACAAAATTGTTTTAGCTTGTCTCTGCTTCTTGCTTTTTACAGTCAACTCAACTGAGAAATGAGATCAATGAATGTGTCTTCTGTGCAGGGAATCGTGAGGCCACCCATGGGATGATTGTAACCAAATTCCTCCTCAGCACTGCTAAGCAAGTCCTGAAACAGTGGCTGGTTCAGGTACGAGATTGGCACCAAATATCTCTTCTTCTCTTCCTCTCCAATGTAAACTGTTACATGACCCTTCGGGGATTTTGAAGATGATCCCTCTTTACCGAATGAAAGTGAACGCCGAAGAACCCGCTTAGCATGAGAAACACCAGACAGAAGGATGGCCATTTTAGATACAAATAACTTTAGAGGACAGAAAATATGAATGCTGATTTGCAGGTTTCGATGAGAAGAAAATGAAGTTTCTGCTGGCAAATGTTTGAGGGCTGTAGTGCTTGATATGCTGCCAATGAAGTTGTAGCAATGTATATATAGGTGGTGATGGTAAGTTGGAGAAATCTCTGGGTGTTTGGAATGAGTGGTGTGGAGGCGTTTGTGTCCAGAACAGTTTGATTGAATTAGAGACACATTCATAAGAGAGATCACATGGCTCTGTCTTCTAACTCTTCATCAGGAAATTGGCATTGATGGCGAGTCTGCATTTGTTGCTATACATTAATTTCTCCAAACACGTGCAGGGGACAACTTGCGTGGACCACTTAACATAGTGCATTTCTGGAAATAGAAGACCTGCTGCTAGTTTCTTTTTGATGAAGCTCTTGCACCAGAAATTGTGGGCCTGATTTTTGAAGGGTTGGTGCAAAGCACGGGACCGTCCATTGTCTGCTACCAAATTAGCAAAAGCCAGTGACACTTCCTCAGCAGAGCCTGCTCAGACCTCAGATTAAGTAAAGTTAAAAGGATTCATACCGGAAAAAATATCAAGAAATCACATCAGGCTGCTCCATATAAGAGCATAGGATGTCAAATCTGACTTCCTTTCAGCGTACTACATTTTTGTTTATTCATGAACATCCAACATGTCAGGACAGGCAAACAAAATTAAAGGATCCTGTTCCAAACTATGCATTCAAGAACGTCAAAATACCATTAGAAATAATGTAGGCAATGGTCGAAATGTGGCAGAAATCCGAGGATTATTAATTCCACTTGGACTTCCAGTATCTTGATGAGTGCAGTAACCATTTCACTCAATCATGATTAAAACGATACCACCGGGTGTGCATGAAGCAAGAGGAACGCAATATTGGGCAATCAGTTTGTGCAAACGTTCTTCAATTCATTCCAGGGGATGACATTCAATGGACAAGCATGTTCCATGATGTCAATCTCTTCCACTGGAAAGGGGAAAAGGACAAGTTCAATTGCCCTGCATTTTGAGACCAAAGATAGCACAAGCAGACTGTCAGTGCTAAGGATGCACCATAGCTATTTCCCAGTTTCAGCGAGTTTATTGCGTGTTGCCATTAAACAGTCTCTAGTATTCACCCGGCAAAAATAATGAGATTGATCTTATTTTGTAAGTATTAGAAGATTCACTTAATTTGCTCTTCCATAATATCTTTTGGGATTTTGGAATCTCAGTATAAGAAATTATCTTAGCTTGTTTCCGCTTCTTTCATCTCGTGGTTAACTCAACTGAAAAAATAAAATCAGTGAATGTGCCCTCTGTGCAGGGAGTGATCTGGTGCACAAAGCCTTTTACGCCAATGGTGGCAACACGTTTCTTTGATGTTTTGCTCAGAGTCAACATGAAAGGGACTCAAAGCAATGGCTAGAAAACAGGAAAGAACAGATGATGTTCATGGAAACTGTATCATTTCATTCGTGAAACTTCTCTTGTACAAAGAATAAAACAAAAAAAGATCTGTACAGGCAACTTTTGGGATCTTGGTGTACAAAATTGTTTTAGCATGTTTCTGCTTCTCTCATCTGACAGTCAACTCAACTGAGAAATGAGATCAAGGAATGTGCCCTCAGTGCAGGGTATCATGAGTCCGCCCATGGGATGATCATACCCAAATTCCTCCTCAGCACTGCTGAGCAAGTCCTGAAACAAAGGCTGGTTCAGGTACGAGATGGGCACCATATATCTCTTCTTCTCTTCTTCTCCAATGTAAACTGCAACATGACCCTTTGGAGGTTTTGAAGATATTCCTTCTCTACCGAATGAGAGTGAATGCCGAAGAACCTGCTTAGCATGAGAAACACCAGACAGACGGATGGCCATTGCAGACACCGATCAATCCAGAGGACTGAAACTGTGAATGCGGATTTGCAGGTTTGGATGAGAAGAAAATGAAGTTTCTGCCTAGAAATACTTGAGGATTGTTGTGTTTGGTATGCTGTTGAGATACTGGTAGCTGTATATATATATAGCTGGTGATGGGAAGTTGGAGAAATCTTTGGGAGTTTGGAACGAGTGGTGCTGAGGCATTTGATTGAATTATAGACACATTATTGGCCTAAAAGGAAATGGAATTATAGCCATCTTCAGAAGAGAGTTCACATGGCTCTGTCTTCTAACTCTTTATCAGGAAGTCGGCATTGATAACGAGTCTGTGTTTGTTGCTATACATTAATTTCTCCAAACTTCTGCAGGGGCAACTTGTGTGAACCACTTAAAATATTGCATTTATGAAAATAGAAGAACCACAGCAAGTTTCTTTCAGGCGAAGCTCTAGCAACAGAAATAATGGCCTGGCTTGTGAAGGGTTGGTGCAGAGCACAGGACCTTCCATTGTCTGCTACCAGATTAGCAAAGCTTGTGACATTTCCTTAGAAGTGTCTGCTTTGACATCAGATAAGTGCCTGTCAGTGAAGCTTATGAAAGTTCATACCGGACAAATTACCAAGAAATCACATCATTAAACAATACTGTTGAAGTTACTAAAGCTCTGGCAGTGGGTCAGTTCAATGGATTTTCTCCCCTTAGCTGAAGTAAGTATGGACCAACTTGAAGGATTTATCCAGAGCACGCTAGTTCAGTTGTCGGCTTCCAAATTGACAAGGCTTAGAAAACCTTGGAGAGCCTGCTTTAATGTTAAGAGTTAGGTCATGTCAATGAAGTTTACAAGATTATCAGTGCAGCACAACTGAGAACCTAGGTCAATGAGATAGTCTTTGCTGCAGGGAAGGAATGGTGAGCTGGCCAGTCAGGTGGTTGAATATGACATTATCAGCTTGACTTAGTAATTGTGAAACTCCAGGTGCATCGATATTCAAATGGTTTTTCCTGGCTTCTTATGTATCATGATCCAATCCAGGTCTTACTGAAATTCTTATTTATCAGGTCCTAGAGGCCTTTGTCTAAGTCAAACCCGACAAATGAGATGGATATCCGAGAGTGGCAAAATTGACATGATTCTGTCCATCATCATTTGGTCTGAACCGTGAAATCGATGTGCTTGTTGAAGCAAAAGAAGTTATTCATGTTATGGATCTTTCTACTGCTATTGCAAGATCAAGGTGGCTGACAGATAATGAGAATGACAAAAGAAGCCAGGATTAACTGCTTTAACTTGAGGAATCATTTCACTTCATGAAAATGTTCTACAACAAAATGAACTGTACATGTATTTTTAAGGATCTCATCAGCAAAACTATTCTCCCTTTTCATGTTTTAGAATTCTCTCAACTGGGAAATTAGATCGACAAATGTGTCTTGACTGCAGGGAATTGTGAGACCGCCCATGGGATGATCATACCCAAATTCCTCCTCTGCTCTTCTCAGCAAGTCCAGAAACAAAGGCTGGTTGCATTGGCACCATATATCTTTTCTTCTCTTCTTCTCCAATATAAACTGCAAGGTGGCCTTTGGAAGTTTTTGAAGACATTCCTTCCCCGCTGATAGAAAGCAACCGGCGAAGCACCTGCTTAGCATGAGCAACATTCGATAGGCGGATGGCCATGTCAGAAGGTACTAGAGATGAATATGAATTTCTGTGTTCAGGATCTTGGAATCTGAAGAAAGAATGAGTTGCTTAAGGTAACTTGAGAAGTTTAGTGCTTGGTATGACTGTGGATAAAGTGGCCTTCGTTTGTTTACATACAGGCATGGTGGGAGATAAGAGAAGACTTTGGAAGTTGAGAGTGAGAGGTGTGGAGCCATCTGTTTTCATAATGGTTTGAATGCGTAAGAGGAACACTCATATGAGACTACACATGGTCTTGTCTTCTGAGTCATCATCAAGAATTTGTCACTGGTAGGAATTTTGTATGTTTGTTGGAATGCATTAATTGTCTCCAATCATATCAAATTCTCAAACTCTGTGGACCACTCGAGACATTGGATTTGTGGATAAAGAAGGGCTGTCAGTGAGTTTCTCCTAGGTGAATTTCTCTGCCTAATGAGAATGACTGGCTAATGACCCGCTTAGCAAGAACATGACCTGACACATGAATAGCCACTGTGCTCTCTTTTTTTTTTAATCATTAAATAAATAATTATATTACTGAGCACCAAGTAGGTGTAAGAATTTACAAAAATAGGGCCATGTACAAAATAGCCACTGTTCTCTTGTCCTTTAGAACAGTGAAAGACCAAATTTAAACCTGAAATGTCATGTCTTGGATGGAGAGGTCAAATATATAGTGATCATGGGAGTACTAAGAGATCTTTAGAAATTCGAAAAGAGTGGTGTGGATGCTTTTGTTTGCAGAACAGTTTTATGGAATTGGAGACATGTTCACATGAATGTTAACCTTGCTGTGTATGTGTGGACTAGGCTTTTAGTTTTTTCAGCTTGGAATTTCAGGATTTTATGTTTGCTGGCATTAATTTCAGCAAACAATTCCAGAGGACAGTGTTCAAAGGCCACCAGCATGTGCATCATACTACATAATATTTAGTTATTATACCCCTTCCATCAAAGAAAAATGATAACTCGGATGTCTTCAATTTTCAGCCAAGAGATGGCACTCCCTGGGACATCATTCATCAGTTTGGCACATGCTGGTAGGGCATCATACATGTTATCATCAAGCTATCAAGTAATGCACCAAACAGACAATGAAGACATTGATGTTATTCCTGTAAGTATTAGGAGAACCACACAATCTGGTAATCAGATAAAGATCTTATTGGCCATTAGGACATCGGATGCGATTAAATTGTTTACCTCTCTTGGGACCTATCCTTGATGTAATGCAGGATCCCTGAATCCTGGGTAACAGATGAGATGCTAATATAAAAATGACATATCAGAGGAACACCAATGCTCGACGCTTCCCTGATATAGATGTCTTCTCTGATCAGTACGGTCAAACCGACAACTAATATAGTCATACTAGCCTTTTCCCCCAAATCCGTGGGAATGTGAAAGCTCGGGAACTTGGAAGTTAGCCTAGTTGTGCTACCCTAGGATGTACTAAAGCACCTTAAAGCATTGCCCTTCTCATATTGGCTACACTAAGATGAAAGGGATTTGAAGCATTGCCTAGAAAACAAAAAAGAGCAGATGATTTGCATCTAAGGTGTATCATTCCATTCATGAAGCTTTATAGTACATAAGAGAAAAAAATGAGGACTGTACAGAAGATTTTTGGGATCTCAGTGTACAAAATTGTGTTTTTGCTTCTCTCATCTTACAATTAACTCAACTGAGAAATGAGGTCAATAAATATGTCCTCTGAGCAGGGAATCGTGAGTCCGCCCATGGGATGATCGTACCCAAATTCCTCCTCGGCTCTGCTAAGCAAGTCCTGAAACAAGGGCTGGTTCAGGTACGAGACTGGTACCATGTATCTCTTCTTCTCTTCCTGTCCAATGTAAACTGAAACATGACCCCTTGGGGGTTTTGAAGATGATCCTTCTTTACCGAATGAAAGTGAACGCTGAAGAAACCGCTTAGCATGAGAAACACCGGAAAGACGGATAGCCATTTGAAAATACGAATGCTGATTTGCTGGTCTGGATCAGAAGAGAATGAAGTTTCTGCTTAGAAATACTTGAGAATTGTGGTGCTTGATACGCTGGCAATATTGTGGTAGCTTTATATACAGTGGTGTTGGGAAGTTGGAGAAATCTTCGGGACTTCAGAATGAGTGGTGTAGAGGCATTTGTTCAGAACAGCATGGTTGGATTAGAGACATATTCAGAAGGGAGTTCACATGACTCTGTCTTCTAACCTGTCATCAGGAAATTGGCATTGATAACGATTCTGTATATTTGTTGCTATACATTAATTTCTCCAAACATCAGCAAGGGACAGCTTGTGTGGACCACTTAAAATTATTGGATTTCTGGAAAGAGTAGAGCTGCTGATGGTTTCTTGTAGATGAAGCTCCTGCAACAGAAATAATGGGGCCTAACTTGTGAAGGGTTGGTGCAAAGCAAAGGACCGTCCATTGTCTGCTACCAAATTAGCAAGGCATATGAAACCTCCTCAGCAGAGCCTGCTTTGACAACCTTTAAGTTCATCCAAGGGGAGTTTATTAGGATTCATACCGTAGAAAATATCAAGAAACCACATCACGATGCTCTATACAAGGATTTAAGATGTCAGAGACAACTTCTCAGCATGCTGCCTTAATGTTGTTCAAGAAAGTCCGACATGTCAGAACAGTAGAAGAAAATGAAAGAATCTTCTTAAAAATCTACGCTTTTATGAAGACATAAATGTAGAACTCCATTGCATTTTGATCACAAATTAGCAAGTTTTATGAGACATTAGCATGCCTGCTTTGAAATAGATAATAAATTCCTCTTTATGGTTGAGTTTGCTTGATTTTATACCCGAAGATAGAATACGGCAAGAAATCATGAGTGTTGCTTTACATATAACGATGTAAGATGTCCGTGGAAATCTCCTTCCAGTAATTGCACTGATATTTTTCATGAAATTCATATACAAAAGCGACAGGCTTTTGGCAAGATTTCAATTTGGCAAATGTGCCGAGATACCACTACAGATCTCGTGCTGTCTATGAGGAACGAATTAAGATGAATGCAGTGCTTGAAAAGTGGAAGAAATTCAGGGATTTGCATCATCAACAAGTTGCAGGAAGCAGTTAGAGACGGGGCGCTTCCAATTGCTGGACAGAGCACTAGCTCATTACAAATTCTTATAAGAATTGGAGTTATCATTGCAGGAAAGAGGGGTAGAAGTGGCCCTCTTTGATGCTAGCAGCGTGGACTCTTTCACTGGTATACTTTTAATTAGTGAAGAGCATGGACAACTCTGTTTTGTGAGTTTGCATGATCTATGTAATAAAAGGCTTAGAGGGTATTGATATGATGAATCTTTTTTAATTATGGAGCTTTTTGTTGCATTGATGGGTAACTGAAAAAATGAGCTAGCTCTACTTATATGACATGAACTGTACATGTATCTTTTTCTGATCTACAAAGTGCAAAATTGTCTTGGCTTGTTTCCACTCTTCTCATCTTACAAATCAATCAACTGAGAAATAAGATCAACGAATGCGTCTTCGCTGCAGGGCATCGTGAGACCGCCCATGGGGTGATCATACCCAAACTCCTCTTCAACTCTGCTCAGCAAGTCCTGGAACAAGGGCTGATTCAGGTACGATACGGGCACCATGTATCTCTTCTTTTCTTCCTCGCCAACATACACTACAATATGGCCTCTTGGGGTTCTCGGGGACGACTCTTCTCGGCCAGTAGAAAGTGTTCGCCGAAGAGCCTTCTTAGCATGAGCAGTACCCAGCAGGTGAATGGCCATTTTAAATACTAAGAACTTCAGAAATCTATAGAGGGTGGATGCGGTTTGCTTGTTTGGTTCAGAAGAATTACTTGAGACGTTTAACGCTCGATGCAGCTGTGGAGACTGGAGTTGGAATATGTATATATACAGGTGGTGGTGTGCAAGTTGGGGAAATCTTTCGGGATTTTGGAGCGAGTGTTGAGGAGGCATTTTTTTTCTGGATGTTTGATTGAACAGAGACACATCCACATGAGAGGTCACATGGTCCTGTCTTCTAACTTATCATCAGGAAATTACTGATGATGACAGAGATGTCGGCTAGCTTAGTAGAACTACATTAAATTCCATAGACATCCATCTGGAAATATATGGTCATGAAAAACTCATACAAGGTGGATAAGGGCTCACCCATGTGGAGTTTACCTCAATGGAGCCAAATGCATTAGCATCAGAGACCAAAACTGTAGCTCTGGTATCTCTTGTGAAAGATTTGTTAGGAGGTAAGTAAATGGTTGCCATTTTCCAACAAGATTTGAACAACTGATATCATGTCCTCAATGGCGAGAGTGTGCGTATATAATGATCATGGGAGTACTGAGAGACCTCCAGAAATTCAGAATGAGTGGTGTCTAGGCTTTTGTTTGCAGAACAGTTTGAACGAATTGGAGACGTGTTCACCTGAATGATCACATGGCCATGTAGTCGATCTTGTCATCAACATGAACTCGTGGTGTGTTTGGATTTGAAGCTTTTCTTCTGCTAGGAATCTCAGGATTTGTAAGTTTGCTGGCATTAATTTCAACAAACATTTCTCCGGGGCAATTTTCAAGGACCACCAGTATGTACATCATTGTGCATTTCGTTATGGGACTTCTTTCATTAAAGAAATATGATGATAAATTGGGCACCTTCAGTTTTGAGCCAAGAGATAGCAGTAGCAGCTCCTGGACATTCATCGGTTCGGCACATGCTAGTAGGGTATACTACATGTTAACATCGAGCTTTCAAATAATCCACCAAACCCGGACAGACAATGAAGGCATTGGTGTTTTTCCTGCAAGTGTTAGGAGAACCACACAATTCGATCATCGGATGAAGATCTCATTAGCCATTAGGATATCCTGATTCCATTGTTCACTTCTCCTTGAGGTAATGCAAAATTCTCAAATCCTGAGTAACAGATGAGATGTTAGTTTAAATATGATATGTCAGAAGAACACAGATGTTTGATGCCTCGCTGCAATAAATTCCGTGAATTGGACAAGTCATGCTATATTAGGATTTAGCAACACAAAGCACCCACTTCTCTTATCATTTCTCAAATGCCAGTGGTGGGTATGAGAATAAGTTATTAAAATTATCGTGTCAAGGAGCAATTAAACATTTTCTAGGAACTTGATCTTCCATGAAAACAAACAACCAACACTTACAAAATGGAACTACCTCTGTGTTTTGGACATGTTAGTTTGAGAAGATAAGTGAACTGATTACAGATTACTTCCACTGAAGTTATTGGTTATGATGCACAATGCCTTTTATGCCAATCACGGGCAATGTGATTTTTCTATTCGCCACTGAGTCAATATGAAAGGAACTTGAAGCAATGGCTATAAAACAGCAGAGAAACAGATGATTTGCTTCAAAACTGCATCATTTCTTTCATGGATCTTTCTAGTACAAAAAGATACAAAAAGTTAAGAACTGTACAGGAAATTTTCAGGATCTTCGTGTTACAAACTTGTTTAAGCTTGTTTCTGCTTCTCTCATCTGAAGGTCAGGTCAACTGAGAAATGAGATCAATGAAAGTGTCCTCTGTGCAGGGGATCATGAGTCCGCCCATGGGATGATTGTAGCCAAATTCCTCCTCAGCTCTGCTAAGCAAGTCCTGAAACAAGGGCTGGTTCAGGTACGAGATGGGCACAAAATGTCTCTTCTTCTCTTCCTCTCCAATGTAGACTGCTACATGACCCTTTGGGGGTTTTGAAGATGATCCTTCTTTACTGAATGAAAGTGAACGCTGAAGAAACCGCTTAGCATGGGAAACGCCCGACAGATGGATGGCCATTTTAGACGCAGATCAGGTTAGAGGACTGGAAATATGGATTCAGATTTGCAGGTTTGGATAAGAAGAAAATAAAGAATCTGCTTAGAAATACTTGAGAAATGTAGTGCTTGATGATATGCTGTCGATGTAGTGGTAACTGTGTGTATATATATATATATAAGTGGTGATGTGAAGTCAAAGAAATCTATGAGAGTTTGGAATGAGTGGTGTAGAGGCATTTGTGTTCAGAAAGGTTTGATTGAATTATAGTTCACATGGCTCTGTCTTCTAACACATCATCAGGAAATTGGCATTGATAATGATGATATATATCCGTAGATGTACATTAACTTCTCCAAACATCTGCAGGGGACAACTTGTGTGAACTACTTAAACTGTTGCATTTTGCTAGTTTCTTTTAGATGCAGCTCATGCAACAGAAACAATGGGGCCTGACTCGTGTAGGGTTGGTGCAAGGCACGGGACCATCCATTGTCCCCTACCAAATTAGCAAGGCATAAGATACCTCCTTAGTAGAGCCCAGTTTGACAGCAGATTGGTTTCTCCAAGGGCAGTTTCGGAGGATGCAATCTGGAGAAAACATCAAGAAATCACTTGATGCTGATCTGTGCATGGACTTAAAGACACCAAGGACAACTTCTCAGTATGCTGTGTGAAAGTCTGACATGACAGTACAGCCGAAGAAATGAAAGGGTCCCCTTCAATTCTATGCATTCAAGAAAATCAAAATAGTATTGGATGTAGAGGACTTCAATGTAACACAGATAGGAGTTACTAGAGGGACTTGTTTGTAGAAGGAGGGAGGTTATGGGGCCATGAATGTAATAATGACAAGGAAGGTTGTTAGAGGCTGTTAACAGTCGTTAGATTCAGTAACTGAGAAGTACAAGAAGGAAACCCAGAGTCGTATTCTGCAGTTAATGAAACGAAAGTTCGCTCTTCCCGAATATGAAATTCTATCTCTCTTCCTCTCTGTGATCATCTTCCTCTTCTTCTTCTCTTCGTCTTTCTCTTATGTTCTTCTATTCTTCTGCCAGTCCTAGCTCTGTTCTGGAACTGATACGAAAAGAGCTCATATCATACGGGCATTAGTTTCACCAAACTTTTCCAGGGGACAATGTTTGAGGACCACCGGCATGATCATTTAGTTATGAGACCTCTTCCATTGGCACATGCTGGTAGGGCACACTACATGTTAACCTCGTGCTTTCAAGTAATCCAGAGAACAGACAATGAAGACTTCAATTTTATTCCTGTAAGTATGATTTTATTAGCTATTAGGACACCAGGTCGGATTCAGTTGTTTATCTCTCATGGGAATGCTCCTTCATATAATGCAGAATTCCTGAAAACGTAAGTAACAGATTAGATGATAATGTAAAATTAATATATTTATCAGAACAAAATGCTTAATGCTTAATGCTTCCCTGATATGGACTTATTCTCTGATAGAACAGCAAAATCGACTACTAATCTAATCATACAACCCTTTTTCCAAAAACCACAGGAATGTGAAACCTTAGCTTTTGTAACTTGGACAAGTTGTGCCACGCTAGGATGCATCGAAGCAACATGAAGCTTTAGCCTTCTCTTATGAACCATCAAATGCCAGCAGCAGGTCATATTATTTACAATATTAAGTAATTGAATTATTGTATCAGAGGAACACCTTACCCTTTCTTGATGGTGAAAGCAGAAGAAACATTTGCTCTCTGCGATGTCACTACACTCTAGGAACCTGATCTTCCATGGAAAATAATCAACCAATGGTTCTGGTCATTCGCTTTTCTTCCATGAGCTCGATGATCAGATACAAAATTCTTTCTATGCTGATTGTGGAAACAGGATTTTTTTCACTCATTACACCGTGTCGAGATGAAAGGGATTTGAAGCAGAGGTTAGAAAACAAGGAAAGAGCAGACAATTTGCATTGAACTGTATCATTTCATTCATGAAACTTCTCTTCTGCAAGAGATAAAAGATAAAAGGATCTGTACAGGAAATTTCTGGATCTTGTGAACAAAATTGTTTTAGCTCGAGTCTGCTTCTTGCCTCTTACAGTCAACTCAACTGAGAAATGAGATCAATGAATGTGTCCTCAGTGCAGGAGATCGTCAGTCCGCCCATGGGATGATCATACCCAAATTCCTCCTCAGCGCTGCTAAGCAAGTCCTGAAACAAAGGCTGGTTCAGGTATGAGATTGGCACCAAATATCTCTTCTTCTCTTCCTCTCCGATATAGACTGCAACATGACCCCTTGGGGGTTTTGAAGATGTTCCTTCTCTACCGAATGAAAGTGAACGCCGAAGAACCCGCTTAGCATGAGAAACACTGGACAAGCGGATGGCCATTTTGGACACCGGTTGTTCACAGGACTGCAAATATGATCGTGGATTTGCAGGTCTGGGCTGGAAGAAAATCAAGTATTTGCTTGAAAATACTCGAGAAATGCAGTACTTGATGATATGCTGCAAATATAGCAGTAGCAGTGTATATATAGTGGTGATGGAAAGCCTGAGAAATCTTTGGGGATTTGGAATGAGTGGTGTGGAGGCATTTCTGTTCAGAACGGTTTGATTGAATTGGAGATATATTCAGAAGAGAGCTCACATGGCTCTGTCTTCTAACTCTTCATCAGGAAATCGGCATTGATAAGGATTCTGTGGGTCTGTTGCTACACATTAATTTCTCCAAGCATCTGTAGGAGACAACCTGTGTGGACCACTTAACACATTGCATTTATGGAAAGAGAAGAGTTTGCTGCTAGTTTCTTGTAGGTGGAGCTCTTGCAACAGAAATAATGGGCCTGACTTGTGAAGGATTGGTGCAGAGCATGGGACTGGCCATTGCCTGCTACCAAATTAGCAGGGCTTATGAAACCTCCTTAGCAAAGCCTGCTTTGACATCATATAAGTTCCTCCAGGTGAAGTTTCGAAGGATGCATGCCGGAGATAAGATCAAGAAATCATATCATACTGCTCTACGCATGGAATTAAGACATCAAAAACCTCCTCTTTTCATTATGCTGCATTGATGTTATGCAGGAGAGTCCAACATGTCAGTACAGGTGAAGAGAACGAAAGGATATTGTTCGAAACTAGTAACAAACTTCAAAATAGTATTAGATATAAGGTAGGCATTGGTTGAGGTGTGGAAGAGTCTGAGGTCTTTAATCGCACTTGGACTTAGAGGATATTAGCTACCTCAACAGAAACTTGCCAACACTGGCAAAATTTCAAGGAAAGCTCTGGAAAGAGGACATGTTATGTCAGTGTGACCCATCATGGAAGAATTTTGATAGATTGAATGAAAGCATGATTCATATCGTGATTTAAATAAGGAATTCTGCTGTCCTATAGTAACAATTTGATGAGTGAAGTTATTATTTCACTTGATCACGACTAAACCGATACTGTAGGGCATGCAAGAAGCAAGGAGAAAGCAGTACAAAGAGCATGGTCTGTTTTCATTATGGTTGAGAATGGGATGTGTGGAGCCGTCTGTTTTCGAAATGGAGCTCTGTTCCCGTAATGGTTTGATTGAATCAGAGACACATTCATATGAGAATACACATGGTCTTGTCTTGTGACTCATCAGGATTTTGTTACTGGTTGGAGTTTGTGTGTTTGTTGGGAATACAATAATATCTCAAAAATCTCTAGTGTCCAACCTCTGTGGACCACACCAAGACACAGGGATATGTGGATAAAAAGAGCTGTTGCTGCTTTCTTCCAGGTGAACTCTCATATGACAGCTTACTGTTTAACTCTACATATTAACCGATTTCCATTTTCTTTACGGTGTGAAAGTGAGATGGTGGACTTGGGGAACAGTTAAGTCCTGTTCAGGTAACAGTATACGTAGCCTTTCCCTTTCCTTTATAACTGCCGGTGCGAAGTGCCCTTCAAGGCTTACCGATGGTAACAGGTGGACTTGATCTCTCAAACTATCCCATTTGTTCAGTAATAATGTCAATGTATGGGCTCGAGATAATCAACAACCCGTTCATGTGATGCTTTCCTCACACAGCTGATAAAAACACGTGCGCAAGTTAAAGGGTTGTTGTAGAGCACGAGACCATCAGCTGTCTCTTACCAAATTAGCAAGCTCTCTGCGACATCAGAAAACTTGCTTTGAAATAGATAAGTTCCTCTGGATGATTGAGTTTTCAGATGGCATTGTCTATGAAAACCACATAAAAATTTGTAGAACTTTGCAAAATTGTCCATTTTATGACTGTGCTTAGATACCATGTTTTATAAGTGATGAAGAAGGCAATTCTCAAGAAGTGGAAGAAACATGGAGATTTGTAATCACTCTCAGGCTTGTAGGATCTCCAACAAGTCACTGGAATCAGCTAGGTTGGGAGCTTCCAGTCGCCCGGAATTGCGGTACCTTGTGAGAATTGGATTTGTCAATGTATGGAGTGTGCAGTGAAATCACTCTAATTAAACTGGCGGGGAATGGAAGGAGAAATGGACAAGTCCATGAACACTGATTTAAATAGAGTTCTACTGGTATAACATCAACTGTACATGTATTTCCTTTTTCGGAATCTAAAATGTGCAAAATTGTCTTCCCTCATTCCACTCATCTCATCCTACAATTCACTCAACTGAGAAATGAGATCGATGAATGCGTCTTCGCTGCAGGGTATCGTAAGACCACCCATGGGATGATCAAACCCAAACTCCTCTTCAACTCTGCTCAGCAAGTCCTGGAACAAGGGCTGATTCAGGTACGATACGGGCACCGTATATCTCTTCTTTTCCTCCTCGCCGACATATACTACAAGATGGCCTTTTGGGGTTCTCGGGGACATGTCCTCTCGGGCGGTGGAAAGTGTTCGCCGAAGAGCCTTCTTAGCAGTAGCAATACCTGGCAGACGAATGGCCATTTCAAAAATCTGTCGAGGATCGGTGCGCTTTGGTTGCTTGGATCGCAAGAATTGCTCGGAAGGTTCAATGCTCGATGTAGCTGTGGAGATTTGGGGTCGGAGTGTGTGCATATATAGGTGGTGGTGTGGCAAGTTGGAGAAATCTTAATGAATGGTGATGAGGCATCTGTTTTTCTGGATCGTAAGACACATTTATATGAGGGTTCACATGGTCCTGTCTTCTAACTTGTCATCAGGAAATAACTGATGGAGACTGATGTGTCAACTACCATTGTTGGGATACACTAAATTCTCCAGACATCCCAGGGGACAACTTGTTTCCGGCCATCCGGAAAAAAAGATCGGTGAAGGACCCATCATGTGGAATTTGCCTAAATGGATCCCAACAGACTAGCAGTGGAGACCCGATTCAGATTGCAGCTCTGGTATCGTATGGAGATTTTGGTTGGACCATAGTGATTGACATAGAGGCTTGAAATTGTTAGAATGAAGGCTTGCTTAATTATTAATCATCTGACAAGCATTCCATAGTTTCTCAATGTAACTGCATGTACATCTTCACAGTCACAGGTCCGGTTCTAACAATTATTCCGGTCAGATCCATCAAAACCGGACGGTTCAATCATGAACAAGTGAACACATAGAAACCGCCGGTCGAACCTGTCCGCTAAAAAATAATAATTAAAAAACACCCACTATTCACCTATGGCGCGCGCAGAGAGCTGCATCGTTTCACCATCCGAAGAGATGAAACCCTAGGTGCAGAGTTCATCCTGACAAAAGCAAGAGGAAGAAATTCGCTCAACCACCCGCCGAACGTCGTCGCTCCCGCAGGAAAACCAGCACCATCACTTACCTGGAGTGCGTTCAACCGGTGCGCGTGGGCTCTCTGTTTGATCGTACTGGGCTGTGTCTCGCACCGGTTCTGGCATTTGCTCGGGTTTCAAAGATGTGCTAGAAATTCTGTCCGGTGTTCCTTTCATTTGATAAAACTATATGTCAGTCCCTTGTGCAGCTCAGTTCCGGCCTTGTATTGATATTCACAGGGTGTTCGACTGAAGTCTTACACCAGGTCCATTCATGCTTCGCGTTGATCTCATTATCCCATGCTTGAGTCAGGGTCCTTATTGAGCAAATGGAATCTGTATTTTTCTCCCTGATTGATTTGTTGCGATTTCTTCATGCAGTAAGCTTTGCTCCTCCATAAAGAAAAGCTTTTTCCTTTAATGCCCATGATGTCTTTTCGGTCTTATGACAATGGAGATTGAATTTTGATTTAGTTTTATTAGTTGAGCGAGAGAGATCTCATATGAATCCTGGAATTTCTTTCGGTATGAAAATGACTAATCGAGAAATCCAACATTTTCTTCAATCTATTGCTCGATTGCTGTTCTAATTATTGGACCCAACCTTAGGACTTCAATATGTAAACCACGTCACAGAGGTGAACTGTTGAGACTTGCTGGAAGTTTGGTTGAGTGATTTCAGTCCTGTTGGGAGCAATGGCATTGTCCATTTCGAGGCAGCTGGTACGTTCTGTATGCACATTGACTGCTCGAGCTTGTCATGATCCTGCAAATCTTGCAAAACAATCATTTCAAAGTTCACTTGGTAAGAGATTCAACTGAGTTCAAGTTTGTTGCTTTTCAGCTGATTTTTTCCCTCTGGGTTACATTGAGTACTTTTTGGTACTTATTTCTTTGCAGGGCTGCGCATTCTTCTTTCGCAGGATGCTGTCTCTTTGGCAGAGTCTTATAGCTCTCTCAAGGTATTTCTTTACACGGTATATATTTATAAGTGGCTGGCTTTTGCTCTTGTGAAGAAGAGACACTATAGTGGCGGGGTCGATCGATGGTCCTTGGTATCTATTGTGTTACACATGCCAAGAAATAATGTGCCATCATCTTTTCAAAGCATTGAAATATATGTTCTTGTACTTCTGTTATGATTTAGCTTACTGCTTAGTGAAATGCAATTAATTGCTGGTTATCATACAGTTGCCCCGTTGTTCTCTCTGGCTCCAGAATTTGTCGGCCCTTTTGTTTCCTTTTTTTTTTTTGCCCCATGTAATAGCTGGTCACTAAGGTTAATCTCTTTGAGTGAATGTTCTCAATCCAGGGCTGGTCTTCCTTCCTTTCCCGTCGAAGGCTGTCAACTATCCTTACCCCTAATTCTAGTGAAGCTGAGTTCCCTTCCCATTTGTTGTCCAAGAAGACTGCAGCTTTACCTGATCGAGAGATTGGTAAATTAGCACTCTGGAGAATTTCCAATTATATGTCTGAATATGAGAAATGTTTTCAATGGTTTTTCTCGAAATGTGTCATCCTTGTCACAAAGTTCTTGAATAGTTGACACTTGGCAGTGACAGAGCGTTAAGTTCCGTTCCGAGATTGTACTCAGTTGCCTTTCATACTTTTAGGGCTATATCAGGACCTAGTCATTCCAGTGACTAACTTCCTTGACGAGGATAAGGGCTTAATGGTTTTGGCTGGTGATGTCTTTGATGTTCCTATCAGAAAGGACATCGTTCACCGCGTTGTGAGATGGCAGCTTGCAAAACGTCAGCAGGTATTTTATTTTATGACTGCCATTGGTCATAGTTTTGAGTCTTTTGCCCGTTGAAACTCTATATGAAAAGGGGTTGAAACTCTTGACTGGAAATTTCATGCCTCCTCCTGGAACTTGTTCACAAGGAGATTATTATGTAAAAATCATGTGCTTGTGCCTGTTCTTTGACAGGGAACTCATTCAACAAAAACCATAAGTGAGGTCAGTGGAACAGGGAGAAAACCGTATCAGCAGAAGGGTCTTGGTCGGGCAAGGCATGGGACACTGCGTGGACCACAGGTTTGTCAGCTCGTTTTCTTAACTTTAACTGGTATGTAGTAGCATGCTCTAAGACACTGCTCTTGCTCAGCTGCATTGATGAAAGTACTTGGGACTATTGCTGAAGTAAATAGATGTGATGACAGTTCAGGGGTGGTGCTACAATGCATGGACCAAAGCCACGGAGCCATGCAATTAAGATAAACAAGAAGGTCCGTAGATTGGGACTGAAGGTTGCTCTGTCGGCTCGAGCTGGAGAAGGAAAGGCAAGTCTTCCTGTCAGTAGGATGGACAGAGTTTCAGGGGAAGCATTTTCATTTGTTTGAAAGAAATTTCTTGTGAGAGGAAAGAAAATGCAAGAAGAGTTTTCCCTCTTTATTTTCTTCCAGTAAGTGTGCTCTCTCTCTAGATAGAAGGAATTGAATGAAGAAGCAGACTGAATATGCTTAGTGCAGCAGTTTCCTGGGGGGGCTCTAATACTTGCTGCTCTCGTGTGCTGTTCTAGGTTGCTCTTTTGTTGTTTCATTGTTTAATTTGTTAAAGGTGTTGCAATGTCTACAATTGGTTTTCTATTCTATCACAAAGTCAGTTAACAGTTGTTTGCATTTCAAACTATAGTACAGCTTCTAGTATTTGAGGACTTGGAGCTGCCCACTCACAAGACCAAAAACATTGTGAACTATGTGAAGCAAATGGAGAACACCAAGAAGGTTCTGCTCGTCGATGGTGGGCCCATCAATGAAAATCTCAAGTTAGCAACCCAAAACCTTCACTATGTGAACGTGTTGCCCTCTATAGTAAGTTCTGGATCATGTTCTCACCACACAATATAAAGTTTCATCCATTATTATTACACGCCGTGCACCCATAAGTTGGACCACTTAATGGACTTATTCTCTCACTTGGACAGGGCTTGAATGTCTACAGCATCCTCCTTCACGACACACTGGTGATGTCCCGGGATGCTGTAAATCGGATTGTTGAGCGCATGCACACTCCAATAAATCGTTGAGCCCATTTTTCTCTGGCCTTTCCAGTTCAAAATTCTCAAATTCTGAGGCTTCATATCCGGTTTGGCTCTCTATCCTGATCTGATCTTTTATGAACTCTGTTACCTCTCGGGAATCCTTTTGTTGGTAGAATTGTTCCTTCCTGTCGATGTTCTTAGACTGAGTTTATTGAAGTCTTTTTTTCCCCATCGAGCAAGTAGGGAAGTTAGGAAGGATTTTTGTTTGCACACATCATCGTATGGATCATTCCCTTACATTTGCAAAGGAATAAAGATTATCTATCGATGATGACTGCATAATTCAAAAGTTTTTTTCTTCTAAGTGCATATATCTTGAAGTTATCCAGAAACTAATAGACTCCTGTTAATCCCAGTCAGTTCACTAGTAATGAGTTTTGCCATTCACGGCATTCGAAATTGAGAACTTGTTTCAGAGAAAGAGACGTTGAATCAATTCAATTAACTTGAATTGTTTCATGCTGGTTAATTTGATGTTAAACTGTGTATATCTTTCCCTTGCTAGGGGAAATTTTCTCCTGCTTGGGCTCGAATGTCTCAGCAGTGTTGAGCCCTTTTTTTTCTTTCTTTCAGGAACACTATAGGACCATCATTTTACAATTTTCCAGGGGGAAAGCATTATCCAAGAAATAATTTACTGGCTGAAAAGAAATTCGAAAAAAAAAAACCAGAAAACAGTACATTGGTGAGAAAATGTTTTATTTAATAAAATGAAAAATTCACAATAATGAGAAATAAATAGCCTGACATGCGGGGCCTCATGCCCCGGTAGTTGATGTAATGATATTATTCCTAATTTGAAACTAAAAAATTTGAAAACTGTTACTGCTGGAACTTTTTTGTATCTCTCTTTTTTCCAACTTTTTTTTCATTTTCTACTAGATAATGAGTTTAGTTTTTTTTTTTTGCTAATTGAAAATGCATATAATATTACTATTTCCTTGGGAAAAACGGAACATCTGAAATTACTAGCTAAGGTGGACCGACCAATGCTTATTAAAAAGGCAGGAACGTATGGGCTCCGGCTCCGTTCCTCTCATGTGTTTGCAGGAGCTACAGCCCAGGTCCGTAAAATGGCAACCAACTAACCTAGGAGCCTCGTCCCTCGTTCAGGAGCAGTCGAGGATTAGCTGAACTGGTTGGCCGACCTGACGTCGATCGGTTCCAAGGAAATCATGAGATGCCATGCAGTTCGTTATCATCAGACATTCACATGCCCCGAGAACCCGGTGACTCGTGAGCAACTATATTCACTACACACCATTTCGATTACAATGATAGTTTATGGGTTTAAAAGGTGCAGGAGAGAGAGTGGAATGATAAGGTGCAACTAGAGCTTACAATTGCATTCTTATAATCTTTGGGAGTAAATCATCAAATTGTTCCTGAAAATTTTAACGAGCTATTAATTCAGCTCCCAAAGTATGAATACTATCAGTTTGATCATCATTGTCCACTTCTATAAGTTAATTTTGTCCAGGCGTTATAACGCCATTTGCAGATGCTAACGTGGATGGTGACGGTCACGTTAGCGGATCCCCACATGCCACATATTGAGTTATGAATGGTTGAAATCAAAAAATAAAATATAATTTTATCCATTTATGAATTGCGACATGGCATATGGGACCAGCTGATGTAGTAGCCACTTTCTACGTCAGCAATAATAAATGACATTATAACACCTAGACCAAATTATCTGGTAGAAGTGAACAATGAAGACCAAATTGATATTTTGAAATTTTGAGAACTAAACCGATAGTTGACTATAAATTTTAGGATCAATTTAATGGTTTACTCCATCGTTAACCTTAGCTGTAGCATTCAATTGCACCAGTCCACTGGTGAAAAGGTTCCTCAAATTATTTTGAAAAAATTATATAAACCATTTGTTTACTGAATTATGCAATGGGAATTATCGTCTCACATTTAAAAAAAGAGAGAGAGAATTATTTATTTACCGAATACTGCAGCCGATTAAAAGTAACCTATAACCGAAAATGATCATCCCACGTTAAAAAAAATGGAAAATAAAATAGAATTCTTGCAGTATAACTATAAGTTAAACTTTGGGGCCTATGTGTAAAGTCTAAATAGTTTGGGGTGTGATTGTGAAAAGAAAACGAACTTAGATAGCTGTTAAAATGGAGGGAAAAGGTTCTGCATTTAAATATGCAGCACCACCTTTGGGAAAAATACCAATTTCCTCTCTCCCTCCTTCTCTCTCTCTCTCAATTTCTCTCTCTTGCTGCTGTCGCTGTGCGATAGGATCTGCTCTAAGTTCAGGCGATCATGAGGTCCCCAAGCAAAAAGAGAGGACTTTGGGACCTCTTCATCGGAATTCCGTCTACAGCAGAACATCTAAGGAAGATGTAAGTAGAGATCAATTTCTCGCCGCGATAAGTTTGAGAATTCAAGTTCTTCGTATTCTATGAAGGTAAAAATTTGTTCTTGATCACGATTGATTTGAGAACGTGATTGTTTTGGGGGGTTTTTCCCGATCAATTAGGGTTTTGTCTAATGGGGATTACGCATATCTGATCATAACCCGGCAACCATAATTCCTCTGATATTTGGGTGACATTCTATCTGATATTGTGACTAGGACCCTAAAACCCTGATTTTCTAGTTGCTTTGGGAGGTCAAAGTTTTGTTTTGTTTTTTGTTTTTTTTTTTCGGGCAATTGCTCTATGCTGTCCTGTGCAACAGTTGGACAGATTCATCCCGAACCGCTCAGCCATGGACTTTGATTACGCTCACTACATGCTTAATGGAGGGCAAGTGGGAAAGGAGAATGATGGGGTCGTTTCCCCATCTCAGGAAGCATACCAGAAGAAGCTAATCGAGATATTTAACATGAACCGGGGCCGGATTTTGGCTTTCAAGAGAAAGCCAGCAACCTTAAATTCAATCGATGTATTTGCACGAGACTCACTTTCACCGAAGCCCAAAGGATCTCTATGTCAGATTTCCAAGGTAAAATTCCTGTGAGTTCTTGTGCCACATGACTGACAAAATTTTTGAGTCAGCCATGGATATTAAGTGGTTATGTTCAGACTTGTTGATGACTATCGTATGTATTTAAAGTGATCTGTTTCGTTAAATAGAACGTGAATCATTTATTGGTTTGCCCAGATATCTGATCAGTGTTCTGCTGTGATTAACAGAGTGCTGTGAGGGTACTCGATGCTCCTGGTTTGCTGGACAACTACTACACGAATGTGCTCGTCTGGGTTGACAGAAACATTATAGCAATCGGTCTTGGGACCACAGTGTACCTCTGGGATGCCTCCACCACTGCCACTTCAGAATTGGTCACAGTAGATGAAGAAGATGGGCCCATCACGAGCCTCAGCTGGGCTTCAAATGGTTGCAATCTCGCAGTCGCCTTGAGCAACTCCCAAGTCCAGATCTGGAATGCTGAAGCTGTTAAACTGGTTTGTGATTAATGGCCTCCTAGCACTTAAATCTGTTATTCTTGTTGATGAGATTCATGTTTTCTCACGGTTCCTCTCTCATACTTCACGCAGTTGATGACCTTAAGAGGTTGTCACAGAGCGCAGGTTGGTTCACTGGCCTGGAATGATCACATAATCAAGACAGGAGGAATGGACGGTAAGATTGTGAACAACGATGTCCGTGTGAGATAGCATATTGTTGGATGTTATAGGGGACACCGGCAGCAGATTTGCGGGCTGAAGTGGTCAGGTTTGGGAAGGCAGCTGGCAAGCGGAGGAAACGATAATCTCCTCTGTATATGGGACAAGAGATCCATGGAGTCCCCTTCCTCCGATTGGTCATCTCATCCGTGGATCTACAGGTTCCAGGAACACTCTTCTGCAGTCAGAGCCCTTGCTTGGTGCCCATTCCAGAGCAATCTGCTGGCCTCGGGAGGGGGCTTGACGGATCGGTGCATCAAGTTCTGGAACACAAATACAGGCTCAATGCTGAAATCATTGGATACCGGTTCTCAGGTTTGCACACTGTTGTGGAACAGGAATGAACCAGAGCTGCTGAGCTCTCACGGTTTTGAGAAGAATGAGCTCCTCTTATTGAAGTATCCGTCAATGCAGAAGATGGCGGAGCTGGAGGGCCACATGTCGAGAGTTCTCCACATGGCTCAGAGCCCAGATGGGTGCATGGTTGTGACTGCAGGGGACGAGACTCTAAGGTTTTGGAACATATTTGGAAGCCTCGAAGAGGCCAGTCCCGCTCAGAAAGCGACTCCAAAGCCATTCTCGGCCTATCATATTAGCATCCGTTGAAAGATCTCAAGGAACTGCATCCGTTGTTTTCTAGGGGGGTCCTTGCAGTATTACTCCCAGTGGAGACAGCACCATTCTCTCTATTTGTTTTATGGCTCGGACCTTTATTTGTTTCATGCTAACTGTACAGAACTGACTCAGTAGGGATGTGCAGAAGCAACTTCACAGTGAAAATGACATTGTTTCCTGGAATTTCCGTCTCCCTCATTCCCCATACATGGGAATATTCTGTCACTTCTGTTTTGATTCCTTGGATGATTGAACATTACAGGAAAATAAAAAAAAATTTATCAGCACTGGTAGATACAGTTCACAGCCAAAAAAAAAAAAATACAGAGATGTAGATCCAGTTATTTATTGACCGTTGACTGATGCTAAATTATTTACATTCGAATATTGTGAGTAGAGAAAATTTCTTTATGATTTTAAGGTCCGCAGTTGATCTTAATTGAATCTGAATCAATCAGTGCTTGTATTAAAAGAATAAATAAATAAAAGGTAACAAGTGTGTCGTATATTTATCGAAGCAATCATCACTTACTGTCAAAATAATAAGTAATCTGCTTAATGTGAAGTCTACGGTTAATGGAAGGTTTCACAACCACGGGATCTAATCCCGATATTTCATCGGGGTTATCATGATTCTTGGATCTTCACTCTCCCGAATCTAATATCGTGCGAACAAGTGTCGCCATAATGGTGACTCATGTTAGATTCCCTTCCTGCCGTGGACACAGACCAAACCAGTACTGAGGTAGAGGGGAAAAATCCCTGACAGTGACGGTGGCCTCCACACGTCGTTTCGCATAAGACGGCGTTTCATGGGATTACATAAAGACAGTTTCTGTCAGTTGTGCCTGGAAACTCCATGGAATTGGAAGGTCACTCTGTTCTTTTAAGTAGTCTCATCACAGGTAGACTCTCTCTGTTATTTCCGGTCCATTTTCATCCTTCTGCACCACCTGTTTTGCTCGAGTTCAGGCTTTCCATGCGAAAACCGGCACATGTACGAAACTCGCAAAATTATCACCCGAATTCAAATTTTTCGGTGAAATCATTGAGTGTCCACTTCTGGGCAGAATCCTTGTTTGTGAATGGAACTGTAGACAAAATGGAAACCACCATACTAACATAGGAATCGCTCCATTCTCTCATACTAAAAATTTCGGTATGTCCCGAGCCCGTTCTGGTGGTTTACGATCCCTGTTGCTATTTTATGTTTAAGTTTGATTTTTAACCAACTTTATGTTACTCAGTGGGATGGATGGTTTCTCTCCAAATTTCCCAGGCTTGCTCTGATATTCACTTCCTTGGCTTCAGGCTTTCATCGTCCGAGAAAATCGACCGACTGTTCTTGAAATCGAGAGGGAAGAATATTACTATGGGATCGTTCCTTTCCAGAGCCCTTCTGTACGTAGATTCAAGCATCAACTTCAGTTTCCACTGTTTCACTGTTACCCACCTGTTTCCCTATTTATTCTAAAAACGATTCGTAGTAATTAAGGATATCGACAGGATGGTTCTTGGGTATGCTTACCCTGCCTACAAGTGCTTCAAGATTGTAGAGAAGGACCAACCGCAGGTTGAGCAGCTCGTGTTCTGGTGCCAGTACTGGTGCAGCATCTGCTTTGATCTCCATCCTCCATCTCATTCGCTTTATAGTCTAAATTGATGCGGATCGTGACATTTGCACTGTATGTGTTGGTTAGGATCCTAGTCGGTTTTGCTACTACGTGCGAGAGAGTTGGGGACATGTTCATGTCTTGGTAAGGGAAAGGATGAAAGCAAACAATTCAATCTTAATCTTGTAGCTAACTTCTTACATTGTCTGCTTCCTCGAAGGTTACCTTTGTATGGTGAAGCAAAGCTGGCATTTTTCATCTACCTGTGGCATCATAGAACAAGAGTATGCTTTTTGGAACCACGGAGTTCGTTTCTTTGCCAGAATCGATCTTTACAGGTCGAATGCTCCTTCCCCGAACCGTGTTTTTATTTTTCAGTCTCCTGGTCCAGGGAACGGAGTACATCTACAACTGCTTCTGCAGGGATTTCCTGAAAAAGCACGAGGGTGCAATCGATCAAAACTTGCTGGAGCTGAGGAATAAGGCAGGGGAGCTCGGATTTATATTGTGGCAGAAAGCTTCGAGCTATGGCCTCACGAGAATCTTCGAGACTTTACAGCAAGACTCGTCTCAATCGCTATCACTGCAGAGGAATGATGGGGTAGTTGCAAATAAGGTGAAGTAAGCCTTGTTTGGTTTTGAAAACGAAGGGAGTGATCAGACCATTAAAAGATGAACAAGAACAGAACCGGGAACGGTTCGGAAACTCGGGTCTTACATTGGTCTTACATTGGAGGACTGTCGAGTTTTGATTCTCATGTGTGAATCTTGAAAACTGCAGGGGCATCAAAGTGACAGCAGAAGCCGATCGGGACAAGAGCACCAGACAAAAGCTCTAGCACCGTCTGCTATTTTGTCCAGTGACAACGGAGAAGCACCGGTCCTAGGACGACAATTTTCCAAGCGCTCCTGTCCCGGAAATGCAGAGGTGAGAGATCTGAACATAACATTGCACGGTAAAATGCTGTCATCAGATGATGGAAAACTCAAGGGAAGTCCTGCTGACGAAGGAGGTAGAAAGAGCGGGGTGTTTAGAGCAGCAATGAACTGCCTTAGAAGGCGAAAATCTCCTCGTTGAGGAGCAATAGATGGAAGATATGTCTGTAAATCTCCTGGTTGGGGGAAATTGTTTGAAATTTTTTACTAGGAGGAAACATACAGAAGACAACAACGTTGCACTTACATAGTTTAAAGTTCAGAGAAATCGACATTTGTAATATTTTTATGTACTGCTGGCTAATTCAATAGGACTCCAGTCGTTAATTGATGTACTGAGCAACATTAAACTCAGTGTCTCGTCATTTGCAGAAGACGGAGGCTAAGCTTATCGTCTGCTTAAACCGAACCGTCTGTTGGCAAGTACAAGGAGAACCCATAGTAGACCACGCAGGCCAAAAATGGCCCAAGCCAGAAAAGCCAGTGCCCATCCCACAAGCCTCTTCCTCCCCCTACCAAAGCGGCCCCCAAGCACCGAGCCGGGTTGAGGCCGACTCCACCATATCCAGGATGCCCGGTCACAGTCACCGACATGAACACTGCCACTGCCATGGCAGCCGCCACCACGCTGCAAACGACAACTAGGCCGAGCTCCTTGGATCTAGTCCGGTCGAAGGCCACTGTCACCCCGATAAGAAGCACTAGAAATGTGCAGAAAAACTCTAAGATTAGTGCAGTTCCATGGCTCATACCATTCAAGGCA
This sequence comes from Lagerstroemia speciosa, assembly GCA_037672795.1. Classification (NCBI taxonomy): domain Eukaryota; kingdom Viridiplantae; phylum Streptophyta; class Magnoliopsida; order Myrtales; family Lythraceae; genus Lagerstroemia; species Lagerstroemia speciosa. The sequence continues at coordinate 12,294,757 of CM075288.1, read as the reverse complement.
CAACCTCCCAAGGAGAACTTCTGCGCTGCTCCATGGCTCATCACAGACTTTATCGCCATAAATCCGATTACCTGTCAAGGAATGAGAATGTCACCGCGCACCTGTAGAACTTTCAGGCAGTTGGAAGACAGTTCCTCTAAATTTAACATTACCGATCCGATGCACTGTGCCAGAATGTAGGCCGAGGCTCGAGAGAGAGTAACTATGCCCTTCAGGGCGGCGATGAAGGAGAAGATGGGGTTCATGTGGCCTCCTGTCAAAGGGACTGTGACCAGCAGGAAGAGGAAGGCGTTGATGAACACCGCCAAGGGGACAAGGAGCTTTGGATCGCATTCGTTCGAGTCCAAGCACGAAGTGATGGATGCAGTGAGAGTGAACATGAGTGCTGCTGTTGCTACTAGCTCGGTCAGTGATGCTCTCCACATCTGGAAGGACGAAGATAAGTTGAGATTGGAAGTACCGATCAAAGAGATAGTGCTGATGTTCTTGTAAGTATCCAGTATCCCAAGCTTACCTCGAGGGAGAAAATCTCGTGGGCGCCTATGCACTTGGTAAACCTCGAGCTGCTAGATTCATTTCTGCAGACTCTATCTGTTGACTCCAATTTCTCAGCAGATCTTGAGAGATCCTCATGGTGAGCTCCGCTGGATCCACCTAAATGATCAACACCGGCTTCCATTTTGGGAAGAACGAAACGCCGACTTGGACAGAACAATGAAAGATCGAGCGAGAAATAGGGAATATATCTCTGCAGAGTTGTGGATACCATTGAGGGAATTGAGGCATTGATATTGGAGAAAGGCAGGAACTTCTGACCTCCTGTGACAGAGAATATCCATTCTTTATCTACAAGGATGAATGTAATATACCTTCCATATTGTTCTTTTGTGCAGCAGCAGCTCCTGGTGAAAAGCTCGAAGATGCCCCGGATCACCCCAAAATCTCCCGATTGTTGGGCAGAAAAGTTGCTGCAATTCCAGGAGAGGGAATCTCTTTCCATGGTTTTGTTTGTTGTATTAACATGCCACACAGTAGACATGGAAAACCAAAGTGTTCATGGGAATTCGGAAGTGCAACCTAAACATGACACGAACAACGACTTCTTGCTCGAGCAGACTTGTTACATAGGCTCCTAGCTAGTATCCATGTCCTCGAGTTCCAAACAAAGTGACTAGATTTTACACATGGCTACAGGGCAAATTTGATATTCTGCACCAAAATAAAGTTCCATGCACGGTTTATTTCATGGTCTTTCCCAAGGAAAGAGTCTTATGTGTAACAAGTACACCACGTGGTAATATTGATATAGTATTACAAGGTAATAGAATTCATTATTTTTAGAATATTTTTAATCAAATTTAAATGAAAAAAAAAACCTAAAAGGGAAAAAAATACTAAAAATGACTTGATTTGATTGACTCGTGATAACACATTAGCACTGTCACGTGGTGTATCCATTATGTACAAGACTTTCTCCAAAGGAAGCCCTTCGAGCTCAAAGTGACCAAAATGCTTCTATAATGAATATGTTACGTGATATATGTTATAAGTTAATAAATGTTTAACATAATAGTAAAAATAGTAATAATTATATGATAAATTATAAACATCATACTGACGTGCTGCACATACCCTCGCTTGTTATGTATGCTGTGTGACACTTCCGTTACATAGAACACTCTCTCCTAATAGACATATTCGAGGTTCTCTTTTGCAAGTAATATCTGATATTAAAAAAAATTAATAAATCTTAACTGATTTTATATATTCGAACCAAGTTGATCCACTATTTGTAAAATTCTCCCAATCATGAACTTTTTATATTCACCGTACTCAAACCGAGTTCTTAAAAAAAAAAAGGAAGAAATATTAACTCATCACAACTGATTCGTATTAATTCAATAAGACACTTCCAGCTCGACTAATTTGATTTCCAACCAATCAATAGCCCAATTAAAAGTAATAAAATATTCCCACGTAAAAAGAAAAAAATGAGTAAAATTATTAATTTATTAGCACATATGTTTTTACAAGTCTTTTACTAATTCAATTCGAATCAGATCTGTATGCTAAGGCGTAAAGTTTTTCTTTATTTACAAATACTAGAATTCGAGATCCTTGTTTGAAAGGACTAAATGTCGGACTACTCGAACCGACTCAAGTTGTAAAGCACACATATTTTCTATTTAATGTGTAGATACACGTCCATTAAATTGAAGTGGACGTATACTAATAACGAGTCCTTATACGTCACCCACTTCTTCCCTCTTCTTCTTCCATTGATAACCACTCCTAAGAAATCCTCCATTTTTGTCCACCCACCATTACTTCCCCTTCCTTCCTCCTTCCCCTCCTGATTATGGCCTACCGGAGAAGATCAGCCACCTTCGCCTCCATCTGCGACGGCTTCACCCTCAGCCCGCTCCCGTGGCCGGTCCTCCTCTTCCTCGGGGTGGTCATGGTCTTCCTCGGCACTTCCTGGTTCTTCAGCTACGAGTCTGCAGTGGAGGAGGCCGAGGAGCAGATGGGGTGGATCCTATTCGCCACCCCTGTGGTCCTCCTCCTCCTCGCCCAGTGGATCTCCTCGTTCGAGAACCCGGAGAGCTTCCTAGGGTGGGATCATCGCCGGAGGAGCCACCGCTGGCAGCCATCCGAGGGGGGTTCCCCGTGGGGGGTCGCCGCCGTGATCGTGCTCCTCCTAGTTCTGGTGCAGTACCAGTCTTCCTTTCTCGAGAGCTGGTTTGGTTGAACAGTGCATATTATTTGCTTTTACATGATCTTTCTCATGTCCATAATTTTACATATTTATTTATTCCGAGCCTGCTTGAGACATCCTCTGTGGATGTCTGATGTTATACCAACCTTCAATAAAATTGGAACCATATAGACAAGATTAGTATACCCGATGATAGAAAGAACCTCAAATCGAGAAAATCACGGGATTTTGGCACCATTTCACCACCTTCGGCAAGTTCTCTCGGAAGTTTTCCTTGAATCCCTCGGTTTCAAAAAGATGCATAGAAACTTCGTCTAAGAGGATCAAACTCAACGTGAAGGTAATCTCACGAGTTCAAAGAGTGCATAATTAGACAATTTAATGAAATTTTAGGAAAAATTAAGTGAAATTTGTATAATAATTCACCGATTTTCTCGAGTTTAGGGGGGGTGATCGCCCCCACGCATCCCCTAAATCCATCCCTGATGCAACCTACGATTCGATAAGATCGGAAGCCCCTATAACATGTATAACATGGCTTCTCGAATCGATGTGATTCATGGGTAATTTGCTCGACGGGTTTTTCTTCATTCATCTACAAGCGGTCAAGCTATTAAGCTTCCATAATCGACGAGATTCGAACTTAAGATCCTGATTAAGGGGAAAAGGACTGTTGAATCGCTTGAATTAATCGGCGCTGGTGTCAACCTTTGAAATTGAAAGGCTCATAACGTGGCATAGTTTAACTTGGTCTAGGAACTGCTGGTGACCAACCAAATTTTCTTGTCATTCACTTAATCGGGAAAAAATTAAATAAATCTGCAATTTTTAATTGGTATTGCCGTCTCGGTGATGGAGATGAAGGCCCCCGTGCCGAGTCTTCAATGATTACAGATTAGCAATGATAATTGGTCCATGGCATGGAACACTGACTTATAAAGTTGACGAAAATGGAATATTATATATTTTATAATTAAAAATAATCGATCAAGAAAAGAAGATAAATATTATCTCAATTTATGTCGATCGATGAGATTTAACATCTGTTTCGATAAAATAAAATTTCAGATCTGAACCTTATAGTCTTGACCGTGGCGGTATATGGTCTTGTTATCCCGGATCTAATGGTATCGTGCTCTTTGGCATAGCCAATACTTTCATAATGTAAGTAAAATCGAGTTCCGACACTTGCTCGGGAGAGAAGTGTACCGACCGGACGGGAACGAGCTCTGGCGGTGGATCTCCGGTACTGGGGTTGATGTTCTTCGGGAAGGTTTAAGCAAGCAGTGGCAGCCTCTCTCGGCCTTAATTAGGCCGGGCCCCGCCGGAGTAATGATCAGATCAGTCCTGCCTCTCCCATTTCTTATGTATAATGGAGAGTCAATATTTATTTATTTATTTATACTACCTTTAGATTTTATTTTCCAGTGATCAAATTGCTTTTCTGGATTAAAAAAACATAAACCTAAATAAGAATAGGAAGAAAAGAGACAAGGATCAAACATGAACACCTTAATTTCAGATGGAGGAAATCCACTTGAGGAAACTTCCGTTCTCCTTTTCTCCTGTCCCTGTCTCCTTTACTCCTGGTATTCAATCCTACAGAGAGTACGAAAGCGAACGTTAATGGATGACGAGGGAGGTTGCTTCCCAGCTTGAATTATCAATGGCACTGTCTTTGGATAAAGCACGAAAAGACCCCACAATGGCAAGAAAAGCATGTGAAAGTTCTATCTTGGGCAAGCAATGATGTCCGAACAATACCCAAAACCGTCAATCCGCTCACACAGAGGCTAGCTGAAAGCATCGATCATTTATAGTCATCGACATAAACTCGCCGATATCATTAGCTTACACAGGTCACGAGGCCAGAGAGATTAAAAACTAAGAGCATAGTTTCCGGGTTTCCTATCGACGCTCAAGCGAAAATCCCGATCATATGTAACTAGCTTGATGCTCTGGCTCAGACCATATGTTGCCCGGACGAGCCGGCTCTCTTATGAACTTTATTTGCTTCTGGCTCGGAAAACCTATGGGAAGGATGAAGATCAAGCAGCGACCTTCTTTGATGTCACGGAGTTGACAATGGTAGCGAATTCAGGGCCCTGCAACGGAACAATCAGATTAGTGCCGAACGGGATCGTGGATTTCTCTGCTCGGTTTTTGCTTCGAATATTAGTTTACCTTCAAGGATGCGCCACCGACAAGAAATCCATCGATGTCTTCTTGCTTTGCGAGCTCGGCGCAGTTGCTTCCGTTCACGGAACCTGCATTGGCCAAACAGCAGTCTCTAGTCATGACGACATAAAGAAGGTTTTTCGCACAATCCATGCACTTTGGAAAAGAACATAACGTAATGACAGAGCGAGACGACATTAACCTAACCAAAAAATACTCGACAAGCGGCCACAGTAGCTTACCTCCGTAGATAATGCGGGTTTTGGAAGCAACTTCAGCCGAGACATTCTTTTTAAGCCAGTCACGGCAAGCCATGTGGACTTCCTGAGCCTGCTGCGGTGTGGCCACCTTACCGGTCCCGATAGCCCAGACAGGCTCGTAGGCTATAACAACAGCATCCCAGCTCGGAACAGCATCTGCAAGGACCCATCACAAGCTTAAAATGACTGTCAACATTGCAGGCAAAATTTCAACGATGCATTCTCCAGGAATTCACTGAGAAATTCCGAAAATGGAGCTGACCAGCATAAGCCTTCAATTGCTTGAAACAGACATCGAAAGTCTTCCCCGCCTCTCTTTCTTCTAACAGCTCCCCGATGCATGCTATGACTCCAAGACCCTGGCTCAAGGCATATGCAGCTTTCTTCCCAATGAACTGGACATAGCAAAGATCCATTTAGTTAAAGGATAAAAATCTACCCAACAATATAACATGAACCTCATAGGATATTCCGATTATCTGTCGAACTTTACCTCGTCATTTTCCCCGATGATATGTCTCCGCTCAGAGTGGCCAAGGATCACCCAGTTGCATCCAATGTCTTTGAGTTGTTCCACGCTATAAATTAACAGTAAATTTAGTGGCTAAACTTTAATATGTTACTATCCATACTCAGTAGCAGATAGGTACGATGATTCATTATCTCAGTTAAAAGAGTGCAAGTTAAGCAAATCCAACTGAAAAAATCTCAACTAACAGACAGAAATACATAAAAAAAAAATCACCCTTTAGCCAAACTATCTTATAAAATTTACCACATCCATCAAAATAACAGATATTAAATGCTAAAAGACACTGTTTCCCAGTGCTTCCGTGACTGTTGCAACCAAAAATGAACATACACAAGGGAGAAATGGAAAGCCAACAGCGACACATTTCCGTAAAATGACAGAAAGAATTGTAATCCTTTTAAATTTTTTAAACAAGTCACGAGTCTATTGAGGTTGTGAACAACAAGGAGGACCAGTGAGCCAACCTGATTTCTCCTGTGAAAGCCCCACCTTTACTGATCCAAGAGTTTTGTGCAGATACCTCAATCCGATCTGTCAATGAACTCTTGACCAAATCGAGGTAGACGAAGGGAGGTGCCACAACAACATCTGGACAATTTACAGTGAGATGAATCAGCAATTATCCATCAGGACATGAAATCCCCTTGGTAATGCCATACTACATGCAGTTGGGACTCCACAGAATAGAAGCTTATAGCTACCGGTTTTTCAACCAATAGACCAATCCCTCATTTGAAAGAGCAAATTGAAGATCGCTACATTCGATTCAGCTTGCTTATAAATATTAAAGAAATCACACTATCCTAACAATACTGATAAATTTGTAGACTTTATTTATATAAACGGAGAAGAATGTCTATGATTCAATAGTCAATTGCACGACTCTTTTCAATAAAGGTTACCTCTCTTAAGACAGAAAAACTTCCAAACAACATAGCTCGAATCCAGGAATAAATTTTGAAAAGAAGAAGTTGAAACTAAGAAAACTCAGTACCGACCTCCAACCTGAGGCTCATAAAAGATCTCTGTAATTTAGACTGCACTTTCACCCAAAAAGTTAAACTCAACAGGAAAAGAAGAGGATTTCCTCGTCTCCTAGGAGTTTCCTATAGGCTTTACACTTTTGGAATGTGAACGAATAAACCACAAACCAATGAGAGATCCCAGCATTAGCTATGAAATAAAGTTGAGGTTAGCTGGAACCTGAAAATCAGAAGTTGACTCACCAACATCAGGCTCTAAGGTGGCGCTGTTTAAGTCAGAAACAAGCTTGGTTATGGACTCCTTTGTCCCATTCTACACTCAAACCACCCGATAAATAAGGAAGCGATAAAGGGATGGAAGAGGTTTAAAACTATCAGAAGAAAATGCCATCATAATAGACAGTAAAAAACTGGCACGATGGTAAAGAGGGTACTTCAGATAGGAAAATCGAGAAAGTACTTACGCATTTCCAGTTTCCACCGACGAAGAACTGCAAGCACAAGAACAAGGTGAAGTCAATGTTGATTGCAATGATTACGCTAACTGTATACGATGCCCGTGCAGCATAACAAGTAAGAACACAGCTATCCTCACATACATATCATCATACAGTACAAGGACTGCACCAAATCTCTGAATTATATTTGACTATCTTTTCCCATATATAAGTGGATTATTTCGATTAATTGCACATGGTCGGGAACAGAAACAGAGGAGAACCCGGACAGCAGTTGGACGATGATATCAGCAAATACCAAAATCCAATATGTTACGGATCATGTCCCCCCATCGTTAACAGGAAAATGCAGTGTCTGCGACCAAATAAACAATTTTTCTATATGCACTACAGAAGAAATTACGTATTTGACAGGCTCACTAATGCACCGATAGAATTGCTATAACACTCACATTAAGTTCATCGAATCAGGTGTAAGGCAGCTACAGGAAAGAGCAGCAATGTATGTAGCAAGATCTACCTTTCCAGTGCCGGCCATCGCGACGACGCCTCTGCAAGGCTTCGGGGAAGCGGAGAACCGGAGCTGAGAGCTGGCGTGCTGGAGGAAGGACTGGTTGGTGGCGCTGTCGAGCTTGGAGGACCGACGGAGGCCGGAGAACTGAGATGTGAGGGAAGTGGAAACCACCGCCATGGCCCAGAGAGCTTAGAGATTCTCCTGCGTCGCTCAGAGGACGCTGGGGATGAAGGATGAAAGAAGTCCAATGAATGGAGAGAAACCAGTGGTGCTTCGGTTGATTGAAGAATTGGGAAGAGGATGAGGCCTGTCAGCTTTCACGCGATCCTGGAGGGGGCGTAATCGACGCGCCGAAGAAGTGGACATTACGAGGAGAGGAGGAAATTTGTAGTGGAATAGTTATATCACTTATTTGATATTGATATGATATATTTATTTAATTAGGATTTAATAAATAATTTATAATTATACATTTATTATTCTTAAATTCTAAAAAATCTTTAAAAATATAAAAATTTTAATAAATAGTGATGTCTAAAAGGAAAAATATATAAATGGTAAAAAAATTATTAAAAAATCTTAGTAAGTGGTGAATTCTGAAAAAAAATATAAATAATGAATACTAATTGAAAAGATATACCATGTCAGCAACGCTTTCGTGCTCCATTGAAGGCTTTTTTCATAACAAAGTGGTGAGAAAAAATCAATTAAATTACTTTGATTAAAAATAATTATGATAATTTCTTTGGTAATTAATATTAATTTAATAATTTTTCATATTTTAATTAGTATTTCTTATGTCACATGGTGATAATGATCACTAAAGAATTTCTCAAAAAAAGAATAACAAGAATATAATTAATTAACGGTTGTTGCATCTTTTTTAACTTACGAAAAGACTTCCATTAGCCGGAACAAGTAAGGGTGAAGCCTGATCGACAAATGTTTTTACGAGATATTATATCTTATTAATTATAGAACCATTCAATTGTCTGTCGTGTAACTCATGAATTCACCTTCACCGTAAAACTTACGATAGGAATGTGCTATTTGTTCCTTATTTGAAGGAGTACAATTTCTGTAAATATATTAGGTCTTTTATAGTGTTACATTAATAAAATATTTAAATTAATTGTTAAGTATGCATGCAATTGAACGTGAAAATTTGAAGTATCTGCAATAGGAATAAGATGGTCGCTACTGCTCAGCTGTGCATCACTTAAAAGAAATATAACTCATGAAGTCACCTCCACCTTCGGGTCGAAAATCCCTTTTCCTTCCCCTCGTCCATCATGCCGCTGGAAGAGCGGGTGAGAAGACGCGCCTTCGAAGGAGACGGGGGATGGAAATTGGGACATTTCCTGACAAAGACAGTATCTTAAATGCCCTCACGGTTTGCTTACAGGTGTCGCTGTCATTCAACCGGCTGACAATTTGTTTCACTCACCGGCCCTCCGCCGTCTCAACGTCTCCTCCTCCAGGATCAAGTAATATAATCTTAAATAATCTTATAAAATCCTACCAAAAAAAAATATATATAATCTTATAAAAAAACTAATTAAATTATTTTAATTAATAATAATTTAAAAATACTTAGGTGATTAATGTTTGTTTATTTATTTATTATAATTTATTTAATATTTTCTCATCTCAGTAATGTGATACAATAGATTACCTTAGAAGTTAGAACTTCTCGAATCACTTTACTGTATAAAAATTTTATAATTCTTAAGAATTATAAGCTAGCCGTAATGTAAATGATAATTCATTAAAAACAACAAGATGTTGAGTTATAAAACTGGTTGTCGGTGAGTGAGACTTAGGTGCTAACTAATTGCCATCGCTGACGAACGGAAGGTTGATTTATATTACTATTTGGAAAAAAAGAGAGAAAAAAGAGCCTAGAGGTTGAATCTTGTTTAAGTCGATGAAGCACTGCTCCCTGCTCCAGCTAATAAAACACGATGCTTGACCGCGTATGACAGTATACCGAGCTTGACAACAACGTACGAAATGTACTAAATTTTTACAATAAATCCTATGCTTTGAGGAGACGGTTCAATTGGTCCTCAAAATTTTAACGAATTACTATTTTGGTCATCAAAGTTCAATTTAGTCTTCACTGTTTACTTCCGTCAATCAGTTTGGTTCAAGCGTTATAACTCCGTTTGCAGATGCTGACGCTGACGGTAACGACCAAGTCAGCGGACCCCACATGCCACGTGACAAGTTATGAATGATTGAAATTAAAAAGATAAAATATAATTTTATCAACTTATTGATTGTCACGTGACATGTGGGAGGAGGGGCTCGCTGACGTGGCAGCAACCGTCCAAGTTAGCATCCGTAAACGACGTTATAACGCCCGTACCAAATCAACTGATAGAATTAAATAATGAGAATTAAATTGATGATTTTGAAATTTTGAGCGATAAAATGAAGGCTAGCTATGAATTTGAGGATCAATTCGATAGTTTATTTACATATTTTTTTTAAAACAAATTAAATATACTTATCAAATGAGATAATCCAACAATTTAACGTCCGAACCATCAAAGCAGGATTTTGGGAGAGATGCCGATTTTAGGTAGAAATAATGCGATTTTTTTGGATAATATCATTTTTGGCCACGTCACATAACTGTGCCACAAGTGGTTAATTTGCCACGTTTTAATATGATATGTTGGTAAGATTTAACAAAGTAACGGTCGGTTGGGATTTGAATTGATATGTATATCAGACAGATAATCATATGACGAAATCCTCTAAATTAAATAAATTATTAAAGGAAATAATTTTAATGTAAATATAAAATATTCGATTGGAAATATATATAATTTTATGATTTTATGAACTTTAAAAAAAAAGGAAAAAAAATATGGAAATGAAGTGCCCGCTCAAAAAATAAATGTGCTATTTATTTATTTTTACCACGGCCAATATTTTGTTCATTGGACGCCGTCACCAAGCAGCGATCACCGCCCCAGGGTCGGAGCCCTCTCCCAGCCTTCTCTCCATCCGGAAACGTTTGACCGACGGAGCTTCCGCGGAATGTCTACGACGACGAGGCTCAGTAGGGTTTTCCTCCTCGCCCTTCTTCTCCTTGCGTCGCCCTTCCTCATCCAAGGTCTCCACTCAACTCCCCGGTTTCTTCAGATCCAGATCGCACAGCAATATGGCAACGCTTAACCACGTGCTGATTTAATTCAATGTGTGATGTGAAATTTCTCAACTTTTGACCGATTATTTCAGTTAATAGGTCCGATTCAGCTTCGCTGCGCTCTACTTTTGTGTCCTTGCTAATTCCCATAATCTCGATCTAGTGGAATGTAGCTTTTGGTCAAGTATATGTAGGAAAAAAATCTTCCATCTCGATGCCTTTTGGCCCTTGGGAGTTATTTGATCCTTCTTGTAGTTGAATTCTGGCGGAATACCTATACCTATAAGATTTGCTTAAATCATGTGGCAGCATTTGCATAAAATAAGCTTGTTTTTCCACTTCCTGTCTGTCGGATCTGTTCCGTTCCTGGAAGTGGTTTAATGTGTTTATCGTCAACATTTTGGACAATGTCAGATTAACCAGGGAAGAAGAGAGAAATTCTGGAGCTATTCCTCTCTGTGTACAGTGGAAGTGGAATTTTTTGTGATTTCACTTTGCTCTGTTTGTGTACGAAGCTTTGGCTAGTTTTGCTTTCCTTTTTGAGGTGTCCCCCCTGCATATCCGAGCACATTGAGCCTTCCATTCACCGGATGAGGTTCCATGATGATTTGTTCTATTGACAGTTGTCAGGTGTCAATTGGATAACGATCCTGAAGTTGCTAAGGCTGTCGATGATGGGGGTGAACTTGGTATTGTTGATGAGGATGCCCAAGAATTTGCTAGTGGAAACTTTGGACCAGCTCCTGCTGTAGAAACTGTTTGTGTTTTCCCGAAGAATGGAGCACGATGTGAGAAATATGCCATTATAAGTTCATGGATATACAGTATTTTGTGCTTTAAAATAATGATAGCCGTTTCAGCTGATGTTTCGGATCTTACACTTGCAGTGGTTCCCGCTGGAGAAGAGACTGAGTTAGTGGTTGGATTAAAAAATGATGGTATTTAATTGAGTCTATTTGGCACATCGATTTCACTATGTTATCTTTCCTTGGGCTTCGCTGAGGCACATTTATTTTCTTTTTTTCTAATTGTAGGTGAACTGAGCTTGAATATAATTGGTATCAGGGCCAGCGTTCATCTTCCATTTGACCATCATTTATTGGTCCAAAACCTTACTGGTCAGGTAATTTGTTGCAACTCAGATGTAGATAGTCTTTATCTTTTTGCTTGAGCATGATAAATTATCATCTCGTTTATCAGATATGCAACCTTTAAACTCTAGTCTTTAAATTGCTTATTCTATAGTTTTTGCTAAGATTCAGGTGCTGCATCTGACAGATATCCTTGTTGCCAATCTAACATCTGTGGCTTTATTTTAATGGTTTGTTGTTATCCTTTTAAAGTTGATGGAAAAAGTAAGAAAATCCTAAAAACACATGTTTTACTATCAATGATCAAAGCCCCTGGAGAGGAGATTTGGATAATTATTAATGTTTAGATCTTTCATTAATTAATGACTTTTGTTTTAAGAATTTCAGTGACTTGTTTCACTTTAAATTTCTTCCATGTCTTGAGAAGCTGCTGTTCCATTTATTATACATTTTGACATAAAAACTATATGTTGTGGTATCGATTTCTTTGCATGTGTAGTTGAAAAAGACATAAGCAAAGTCATGGAGGTGTGTGATCCTGTGAGGATAAAGCTTTTTTCTTTTTTTGTTGGCCTTGAGAGATCTGAGGCTAGAGCAGAGCGGAAGTAGAAATGATCACATCTTGTCATTTATTTATTTATTTTTTTGGCTGAATTATCATGTATGTTAGTTTGAGAAGATAAGCGTAGTATAAGGTACTCAAATATAATTTATGGTACTCAGAGAGAAATCCATCAATTAAATATGACAGAATGATGAGAGGAAACAGTAGACTGGCCTGCTAGTAATTTTAGAGTGGCTTATTGTAGAAGGATGATGAAATCAATTAAAGTTACATCCCTGTTTGTGTATCCAGTATCCAGCATAAGCACATCTCTTCAAAATATATAATTTTCATTAACGTAAAGTATTAGCCAGAACCTTTACCAATCTTCAATGTCTTTACCTATTTATGAGCTGTTACACACACCCACACACTTACCACACACTTACCAAGATTCTTTAGGTTTGTGGGTATATGGTCTAGCCGAATTATTTATGTGTGTGTATATATATATCTCGAAGTTTAAATTGGCGCTGTTATGCCATTTGAAATATTCAAGGTGATCTTTGTAGTTCTCAGATTATAGGATTCCTAAAGTTTGCAATGTTTAGATTTTTTAAAGCGTAGAAACCCGGATTGCAGGAGGGGAAGTATACCAAGGCGTCCTTTTCTCTTAATATGGTAAAAGGAAATGTTTGACAGTTGAGAGATTCACATTATGATTTAATATAAAAGAAACTCTGAGAGGTTGCTTGATCAGTTTATTTCCTCTGCTGTCCATGTTCTCTAGGAATGTTCAAATGGAAGAACACATATCTGTTGAGATTTAAATACACTATTTTTGAATGGAAAGATTTCCTTTTTTAGTATCGTTATAATGATTGATTCATTGATAATGATCCTTTATGAAATTTTAGGGATTCAACAATGCCTCAGTTCCAGCATCAGCTCAAGCCGCTTTCCCCTACATTTTTGCTGTCAGCAAGTACTTGCAGGTGCTGATTCAATATAATATCCTTTAATTCTTACAATATTCACATCTCTTGTGCAGTACCTGACAAAATGAACCTTTTGATGTTTAATGTGTTGCAATCTTATTATGCAGCCTGGGAACTTTGATCTTGTGGGAACAATCTTTTATGAGATAGATCAGCAACCATACCAAAATGTCTTCTACAATGGTACAATTGAAGTTGTTGAGTCTGGTGGTTTTCTCAGCATGGAATCGGTCTTTCTTGTCACTTTCGGAATTGCCCTTCTTGTGCTTCTTGGTCTATGGGTTCATGGTCGTCTACAAAATCTCTCAAAGGTACTATCTTAGATGAATACCGTCATGTTATAGATTGTAGCAAGCTTTGTCTCCTTATATGTATATGTGAGTGCACAATCCAGCTTCATACATTTGATTCTGAGGCACTTTTATGTTTGAAATATGGTGACTTTTACTTTCAGTTTTGAAATGTTTTTGAGCCGTAGGTTGATACTTCCATGTGTGTGTCTGAATCACGTTTTACACACTTCTTTTCAGTTGCACTTGACCATCAGTTCAACTTCTGGATTTGCATGGCTAATATGACTATTATGGTAGATATTGGGATCTCTCACATAGGAACTGATCCACACGTTCGTGTTTATACAGAAAACCAAGAAGGCTCCAAAGGTGGAAGTTGGAACCAAGACAACAGATGCATCGTTGGATGAGTGGCTTCAGGTATATTAATAATGCCTTCAGCGGATTCAGGAATTTCTCGCAGTCACTTTCACATCAATTTGCTCTGATCTCTCTCTCTCTTATTTCATTTCCCTGTTGGCTTCCCTGTCTCTCTATTGTCTGCTCAATTTTTATTTCGCTTACTGTCTGATATTATGATCAGCTTTGTGAAATTGCTCGCTTGCATCTTCTTGACTCCTTTGTGATATTGACAGGGTACTGCATATACACAGTCACTCTCGAGCAAATCAAGAAAGAAGAAGTAGACTGAAAGATTTTAGAGATTCAGCTGGGTGACGCTCCATAGGTAACAACAGACTATTGCCTTTCACTTCCACATTTGCAGGATTGATATGAGAGGTATGGAAACAAATGTCTTGAGTTAGGACCGGTCACGGTTGAAGTTTTTTCTTTTTTTTGGTTTTTTTATCTTTATTTATCGAACGCCGGATCTAAAGGCTAGTCTTCTTAGAGTAGAGCACACTTGAATAGTGAGGTGCTAGGAAGTGCAGAATACTCTCCGGAAAATTTCCTTATACATTCATTATCTGTTTTATTGCACCTCAATTTTGTTCCGGATAGATCTTGGTTTTTCCTCTATCTTTTTGTCGTTGAAGACTAACGATAATGAGAGAATGATATTTTAGCAGAAGAAAGTTGCACTTTTACTGCCCATTCTTCCATCTTGTAATTCCATCCCTCTAAGAACCACTATTTTGGAGAGTCATCAGTGATATTTATACCCATTCCTCAAAAGGATTTGCCTAATACACATCTGATGCCATCTCAATTTCCGCTGCCCTGAGGCTCTAATTCCCCGGTCCAAAATCACTTGTGCACTCGAGCCCCATTGATTCAGAATCGAGTAAGGTCAGCTCACTTGTTCATTTGCAAGTCGCGAACATGAGATCTTGTTATAGAAAAGGAGGCGCAGAATCACCTCAAATAGCCAATGTCGGTTGTAGTAGCAGGTGTGTACATTTTTACACATTCTGCAACTGTTTTATTCTGAATCTGGGCTACAAGGGGAATCCACTGTAGCATCCATCTCCGGTGTTCAGGACTGGTTCCCTTCATCCATTCCGGTGTTTAGTAGGCTGCTTCTGCTGTAATTCCTTCCAGGACTTGCAAAGCTGCATCGATCTCCAGTTTCTGATGTGATGAGAAGCCATTCCTGCATCTATTTTCACGATTGACCTGGCATTCACGGTGGATGCATCGACTTCCGGTTCGTGTACTCAACAAGTTTCTGCTGCCTGCGGTTTCCAGAGTTTGAAAGGCTTCCATGGCCTTCTCCAATATGAACTTCATCCTCCAGTCCTCGAGTCCCCTTCCTGGAAAATACTACCGAGATTATTACATTACTCAGAACTTTGCAATCACAAAGGCATCCACCAGCTTCGCTAAGGAGCACTCTGCGAGTCGGGTCCGAAGTCGTCGTCCGTTAGGAAGAGGCGTGGCTGTTAATTTGGTTGAAGGGAAGTGTTCTGTCCTGTTGAGGCAGTTAAGCCAGCGATCAACATAAAAAGCCTTGTACATCTGAGGATCGCATTCACGGATGGAATGAACGATCATGATTGATTGTTCTCTCGAATCTGCTGAAACTTCTATTTCATCTACTTTCGTCTTCTTCCTCCTCCACCTTGGAAGCCCCTGTTTCTCTTCTTTTACCATTTCGGCACACTCCATCAAGCTTCTCTGACCGAGTTAAGGAGACGACTTCGATTCCCAATTTCTAGTTCATGAAAATTACCAAGAATGCTAACAAGAATTACACACACACACACACACAGATATAGACAAAACACAGGATACAGCCTAGCAATGGAAACAATTATATGTTTCAGTCAACGTCGGGAGGAGGATGGGATGGAATAGGTTTATTCCCATGGACAGCGGAGCTACCGTAGTTAAAAATGCGACGAAATCTTATTCAAATTCACAATTTAAATAAGATTATATGATCAGAGTGGATAGATATTTAAAAAAAAAAGTCACAAGATGTAATCAAATTCACAAATTTTTTTGGGGTCCATGGCCTTGACTGTGATTCCAAGGCTCTAAGGCTGTCTGCAGCTGGCAGGAAAGAAGGAATAAGTCAAACTCCTGCTTTCATCTTCTTCTCTGGGACGATTAGCCATGGGGTCTGTGATCTCCAAGCAGATTCAGAGACGGATCGATATACTGAGGGAGGAGAAAGCTCTGCTCGATCTTCATGAGAGCTGCGGTGAAGAGTTCCCTGGTTGCTATCACTGCCCTCTGGACCGGAAAAATTGGATGGCTGGCCTGAATCCCAAAAGGGTCCGGATCGACCAAATCGTTTGGCCTGGAACACACGATTCCGCCACCAACGAGATAGGAATCCCCGGCATATCCCGGCCCTTTGCTCAGTGTCAAACTCTGAGCATATACGAGCAGTTGGTTCGGGGAGCTCGTGTGCTCGACATTCGAGTCCAGGAAGACAGGAGAGTGTGCCACGGGATACTGGTATCTTACAGCATAGATCTTGTTATCGATGATATAAGAAGGTTCTTGTCCGAGACCGAGTATGATGTTATCATCGTTGAGATCAGGACGGAATTTGGCCACAAGGACCCGGAGGACTTCGATAAGTACCTGGTGGACCGGCTCGGCGAGTATCTAGTTCACCAGGATGAGGATGTCTTCCGGAAGACGATCGCCGAGATACTCCCGAGGAGAGTTTTCTGCATGTGGAAACCTAGGGACTCGGCCACACCGGAGCCGGGCGGGCCGTTGTGGAGCGACGGGTACTTGAGAGACAATTGGGTCGATACCGACTTGCCTGCCAAGAAATTCGAGAGCAACATGAAGTATCTGAGCGAGCAGGGATCGGTTTCATCGAGGAACTACTTCTACAGGGTCGAGAACACGCTCACGCCTCAGGCGGACAACCCGGTACTGTGCGTGAGACCGGTGACGGATCGGATCCGTGGGTATGGGAGACTCTTTATTTCTCAGTGCTTCTTGAGAGGCTTCGGTGATCAGTTGCAGATACTATCGACAGACTTCGTGGATGAGGATTTTGTCGATGCATGCGTAGGCCTCACCTGTGCGAGAATCGAAGGAAAAGCCTAGGAATGCCGGAATCATCGAAGAGGTAATTTACAATATTAGCATTAAAGTCTCGACTAATACACACACACAGAATATTAAAGGATACGAGCGTGTATATCACATTGTAAAACCATAGGATGTCTTGCCTTTCCAGCCAATCTTGTGGTACGAGTAAAACTGCTGTGTTTGTTGCTGAAAAATTTCTACCCAAGTCTACGAGAGTTTTGTGCCTGTAGGAGACACGATCGGATGAACATTGAAGAATCTGAGCTTTTTCGATTGTGTTGATGATCGTCGGCCCATGCTACGAGTTTGTTTGTCCATTAAGAGTTCCACTGCTTCCTCTTCCTGGACGAATTCTCTGTATCAAGGGGGAATCGAAGTAGATGAGAACAAAAGGGCTTCTCCTTCTTTGAGAGACCAGTGATATTATGGAGTGGAATGGATCCGGAATGGAGTGGGCCGTGAGAGTCCAAATGAAAGATCCCAATTCCCATTTACATTCCATTTGGTGGGTGGACAGTTGCTGGGAAATGGAATGGTTTATTGGCAGTAACGCCACGAAATCTACAAACCCTACTGATTGGCAGGAACATAAACTCGAGAAAATTTATGAATTATTATACAAATGCTACTCGATCTTATTTATTTTCGTTAAATTATCTTATTTTTCCATCGAGTTTCACCCCCTTAAATAACGAGATTTTTAGATCTGTCCCTGCCTTTACATCTTTCATCTCCATCGCCATCAAGTAGAAATCAACCAATGTGAACTACCAACGAATGATTCAATATAAATATGCAAGAAGGTGATCCATGCCAACGTTCTAAGTAGGCAGATTTTTTCTTTATGGCAAGAGAAAAAAAAAACCGAACAGTTTATGGTTTTCTGTGTCTGGAATCTCTGGAACATACTACCAAATCTGCACTGGAGATTCCTCGTACTCTAGTGCTCTGGCTTGTCAAGTGTTGCGTGATGTGCACAGGAGTAAAGATTCCGACATCTCACGGCAGATACTCAAAGCTAGTCTCCTTGCACAGAATACGCATACGGGTAGCACCAGCTCAACCGGGGTAAAGGGCAAAAGACGACACGGATTCGAATCCTTTCCGGGATAAGGCCGTGTGATCTCCGAGCAAGGACACCTTGACGCAACCCAGCAGGCTTCAAGCCCCATCTCTCGTATGGAACTCTGTCCTACCCCCCAACAGATTCTCTCGTGGGTGGCTCTGTCGACTCATCTCTTTGTGCGGACGTAGCCATACGAAAGATTCTCTTCTCCTCCTCCTCCTTTCAACAGCTTGTCAATGGAGAAATGAGATGACAAGCCCTCCAGCAACATGACAAATCTCGAAGATAGGACATGATAGGGTTTCTGTCTTGTGGGAAACCCTATGTTTCCTTTCAAATCATGGTGAAGATTAATTAGGGCACGTGAACAATGAGGAATATTTGTATGTATGGATGGATGGTTTCTAGAACGGCTCTTCGGTCGTCGTGGACCAGTCCGTGTGATAATACTCGATATTGTTTGATCGAATTAGTCATCCCGGTTCGTCTCTTTTCGGAGAATTAATTTCCCGATGAATGACGTGATGAGAAAATGCATTACAGTTCATCGGACGCTTGAAAAGGTTTGGAGAATAAGGACTCAGGAAGTGACACCTACGCTCAGGGATGGATTTTGGGAAGACCGCCACCTATCTTGGAAATATGTATTTTTATTATAAAAAAATAAAATCCGTATTTTAACTTTATATTGAATTTCATCCTCTGATTGGAGCTTCCGAATCCG
Source organism: Lagerstroemia speciosa (assembly GCA_037672795.1). NCBI lineage: Eukaryota > Viridiplantae > Streptophyta > Magnoliopsida > Myrtales > Lythraceae > Lagerstroemia > Lagerstroemia speciosa. Next base: position 12,275,739 of record CM075288.1, on the reverse strand, counting down.
TTCTTACCGGTGCTCAATTTGAAATTGAAACACAATTTTTCATTCAAACCTCATCAATCAACTTCCTATTTATTTCTTTATATTTTTTGCCTTTTTATTGAGCATAAACCTTTTTATTTCACATTTCATATTAGCCAAAAGTTCGAGAGACCGTGATAGATTATGCTTCTAATAACAGTTGGCTTATCCATAGATACTTTACAAACCAGGAAAATGACACTGGAAGTCTTATATGTTATTCACTCGTATAATATTAATTTTGTTACACTTTCGGTTTGAATTGTCACTGTTCCGTTAACGGAACTATTGATGGCGTGAAGTCCACGTCAGCAAAACAACAACGATTCGGACTTAAAGGTTAACGGAATTGATATTATAAGACCGAATTAGTTATTTTCAAATTTTTAGAACAGTAAAAAGTAATAAACATATAAGACCATCTCATTGCAAATCTAACACCTCAGTTAAATGAAAAGGGTTCAGAACATCTCAACCTAAAAATACTGTCGGTTACATTCAATAATTTTTGTTTGAAAAAGGTGGACCAACACACACACACGAGAGAACTCAATGGTCTCAGAATAGCAGAATCAATCCGTGTGGCTGTAGGAGTTCACTTGGAAGGAAGCATGTGACTGAAAGAAGACAGCATTGATTAACTTTGGCGTTGTCCTCCGTCTCCTCCTCCCTTTCAAACATCGATCTCTATATATACACAGAGAGAAAGTCTTCTGTGTAATAAATACATCACGCGAAGCATATACACGATATTACCAATCAATAAAATTCAAGCACTTTGAAATTTTTTAAATAAAACCCTAAAAAAACAACATTAGAAATATTCGAATTCTATTTGTTTGTGACACTACATCAATACCGTTACGTGTGTTACATACGAGACTTTCTCTTATACATCAGTCACATGTGATAGTTTGTACGTATATTTAAGAAATCGAAAAACAACAATTGGTATTGATTGATTTCTGGCATACGGCAGATGTCATTTATCACGTACGCTTGGCCCCGTTGCAGTTAAACGTTCGTGACACATAATAGGATAGACAAATTGACATCGCAATGAAGGTCGTGGTCCGCCACGGCCCGCATTTATAGGCGCACGATCCAGTCTAGAGACGTAGAAGGGAGGTATATACTAGCCAGGAATTAGGCGGAATTGCTATCCGCACGCATAAGTCTCTTAAAAAACGGTCCCCGTTTCGCTTATTATTTGTAAAGATCGGAACGAGAATTCAACTAGCAAGTAGTGGAAGTCGTTTATGGGCACGAGTAAAGTTCGAAAATTGTGATTTTCCAAACTGTCGATGTCAATCCTCGCAAGCTTCTGACGATGGTAAGGCAAGTCAATTTAGGGCTAACTAGTTTGGTTCGTTATATAGGAATTGACAGGGAATATAATAGACAGGACAAAAATAACAGGGAATAATTTTAATGAGAATAATTTTCTTTTGTTAGAGGGAATATAAGATGCAAAAATAAAAAAAAAAATTAAAATGATTCTAAATATAAATATTTTTAGAATTGAAAAATTAAAAAAAAAGTGCAATTGCTCCAAAGGAGGGATTGGTCCACACGTTAAGCTAAGAATCGCTCGTGATCTCACCACCCCTTGCCTTCCACAAGTACGACTGCAAGCTGTCTGTTAATTCCCTTTCCGATGTACAGTCTGGTTACCATATAAATTTGAGATACGTACTTGGATAGTCCCTCTCCGAATCTCAATCTCGATGCGTATAAGTCCATCGACCCGGGTAGGGTTCGGTCGGTGCTCGAAATCTCGGACTCTTCCAATTACCGCAATGCTATATGCTGCTTGGGATAACTGCTACCGTGGCACCTACGGAAGCTTACAAGGATGTTTGCATTGGCCAGAACTTTATAAGATGCCCAAGCACTTTGTCATCTCCAACTTCGAATTTAAATTTCCTGTCTGATCACAAACACGGCATCTCGAATCCAAAACCAACATTTAACCGATCACAATCGAGTCTGCCTACCCTGTAGTCGAAAAACGTCACACCCGTGATAGCAAACTCATCAATCATGACATCGCTAATTTTGCAGATGTTCACCGGCTGTAATTGAGCCTCGAATCAATATTGGAACTGTCCTATGAAGAGAGAATAACCTTCAATGCACCATCTCTGTTCACAAGATCGGGTCGGTTACGGAAGAGTCCTAGACTGGGACCAGACTGAACTCGTAGGCCTCGACTGTGCCGTGAATGAATGGAGAAGAGAGCAGAGACGGAATCCGACCTGGCTAGGTCGAGAACTCTTTGTGGTTGATATGGAGCTTGCAGGTACCAACTAGGGTTTTGGCACCACTCCTTTGGAATCTTCAGTGCTGTTTCCATATATTCCCTGGCTACGAGAAACACAACAAATTACCGTACTCAGAAAACTCTCAATCATTCAATAGACATCCGACACCTCGAAGATCCGAACTTGTTTTTCAAATTGAACGGGAGATCCAATCCTCCGTATATCGTTAACGCTTACCGATAACGAGAATGGTGTGGTTATAATTTCTACATGACATGCATCAGCAGACCAGATTCACTGATCTCGAGGCGATTGCAACGTCAACTTTGAAACTATCCGTATCTAATTCAAAGATTTAAGCTGATATATAAAAATATTTATTTTTCTATATCTTTTTACTGTGGTAAAAAAACCTGATCAAGACATAAAAATGTTTTTTTTTTCCACCTTTTACCAGCATCTATCTTGAGATCAATTAAAGATTTGAAATAACAAAAAAGGGTTTGGTGCGGATGCAATCCTCGTCGTGCTCAATCTAGAAATAAGATGTATCGGATTTAATTTTCTGGGCCGAGATTGGATTTAATTTTTTTAGTGTAAAATTTCTTATATCGCTTTAATCTTTCTTTTTTTTAATCACTTTTTAAAATTTATCAGACATATTTGTAATAGGAAAAAAAAAAAGAAAGATCACGGAGCTGCGCTGTTTAAGGTTTCCCACTCTTGTCCTGTCACAGTGACATCGGATCTGATTTTGTCGACATTTTACTGTTGTTAAGTTAATTATTTAGAACGCATTTAATGAGAATTTCGAAGCTTTGATGCTGCAATTACGCAGCAAACGACAGTAAGCATTTTAAGAGCCTTCTTCTTAACTATTATAAAATTGTTAAGCGAAACACGGAATCTAGTGAAATAGTATCGCTTTCAATCCGAGTAGGAAATGTTAAATTTGATTTTTATCAGTAAGACTACTCGTATCCCTTTATTCTCTTTTTTTTTTTCCTTTTTTTAAGGTTTACATGCTTTATTTATAATTAAAAAAACTATTTTTATCCCGTGAATTTTACTATGTTGTTGATCGAGCATCCGAACTCGTGGCCTCGTTGGTTCATCGTTTCGATATGTACACATGGTTACTGCACATGCATTTTCATTTGTCCATGCCCTTCAGTGATATCGACCGGGACCACGGACACATCTCAAAATTATATCTGATTTCTCGACTAATCTACTAAAAAAAATTAACATACTCTATCCACGAGATGGACCCAGTCGGCATAGATGACGAGAGTATCAGAGGCCGAATCGAACCGGTCGAGTGTTCCCGACCGAGCACATAGACTTTTCCCTTGTTCTTACCTTAAGAAACCGGTATTTCCATTCAAGGCAGTCTCAGCTGTCTCTGATTAGGTTATGTCTTGAAAGACTTGAACTACATGTTCTTATTACGTAAGCTTAGCTGGTGACCGAGTGTGCAGCCCCAAAATGGCAAGGATATGATAGCAAACAATGAATTCGATGTGGAGTTGGACAAGTTTCGATCGAATCTTAGGATATTTCATAATCGACTCCAATTTAAAAACGATAAATGAGAGGTTGAAAGTATGGATTGAATCATTGTAATCCTTCTAAACACAATCGAATTCATTTACTTAAACATGATTAAAAGCGTAAACTGAAATTTGCGCTTGCCATTGAGAATGTGCACGTAAATACGATAAATAAACATGTCGAAACTTTCAAAATAAAATTAATTTTTTTCGGTAATACACAAAATTAAAAGTTAAAATATGTTAAAGTGGGTACCGAAGTATGCAATTTCTCTTTGGTAGCATCTTATTTTTCTAGTACTTTATTTATGTGCATGGGGTTGGAATTATGTTGAGAAGTGGGTTATGTTCCTAGTCAGCTGCTCTTTCAGGTTACTCAAGTGTAATTTATTACTAATCTTAAGTTGCTTTATATTTATATTTATTAATAATGATGTCACTTTATTTAATCGTATCTATGATTTAATAAATAATAAATTATATCGTTATCTAATAAGGCTAACCTTTTAAAGCAAACAATCATGGCGTCCTTAAAATATATTACGGTATCATATCGTAAATTCGGGTCGCCATACAAGTAATAACACCTATTCAGTTAATTCTACGTACTGGACACCTAAAACTAATGTTGTCCACGCATGGGGAGAAAATTACATAATAAATAAAAAATTATGCCGTTGCCTATTAAGATTAACCTTTTAGAGCAGACGCTCACGGCATCCTCAAAATCTATCAGGGTTCAATAGGGTGGGTACGTGCTAATGTGCCGCATCCGTGTCAGATCGATAATAATTTTTTATTTGCACTATGCAGTATCTCCGGATGGCGCAACTCAAGACTATTCTGCAATCAGGCCGGGATCCCTATGAAAATTTCCGTCAACCCTCCTAATTTGAGATTGGATCTTGGGATCATGCATTTGAGAATTTAGTGAGGGAAGTATTAGGCCAACCTCAAGTTAACATTTAGTTTAATAATTTTAACCTATACAGAAAAAAAAAAACAAATTGTGTACGGATTTATAGGTACCTGGCGTAGGCCAATTAAGACATAATTACCTATCTGTACACGACACGACGCGACACATTTTCAGCCCTAATCACAAAGTAACTAAGCAAAGGGTTTAACAAATCAACTGCAACCGACCCAGCAAAAGAAACTAATTAACTGCAAAAACCAACCTTAATTGATTGCGAAACAGACAAAGGAGGAGAACCTAATTCCCGTTTATTATTTTCAGTATATAAATTAGATACATGAACCTGAAAAGAGTAGAAGGAAGAGGGTAAAATAGGCACGAGAAGTTATGCTAGTAAATCGAGCTCATAACATCCGTGTCACACGGTGTAATCGGTACTGTACCGAGCTTTGTTTTTTCTGATTTCCTTTTACTTTAATCCGACCGAATTTCCAACTCTAACCATCGCTTGTCTGCTCCCCATTTTGGGCTTACTCCACGACAAGAAGTTAATAAGCTTGCCATACCTGACGGACAACCTGCAAGTAAAATGTAAGATAAGCAAGTCTCCTGAATGTTTCAAAACCGATGTGTCAGATTCTGATTGGAAATTGTTGCGGACAGCAACGTTTAAGATACGACTTACGACTAACCGATTCCATGTACAACTTTTTTTTTTATCCAGTGTACTGAGAATGCATATAAGTTTAGAACGGGATCGAATGAATGTGAAATAACACGCACGGAGAGTCCCATCGATCATATTTAAACTAGGAATCCCCGACATCAGATCGAGAGTTATGCCGTTCGATGAAACTCTCTTTCTCATGTACGATCGGTTTACGAATTATAGATAGATAGGAGAAAACCTTCTTGAATGTCTCTCTTATATGAAAAGAACAGCTACTTACATTGGGATTTTGTGACTTGAAATTCAAGAATCATTGGAGTTGCTACTTGATTTTCCAATGCTTTATGCCAAGCCAAACCTTACCATTTTATTTCTTGGTTCATCCTATGCTTCCAAAGCCTTTTGCCAACCACAAAAATGGAATAAATTCACGGCCCGGTTTAAAATAATATAATCTTATTGATTTATAACACTACGTGAGTACTGCCACGTGACATGCCCATCACATACAAGACTCTCTCCTCACTGAATTTTTTCATATCGGGCGATGCAGATCGAGAAAATAGAATCTCTATCCAAAATATTATATGAGTTGCTCTATGGACTTGAGCAGGACAAAAAGCCTCTTCCCCGGAGAGTCGAACGAATACGTGCATGTCGAGTTGTGCTGGTAGGTATTCATAGCTCGGCTTCTAGATTTCCAAATATATATCAATACCTAACCACGTTTCTTCTATTTATACTTCAGCAATGGAGTAGTTCGAGGAAGACGCTTCGACGTGCCTTTGCTCGATGAAGGGAATATATGGTTCCTAAATCTACGTCATGTACAAAATCGGCGTTATATCAGAACAAATTTAAAACAGTCGCAACGTCATCAGACTTAACGTAAAGTTTACCGTAAAATTTATTTCCTGTTGCAGAATTTGAAATGGTGAATCAACGAGGGACGAATTCCAGGGGCTTGGATGCTTCCATGGAATTCTGGGGGACCTTTTTAAGAGGACAAAAATCTATAGATTTCAACTAACGAATTAGTTGAATCAGTTCGATATCTTTTTCCTTTAACTTCGTTCTCACATGCTACGAAGGGGTGATCCAGTGGTCCGAAACTCATTCTCATATAATTTGGTAACATCGATATCTCATGTTCGTGTCTCTTTTCAAACAAGATGGGCTATAAAGAGCTCATTGAGCCGGAGTCTTACATGATACCAGCATCTTAGACTATTTTGAACCTTTGGTGGTTTTTACTTTCACGAGCCAATGTTAATACTGATTGTGAAATTCGTATTCTCTACTGAAATAAAATCTAAATATTGCATAAAATGAGGGGCTGGATGCCCGGTATTGCTGCAAACCTTCTTATGTATAAAAATTCCTTATCTTCTAATTATGATTGAAATAGTTGTATTTCTGACGGAAAAAGTAGGTTTTGGTCCTTAACTTTTTGGACTACGTTCATATTTGACATAAACATTTTTTGGGCTGATTCCAGTTCTTAACCTATCAAACAGTATTCCATTTCTGTCATTTACATTATTTTTAATATTAAAAAAGGGTGATTAGGCTTTTAATATTAAAAATATATTTTTAATTACAAATAAAAATAAAAACTTCAACAAAAAAGAGGATTAATCCGACCATTACGGTTCTTGTAAACTTACTAGTGATATCATAAACCGTTGATAACCTTCTCATGGATAGTTTGCAGTCGAGTTTCCACTAACCCATCTTTTTCAATGGAGAGTTTCTCTATTTTTTATAATTGTAAAAATAATTTATAATTAAAAATATATTTTCAATATTAAAAAAGCCCAGACACCTTTTTTTAATATTGAATATACTGTAAAGGACTAAAACTGAACAATATTTAAAAGGTCGAGGACTGCAGTCAACTAAAAAAAGATTTATGTCAAATATAAATACAGTTGTTGAGGATCAAAACCAACTTTTTCTATATTTCTTAATATGTCAATCAGGTTTGATACATTAAAAAAAAAAAGATGTAAAAACAAGAGGGGACTGGTTTATGCAGGTGGGGGGGTAATATAGGTACGTATAGCTTTGTCTAGACTTAATTTATTTTCCTTCGTTTCCGCATTTTATAAAAATGGCCAAAATTAATGAAATCATCCTCAAAAAGCATCCAACCACTTGGCCTCCCTACAGTGTCCAGAAAAACCAGTGTGAGTTGGGGAACTAATTATTTAGATCTTTCATGTTCGTTTATTAGCCAACAAAAAACACTTAATACTTATATTAAAAAAAATTGACAGAATTATTTAAGACAGTAAAGTGTGTCTATTTCTCAAGTAAAGTCTCAAATTCGAGTACTGTGAATGAAAAGAATTCAACTTTGGAGAGTTTCTTACCTCCTGGTGAACACTTTCAACTCGAACTAGATTAGTTAAGTCCGTTGGAATTTCTCAATTCCGGTGGTTCAAACCGAAAAAAATTCACAAGCTTATATAACTTCCCATGTAATTTTCCTCTTGAAAATGGATATTTTACTCAGTTTGAAAAATAACTTGCCATGATGGTTCCCAATTTTCCAACAAATTTTCAACTCACCCTCTCAACTTATGGAAAAAATTCTTTATGGCTCAACTCGTCACGTCAGTAATAAGCTCTTTTAAAGTGAAGTATTGGTAGACTACTAAAAAAAAAGAAGGTAAAATGTCACTACTTTGCCAAATTATAGGAGTTCTCGTGTCCAAATGAAGTGCGGTAATTTACATCTAACGTACCAGTATTTTACTCCAAGGAATTCATTACCGAAGTGGCGAGCTGTGGCACCTTTTAATTAATAAAAAGGACTAGCAGTGGTGACGTAGTTGCTGTCGTTATAGAATGGATTTTCGTATTTAACCACGAATATATCAGACGAACTAAATAACTGGTATTGACACTGACTTGTTAATGTAACACCACCAAGGACCTGGTATAGTATTAAGTAATTGGTATTTGCCGAGACATTAGTTCAAGAACGAGACTTGAACCCGCGATTTTGATTTCACCAAATCATATGAGAGTGCGTTTTAAATTAGTAGACCAACACGTTGATTGTCGGCTAATAATTTCTCCAACTTATCACTCCTCATGGGGCATTATAAGCGAAGAGACACCCCCTTATCACCTTCAACCTCCTTCCATAGCTGATGGCATTTCTCCTTTAGATGTCACAGCAAGTCCACTGCTTCAATATAACCATGGACAACCTGTTGTACTATAATTTCTCCTACTCCACAGCTTCTCCTTATTCCAAATCCTTCCATTCGCCCTAATCGAAGTCCCGTCGACCGGGCAGATGTCGGACATTGCTCGGCAGATCCTAGCCCAGCCGATCCAGTTAGCGGACCGACTAGCAAAGGCTGCTGAGGAAGCGCACTCATTCAAGCAGGAGTGCACCGAGCTCGGGGCCAAGGCTGAGCAGCTCGCCTCCCTCCTCCGCCAGCTGGCCAGGGCCAGCAGCGATCTCTATGAGCGCCCGACACGCCGCATCGCCAATGATGCCGAGCTGGCCCTCCACCGGGCCCTGGTGCTGGTCCTCAAGTGCCAGGCCCGGAACAGCCTCGTCAGGCGGGTCTTCACCGCGATGATCCCCGTAGCATCGGTGGCCTTCCGGAAGGCCTCGGTGCAGCTCGAGAACTCGGTTGGAGACTTGTCATGGTTGCTCGGCGTGTCGGTCTTGACGTCCGATCATGACCGCAACGACTGCTACTCAGGGCTCCCACCAATCGCCTCGAGTGAGCCGATCCTCTGCCTGATATGGGAGCAGATCGCGATCCTCCACTCCGGCCAGCCAAAGAACCAGACAGAAGCGGCAGCGACGTTGGTGTCCCTTGCCCGAGACAGCGATCGGTACGGGAAGCTGATCGTGGAGGAAGGCGGAGTGCCGCCACTGTTGAAGCTGGCCAAGGAAGGGGGGACGGTGGAAGCCCGGGAGAATGCTGTGAAGGCGATCGGGCTGCTGGGCCGGGCGCACAAGAATGTCGACCGGATCATGAAAGCTGGCGCGGGCCCGACGTTTGCTGATATCCTCAGAGAAGGCCGTCACATGAAAGCTCAAGCCGCGGTGGCGTGGGCCATCTCAGAGTTGGCCATGAGCCACCCAAGTTGCCGAGACCACTTCGTGGAATGCAGCGTGGTACAGTCTCTGGTGACCCATATCGCATTCGAGACAGTCCTCCAAGAACATCACAAGTATGCTGTTGCCGCCAAGAAGAAACCGAAGGTGCACTCGATCGACTCCGAGATCATATCGGACGGCCATGGTAGCTCCGGGAATAATGGGAATATTGCGAGTGTACATGGGGATTATGCCGAGACAACCTCAACTAGAACCGGTCCGGTGCCACGGCTAACTGTGTTGAATGGAACTATGAGCCATAAGGACAATGCAATGAAAAGATGCCAGCACGAACTGCTGCCGTACAATAATCGTCTCCGCCACCATCAACAGGAGTCCGAGGATCCGGCGACCAAGGCTGAGATGAAGGCTATGGCAGCCCGAGCGCTCTGGCACCTCTCCAAGGGAAATGCCCGGATCTGTCGGATGATCACCGAGTCGAAAGCCCTCATGTGCTTTGCGATGCTGCTCGAGAGCGGCACGGAGGATGTTCGGTCGTACTCGGCCCGAGCGCTCATGGAGATCACAGCCGTGGCAGAGCAAAACTCTGAGCTAAGGCGCTCGGCTTTCAAGCCCACCTCGCCAGCTGCAAAAACTGTGGTGGAACAGCTGATACGGGCGGTTGAGGATCCCGACCCAGTCATCTTGATCCCGTGCATCAGGGCCATTGGGAGCCTGGCAAGGACATTCAGGGCAACTGAGACGAGGATCATTGGTCCGCTCGTGAGGCTGCTCGATGGGCAGGACCGGGATACACGGGTGAAGGCAGAGGCTGCAGCTGCACTCGGGAAGTTTGTGTGCACTGCCAACTTCCTACACATCAACCACTGTCAAGCCATCGTGGCCTCCGGCGGTGTGAGGCACCTAACTCGGCTCGTCTACTCCGGGGACCAATCCATTCAAATTCCGGCATTTGTCCTGCTATGTTACACTGCACTCCACGTCCCAAGCAGCGAGACACTCGGCCAAGAAGACACCCTTGCCTTGATCGAGTGGTCGGCAAGGCAAGTACACCTAACCGAAGACCCCATCGTCAGGGCCTTGCTGCCCAAGGCCCGGTCCCAACTCGAGCTCTACCAATCGAGAAGCTCGTGAAGGACCATTCCAACAGATCGGTCAATCAATCGATCACTCCACATGACATTAGTATTCAGCTGATTCAGTTTCTTGTCCCCATCGTCACATTGAAATGTAAACAAAACCGGCATGGGTGCTGAGACCTCTTCGCGCAGTCGTTCATACATGCCTATGGCATCCATTAAGTGGCTATGTCCACATTCCCGGCTTGTCCTGCTCACTTACCAGACGAATTAATCACGGCCACTGCCGAATATGATTATTGTCTGACTTCTAGCACCGATCCACATTGTACTCCAAGCCAGCATTTAAGGTTTCCTAGACGAATGTAGCAATCAGCAGTACAGTGTCTCGTGCAGATGTGCAGGACACAGAGATGAGCATCGAAATAAATGTTTGACAGCAGAAGGCAAAATGCCACAGTACATGGCAGCAATTTGAACTAAGTTGTAAGGGGAATAAGAGCTTTAAATGCATTCACCAGATTGCCTTCTCATCTTTCACTTCTCCTCCCTGTGGGCTCTTGTTTTAACAATCATTGTCCTTTACCAAAACCTTTCAACGCTGTGAGTCATGGAACCAACTCACCAACCTGACATCGTGACTCTCAACACCTGCACTCACTTGACACACCTGACAGTGTAGCTGCGAGCTATGAGTGACGGAACCAAGTCATCGACCCGAGATCACGATTGTCAACACTTGCACTCACTTGACAATATAACTGTGAGGTTGCTCTTCAATATTAGACTTGATTAGCATGACTTTCACACCTGGGTTTGATCTCGTGTACACCCAGGCGTAAAAAACTCGTAGGCTGTGGAAGCCACTTATTTTTTATTTTCTAGGATTTTCTTATTAACTTTCAAACGTAGGATCACGACTATTAACACAATTTACACACAGTTCATAATTGGAAGAACTTTACCTCTTGTTAGACCGCCCCAACGTGAATTTAAATTAGCCAATGTCCATTATATACTTTTGAATATCATATGTTATGAATTGATAAGGTCAAATTCATCGGAATAACTGAGAAAATTTTTCAGTGGAGTTCATAGCCCGGATATGTTCTTATTTAGTAAGAGAAATTATACGATCCGGTGATTGTACCATTCTGCAGGTGCAAAAAAAATGATTATGAATGATTGAATTCATTTCTTACTCTACATCATTGATAATAATAAGTCGTTTAATTAAGCTACCAAACGGAACTGTAATTTGACTCTAGAAGCTTCCATTTAGTATAAATATAATTGACACCCATGCCCAACATAAAATTTTGTGGGATTTGGTCGAGTTGGGTTGGGTCGCCCGGAAGATGCCAAGTGGCAACAATTCCTCAATTGGGCAGTGCTGGCCCATGGGCTTTTTGGGTCAAAGAATACTACCTCATAGTCTAGGTAACGACTCCGAGCATGACCCGGGGGTCACATCCAAAACCGACGGCTTAGATCGCTTGGAGCATCTGGTCCTACTCCTAGCCGTTAGATGAAGTTGACCGGCCGTTTGCCGTCGTTTTTTGGACCTGAAGGAGGGGTGGACCCCACCGGATACTATGAATTATGAAAAGTAAAGTATATCCGAATCTGCACTCTCCGACGCGTGTGTGCCTCGGACGTGTAAAAAGTAAATATCACCAATGCCCACCAACTTTTGTACTTACTCAAATCAGTACCTGAATGTTTTCTCATTGTTCGATTCCTCTCTCTCCGATTACAGTTACAGATGAGGCATTCGGGTTTAGAGTAGAACAAGAGAAAGATTGTTAGTTACACTTTGCAAGCACATCACAAATTTCTACTTCCACAACTACCACATGACTGCTGTTGCGCTACGATGAGTTCTCGAGTGACTTCTAAGAGCGTATCGGACTATAACCTTCAAATTATCAAGAGATCATTGGAATTATGCGCATTTCTCGGTCAAAAACAGATAGCTCTTGCCCTTCTCATTTCTTTGATTTTGGATTCTATGGTATCTCAAATATAATCAACCACCTTTGGACAAGAACATGTTTACATTTGAAATATATAAAATTCTTAGATTATAATCAACAATGGAACCATTTTGCTCATATTTTTTATACTGCCAATTTCAAATTTCCTTGAATAATCCAATGTACATGATAAATGCAATATTTTCATATTCCAACATGTAACGCTAAATTTTTTTAACTATTTCATCGCAATCTTAATGTTTCTTGTAATCTAGTAGTACTCAAACCGAACACCAAACAAACTATGGGGAGGAAATCGATTATGTTAATAAACTGGGGGCTCTGTCAACCAACAATACATAAGAGGAGGCCCCAGCGGTGTAAAATGTTTAGCGGTGTACATAAAATTCTAGGTGCTGCCACAAACTAAACCACAAAGGTTTCTTTCTTTTAGGGTTAGGGTTGAGAGATTAGCCGTCACGAGATGGGGGAGAGGATCACTGGGAAGGTGAAGTGGTTCAGCGACCAGAAGGGCTACGGCTTCATCACCCCTGACGACGGTGGCGAGGATCTCTTTGTCCACCAGTCCTCCATCCACTCCGAGGGCTTCCGCAGCCTCGCCGACGGAGAGTCCGTCGAGTTCCAGATCGAGGCCGACGGCAACCGCACCAAGGCCGTCGACGTGACCGGCCCTGGCGGTGTCGCCGTCAAGGGAGTTACTCGCGGCGGCGGAGGAGGATACGGAAGCGGCGGAGGTGGATACGGAAGCGGCGGAGGATACGGCGGCGGCGGAGGAGGAGGATACGGCGGCCGCGGTGGCCGAGGAGGCGGAGGATACGGCGGAGGGCGCGGGGGTGGAAGCTGCTTCAAGTGTGGGGAGACCGGCCACATGGCGAGGGACTGCTACCAGGGCGGCAGCGGAGGCGGAGGCGGAGGCGGAGGCGGAGGAAGGTACGGCGGCTCCGGCGGCGGCGGCGGGGGAAACTGCTTCAAGTGTGGGGAGCCGGGCCATTTCGCCCGCGATTGTGCTCAGGACGGCAACTGAGGAAACGAGCTGTCGCAGCAGCAACATAAGTGTCGTCTTGCTCCTATGTGGTTCCAATTTCGATGTTTTGTCCTTTTGATTCTGTCGTTCTGCAGTTCATTGTCCCGGTTTTCTCTATCGATGTCGAAATCAAATTGCATGGTGGTGATGTTTTAGCTCTTAGGTAGAATCTGAGGAGATGAGGTTTGGATTGGATCTTCCGGTGAGATCTTTGTCAACTCTTCTCTGTAAGTGTTCATAGAGGCAAGGCAATATCTATACATGCTGAGTTTGATTCGATGCGGTCCGATCTCGAGATTTGAGAGATCGTAAATCGATTAGCTGCTTTAGGATCAGATCGTCATCTTCATAGAGGCTCGAGGGAACAGCCATGGCCTGTTTGGTACAACGTAAGATCTTGGATGGACCACTTGGGATTTGATCGCGACAGTGTGGGCTCGCTGGTCATTGATTTTTAATGGCTACGTGGACCAGCTTCGGTTAGATTCGAGCATGGCGCCGTGTTCCAACTAACTAACCTGACCTAAACCGTTCGGCAGTTGCTAACCGATGGTTCGGGATCCAGCCAATGGATCTGAGATGTACGAGGCGACGGTTCTTCTTTGATATTTTCCATCCGGTCTTATATTTGGAAAATGAAGTAAAAATAATTAAATTTTAAAAATAAAATGTTCCCTCTAATGCCCAGATGATAGTTGGCCTATTCGTTCTATCACGAGGTTCTCAAATGAGTCATTTCAGGATCAATTTTGAGGTTAAGAGGGTTGGTAAGAATTTTTTTGAAGGTCTTAACTTGATTCAGATTAATCTCGAGGTGCGTTTCAACTAATTCGAATTCGAAAATATTTTGTGATGTGAAAAGAAAAAAAAAACAGATGTTCATTAATTTAAATCTCATCTTAAGTGGTGCCCCCAGCTACCGCTTGATGAGTGGGCTTGGGCTGGAAAATTGGACTCAGACTAGTTCTTAAAATTTTCACCTTTCGATCATTCACTTGGATGAATTGGTCGACTTCTTGGAGTTCTTACTAGCTTGAATCCTGGCATAGAGATCCCTGGTCTTAACTGCGAGGAACATGTCAAGCCCAAAACCGACCAAGCACGCAATGGACATGATTATGAACACGAGACGGTAGCAGTGAGCCCCCGTGCAGGTGTTGCTGCCATCGGGCGTGGGGGTTGCCTCGGCGTCGTATATTAGGCTGGCAAGCAGGCCAGAGAAGAGGAAGGACCCGAGTGGTAGGTTGAGGATGAGGAGGTTGTAGACCAGGCCATAGTACTTGAGGCCGAAGAGCTCGGACGCTGTGGGCACGGTGACCGCCAGGCGGACGCCATAGCAGAGGCCCACAAGGATCGAGCCGAGGTACAAGGAACCGGGCATGGCCAAGGCCATGACGATGAACCCTACGGACATTACTACCTGGGAAGCTGCGTTCCACAGTGGCCTGGGCGATCCCATCTTCCTGCAAAACAAAAACATATGTGCATATCAAAGAACAGATTTTAAGAATTTTGATAAGTACAGACTAATTAATCTATGTCTGGATCAGGTCGGTTCATCAAGGAGTAGGGTTCTCTTAATCGTGAATTTTTCCCATTCACCACCGTACACGAAGCCCGAGATCATTTGTTGATGAGAAAATGTGTTGACCCGTTTGAATCAACCGACATTTTAGAAAAACAATTTGGTGGTAGGTTCACCTTTACAGCCCAAGATCCAGCGTTTATTATACTTAATGCCTAAAAACATTTCAACTTGCAACAGACTTTTAGTTGGGCGGACGATCGATCAATTAGAATGGTTGTTAAGGTACTAAGCAATCCACAATCATTTTCAAAGGGAGAAGATCTGTGCTACTACGAGATGTTATCGGGTCAACTTATCGACTTAATAGACTAAACTTAAAAGAAATACAAAAAGATTACAGCATAATGTCCTTTGTAAGCGTTGCGTAAGGTCATGTGCAGGCAAGTTCGGTCGCACAGACCGTGCAAGTCGTACATTCGTGAATCTCTGCATTATCCACACACTCAATTTGAGTTACAAAGGGGACCGTAAATCTAAAAGCGTACAGGAAGAAGTAAAAAAGAAATATATATAAGCTGTTTCACTAACGAGAATTGAATTCGAGATCTCTTGATTCGACCAGTTGAGGATGGCCTATACACTATACTGACTTACAGAAGTAGAAATATTATATATATAAAGGTTGTATCACATGATACGTGCAACGAACTAATGAATATTTAACAGATCGGTAAAAAATTTTTTGAATATTTGTCCGAGTATAAATATTATACTGGTCAGATAGACTCACTATGAGTAATGTCTTTTAAAGTGAATTTTTCTCATTTATAAGATTTAAATTCGACATTTTATTTAAGGGGAAGAGACACTTATCACCTCAACTAATTTATTTTTTGTGATGTTAGTGATAACTTAATAGCTATGAGAAGTCTCCTGTAAATCTGAAAACTACGTGAGATACTAATCCATTTGACTTTTAGAACTTGATGTTGACCTTTGGGATGATACATAATTCCGGAGATGCTATAATCATGTCGTGCTGTTAGCCATATTAATGCTATCGCTAATAGTCCGTATCGAACGACTATAACCATCGTGCTTTGGAACAGCTCTAAACCGTGCTAGCTACCCGTGCTAGGGCCGGTGTTCGATCCATTTCATATGAACCCAAACATGCTGAAGACTAGCATATGTTACTGCAAAGTTCAAGGAGATGGAGCTTACTTGATGAGGTACTCTGAACCCCAACCTGAAACGATCCGGCCGAAGAATCCCCATATGCTGATGAGAGAGACGAAGACCGAGACATCGTCGTAGCCGAGAGCCGACCCGATCTGGCCCATGTTGTTCTGAACTGCCAAACCTGTGCCCACCCCACACAGAAATGACACAAACAGTATCCAGAAGTCTAATGTCCTCATGGCCTCGAATATTGTATGGTCCTCGCCAATCACCGGCCTGCTCTCGACCTCCGTCATGTCCACCACCGACTCCGGTGTTGCTACTGCTGCCAGCAGCATTCCCTGGTCTGCCTGTCCAACCTCGGGTGCAACTTCTTGACTAAGCAATGGCTCGTTGACATTCCCTGCTGTTGAATAATTATAAATAATAAACCTTGATATCATTTTAAGAAAGTTAATATTGCAAAATAAAAGGTGATGACAATTTCAAATTCTAAAATTAACCTTTGGCAGTAAAAAATCATAACGACTTCAAACTCTATTACCTGTCGTGCCGTCGCTCTTGATATCGGACCTGGCCTTGAAGCTCTTGAAGAAGGCGTATAGAGGAACCAACAACGGTGAGGCTAGTAGCGCTAGGAGTATTCCCACAAACACAAGAGAGAATACATGTCCGTGTGAGCCACTGAGGTCGTAGGCCAAGAGGTAGAATGCGACCACGACGGGGACCCCATTGATAGCTCCGAAGTACCGGGCCTCGTCCTTCTCCTCCAGCTCATCGTCGGTGGCTGCTGGGACTTCACGGAGGAAGAGAATAGCGGCGAGGCACACGGCGAACGGGATAATGGAGAGCATGAGGAGGAAGGACGCGGCGCTGTCGGAGAAGAGAGCGGTGCAGACGTCGGTGAAGATGGCTGTGCTGAGGCCGACGTAGCCCTTGAGGATGCCGGAGACGGGGCCTCGGTTCTTCCGGAAGTTGCGGATGCAGGTCACGAGCACGGCCGTGTTCATCCATGTCGTGCTGTTGCCTCCCATGCACAGAAAGATGCACATCTGCAGACAGAAGAAAATTTTACGTAGATATATAAAGCCTGGATTTCAAGAGTACTTCAGAGGGACTGGTCTGGGATATTACATATGGTATTAAAACCGACTTTGGTCTATAATCATGAAAATTGTGGGTGTTTTGTGTTAGGCTAACCGTGAGCAAGAATCATGGGAATAGAGCCAACTCCGGCCAACAATCGTGAGACCTGTAGGGTGTTTCATGTTCAACTGATCACGAGCCGGAATCGTGAGAATGGTTTGGTCCTGACTCTAAAGAGTATTAAAAGACAAATATAATGTTGGAGAGAAAAATACATCGATTGAGAGGAGGTTGACCCGAGCAAATGGAGTTATTTGGACTCGGTCTAAGAGCCCAGCGTTGAGGAAATGATTCCAAGAGTATCAAAATAAGCACTTTTTGGGTGATGGAGGCTACTGATGTAGAAGAACTCGACAACATTGAAGAGCTCGAGCTGATTGTATGAATGAAACTTATGGGTCTAATCGATCATTATCATACAATATTAGATTACCTGCCAGTAGGAAAGTGTGATTTTCTCGCTGACGACGAGCCACTGAGCTCCATAACCGACCAGTCCTTCAGCGGACCCGATGAGGAGGATCACCCAGGTGGGCAACCGGTCGGAGGCGAGGCCGGCGAGGAGCCCAAAGGCCTTGCCGACATCCTTAGCAACGGAGAGGTTGTTGAGCTCGAGCTGGGTGAGGTTCATTATGGACTTGAGGGCATCGGAGTAGTTCGAGAACGTGTAGTTGTTGCCGGAGATGGCCTGCACCCATACCGCCGTCACGAAACCGAGCCATTTCAGGGCGGTCGTCCTCTGAGGGTCTTGCCAGAGCACCATCGGAGTCAGATCGATGGAGCAAGAGCTGAGATTTCGACGATAGTGGACTAAACTGTGTGCGCGAGATGTTTTTTTATATGAGAGTCAGTGAGTCCATTGGAAGTTTCTATTAATCTATTCAATCATGGTAACGTTAGATGAAGGTACATAATTGGAAATTTCATCTTTTAATGGATCGATCCAGTTTAGATCCGAATTAGTTAGGGTTATTGTGCCTTCAAGATACTTAGCGATAGAAGAAATATGTGAACAAATGTAGCACATGGCATGGCTTTGTGCAGGCAAGAGACTCCTACTTCGTGCAATGGATCGATCCGTCGACATTTCAAGGCGATCTGTGCTATAAACTGTACATGCTATGCCCGGAATGAGGTGATTGATTCGCCATGTTATCGTGATGACTTAAGGACACATCGGAAACTGTTGGAAAATTTCTGTGACAGCAGGGTTTTTTTTGGTGGAAACCCGTGTTCTGCGATCGGGTACGGATTTAGAAAGGGAGCAAGGGGAGGTCGTTTCTTGATACATCGAATGGACATGCCCGAACCTCGATCCAGGCATCGTTGCATTCAATTAGAATCTAAATCGATGATGCTTAGATGATCTCAGAATAAGGCACCCGGTCCCGTTGTTGTTAGAATCCAAGGCTTGGCAGACAGCCTCTACCTGGAAGTATCGTGGATTTTGGGTAGACCCTTGTGGCCTTGTCCGTTGATCTTGAATTTCTAGATGCTAAGCCAAATAAATAAATTTTTCGTTCAATGTGCCAATGATAATCAAACCATGTTATCCACGGTTGGAGAGAGTATTGTATACAATAAATATATTATGTGACAGTACTGATTTAACGTTACAAATTAATAAAATTTAGTCATTTTAAAATTTTTTTAAATAAAATCCTAAAAAGTAGTAAAAAAAAAAACCTTAGAGACAACTAAATTTTATTACTTTATGATACTGTATTAGTAGTACACCCGTTACAGAGAGGGAATTCGTGTGCTGCCTGCCTGCCTGCCTGCCTGGCAAATCAACTTATCAATGACTCTTATTGCATTATTTTCGTTAACACATCTGATATAAAAAATATTCAATTTGTTCTATTCAATTTGTTCTGACTGGCTGATTTAAATCCAAGCTATGCCGACCCTTTTAAGACCGAAGCTTCATCGACCAAATTATTGTTAGTTTATCTCCTAATATTGTTGTGTGCTAGCCGTAGTTGGTTTCACCAGAAAGTCAACTAGCTGACCGATCTAACATTCCCGACGAAAACTCTGGACTGTTCAGACCACTAAGAAACCTCCACCATTTCGTTTGTTAGGAATTATTCCATTTTCTCATCTACGAAGCAATCGCACGAACCTAAAAAGTAGAAAGAAAAAAGGCTTAGGAAGTCCCATAGGTAAAATCAAACCTATAACCTTCAGGTCACAGGACGAGAATGGTACCGACCGTATCGGGTAACCTTTCTCGAAAATTATTCTAGTTCTTCTTGTGGGTTGTCTTCAAATGATTTTCTTTTTAAAATAATCAGTGTAGACATTGTGTTGTTGATCATTGCAGATTTGGGTCCAATAACCCCGAGTATGAGACCCAGAGCAAAGAGTGACTAACTTAACTAATTTTTTCGGTCGGAGTAGTAACTTGTCCCATTTTTCGACTCGAGGGAATTCTCGTACTCAGAGCATATTCTTTAGACACGTGACCTGTCATTTAGAAATTGAATGAATCTTGACTGGTTCAAGTTTGGATGAGAGCTTGGTTAGTCCACCGGACTTATTTGGAAATCAATTAGGAAAAGCCTAAAAGCCCGTGGGCTTTCACTAATTAGGCCCAAAATCAGAACATTTTTAATTATTATTGTGGTATGGGAAATTTTTTTTTTTTTTTTTTGCTGAATAAAGATAGTGATTATATTCATGAAAGTAAAACGACATCGACATTAGCGTTTTGTGGGTAGGGCATGGGCGTCAGCCACGGAAGGGCTCAGAGCCTCCCCGTCCAAAAAACAGAGACCATTGTTTCTTCCTTTCCTACATATCCTAGCTAATTTGTCTGCAAGGTGGTTTGATTCCCTTGCTAGCCATACACAACTCCACATTTCAAAATCTCGCAGAAGGCTTCCAATTTCTTGCACGATGCTTCGAATTTGGGGGGGGACCGATCTGTTGCCGTTGAGAATCTCAATTAGGGTTAGGGAATCGGAGCAGAAAGTGATTCTCCTCCATTGTCTGGTGTGGGCAACCTTGACCGATCGAAGCAAGGCCTCTGCCTCTGCATGCAGCGGGCTAGGAGCATTCATCTTCTCCGTCCAGGCACAGATTGGTTGGAGATGGAGGTCAAGCGCCAGTCCAGCGAGCCCAGAGCTTCCTTCCAGCCACGAAGCATCGGAGCAGACGATTGTTGTCAGCGGACGGCTCAACCTTGTAAGTCCTTCCAGCCCCTGGTCTATCTGCTCTTGCATCCTTGTTTTGTTGTGCTCCGTGTAGATCCTGTGAATTTTAGAGATAAAATCATGTAAATTTGGTTTGCTTGGTTCGTGCAAGGCCTTATTTCTGAGCTCCCACAAATAGTAGAGCAGGATAGATCCGAAGCAAGTGAATTCCTTAGAGTCAATCAAATTAGATGTAAACTCTCTAGGGGGGTCAATAATAAATTTCACTAGTTCCAGTAGAGAGTTTGCTGTAAAAGGGATATGCCATAGCAGCCAAGGTGACTCCCTCCAACCGACCCTGTAGAAGATGCACTCGTAGAACAAGTGCTCTGGATGGTCGGAGCCTGTTTTGCAAATAGGGCAGCAGGCTTCCTCATTTGCAAACCAGGGGAGGCAATTGTTCACCATTCTCCATAGGAAGATTTTATATCTTTCATGGATTTTTAATCCCCAGAGTTTTTCCCAGAAAATTGAGTTTTCAAAAGAGAATCTATGTTGCTGATCTTTTAAATAGAAAGATTTCACCGAGTGTTCTCCAGAGGGGCTTGAGTCCCAGATGACTTCATCTTCTGCTTCTTGATGTGGCAATTGAATTCCTTTGATTGCATCAACTGCTTCTGGTGTAAACATCTGTTCTATTGCTATGGAATTCCATCGTGTTGGGTTCCTTAGAATTAGATCACTGACCCTCAGGTCTGGCTCTATGAGTAGGGGATCTGCTGCTACCCTAGTTGGGTCCGGGAAGCCTGGGATCCAGCTATCTGTCCAGACCTTTGTTGTGCCTCCATTACCAATCTTCTTTCGAATTCCACTTTGAAGTGTGCCTTTGCAATCCTGTAGACCTGACCACACTGGGGAGTCCCTGCATCTGTTTCTGTGGGCTGAATTGAGAAAGTTTCCATATCTGGCTTTCAAAGTCCTGATGGCAAGACTAGGTGAGTCTCTTGTTAGAGCCCAAGCTGTTTTAGATAGGAGGGCCCTGTTCTGTTCTTCTGCTTTCCTGAATCCCATCCCTCCAGCTTCTTTAGGTGAACAGAGGTAGGTCCAACTTTTAGGGGCAAAGTAGTGCTTTACTTGATTTTGTACTCCCCACCAGAATTTACAGCTCACCTGATCAATTTGTTTACAAGTTTTCTTGGGGAGCTTGAACAGGGACATTGTATAGTTTGGGATTGAGTTCAGTGTTGATTTGACTAGGGTGGCCCTTCCTGCCCATGATAGAGATTTTGCTTTCCACGACTCCAGTTTAGACTTCATCTTGTCAATAAGATAGTGAAAGGATTCCGATTTTTTCCTTTTTAAGAATAGTGGATTTCCTAAATACTTGGCATCAGCTTTCAGTTTACTCATTCCCATAATTTGTTTTATGTTTCTTCTGGTTTGGGGATTTGTATTCTTTGAAAAATGGATTCCAGATTTATTGAAGTTAATCTCCTGCCCACTCCATTGACAGAATTTTTCCAGGATTGACTTACAGTGAGCTATTTCAGCTAAACCAGCCTTGCTCAGAATAATTAAGTCATCAGCAAAGAATAGGTGGGAAATAGATGGACCACTTCTACTCACTCTGACCCCTGTGATTTCTTTTCTTTGTTCTGCTCTATATAGCATTCTAGACAAGGATTCCATGACAATGATGAATAAATAGGGGGATAATGAATCTCCTTGTCTAAGTCCTCTAGTTGGTTTGAAAAAACCATATGGGGAGCCGTTGAGGAGAATAGACATTGAGGTAGTGGCTATGCATTGGTGAATCCAATTGATGAATATTTGGTGGAAGCCCAGATTATGTAGGATTTTTAAGAGAAAGCTCCACTCTATTTTATCAAAGGCTTTTGAGAGATCAATCTTCATTGCAGCCCAGCCCTTTTTGGCCCTTGATTTTTTCATGAAGTGGAATATTTCTTGGGCCAAAATGCTATTTTCATTAATCCATCTACCCTCTAAAAAGGCTGTTTGGTTTGGGGCTATGATTTTTTCTAGTAGAGGTTTTAGTCTGTTGGCTATTATCTTTGAAATCACTTTATAGCACACATTGCCAAGGCTGATGGGTCTAAAGTCGTTGAAGGTGCAGGCTCCTCTACTTTTTGGGATTAATGTGATAAAGGTACTGTTCCATTGTTTTAAAAGGGAACCACTTTGGAAAAAATTTTGAACAGCCTTTATGAAATCCTTTTGAATGATATTCCAATAGTGCTTGTAAAAGATTGGAGACATACCATCTGGTCCAGGAGCTTTCAATGATGTCATTGCCTTCACTGTTTTGCTGATTTCCTCTTCTGTTGGGATGAGTGTCAAACCTATGTTGTCCTCTTCACTGATAATATTCTGGAATAGGCCTTCCAAGTCTTCTGGGAATTGGGGATGTTTTGAGGAGTATAGCTCATTGAAATTATTTAAGAAGTACTGCCCAATCCTCTCGAGGTCGAATTCCCACTCCTGATTTGATCTTTTGATCGCCGTAATGTGGTTCTTTCTTCTGCGTATGACTGTGGAAAGATGGAAAAATTTGGTGTTTCTATCTCCCTCTTGGACCCAAAGTTCTCTTGATTTTTGCCTCCAGTGTAGGTCCTTCCTAGCTAGTTGCTCATCTAACTCGAGTTGTATTTCTGACTCCTTTTGTATATTGAATGCAGATGGCTCCATTTGTTGTATCCTGTCAAGGTCTCCCAGCAGTTGTTCCACTTTCTTGTTGCAGCAGCCGAAGGTGTTTTTATTCCAGGTCTTTAATTCCTGCTTTGTACTCTTTATTTTGCCTGAGAATTGGTATTGTTTGGACCCTCTGATTCTGCTTGACCAGCCTTTTTGAATGATCTCTTTGCTTTGTTCTACTCTAGTCCACATCGCTTCGAATCTAAATGGTTTTGGCTTCGACTGGTTCTCACTCCATAGCTTGACTAAGATTGGGTTGTGATCTGAATTTGTAGCTGGTAGATGGAAAACTTCTGCCTTGGGATAGTGTAATCTCCAGCTTTCATTTGCCAGGGCTCTGTCCAATCTTTGTCGAATATGTGCTAGTCCTGCCCTTTTGTTCCTCCATGTATACATATTCCCATTGAAGCCCAAATCAATGCAGCCCGAGTTCGAGATGAAGTCTTCTAGGTAGCTGCGGGATGTGCTAGCTATGTGTCTACCCCCCAATTTATCCCTAGCATTACATATTTCATTGAAGTCTCCTAGTAGCAGCCAAGGTTCAGTTATGGTTTCAGCAATTTCATTAAGTCTGGTCCAGAATTCTTTTTTCAAATTTGCATATGGTGGTCCATACACACATGTTAATATCCATTTGGAAGGAAGTATTTCATGATTTATGCACAGGTGAATCATATTGGGGCTTTTAAATAGGATACTTACCTCAAGATCCTCATGCCATAGCAGTAGCAACCCCCCTGAATTCCTCTCAGCTTCGACACAGCAGATTCCCTCCAATCTGAGCTTCCTTGCTATCTGAGTGCATCGTTTTTCTTGAGCTTTTGTTTCTGCGAGAAAGATAACACGTGGATTATGCTTGTTTAGGAGGGATTTTAACTGTCGAACTGTCGGCGTCCCTCCCGCTCCCCGACAGTTCCAAGCGAGGATACTCATTTTGGGGGTGGGGGCAAGGTAAGGCCCGCCACCCCAGCCGTTTGGACATACTCGGGATCCGAGGTCTCCATGGGTTCCTCAATAGAATAGTCTTCTTGAGAAGTAACACTTTCATCTCTATCAGAAATGAGATGAACCTTTCCTTCTGGGTTCTCGTGCATCGTCAGCTTTTGGAGATAGTCTTTAGGACCGGAAGTACCGTGCCATAGCAAGTCTGGACTTAGCCCGCATTTCCTTTTTTTGCAGCTTATCACAATATGCTCATGGACCTCTTGAAAGGGCTCCTGCACGATCCATTTCGCTGAACATGCTTCATTTCCTTGGGCTGGGCCCGTTCCGGAGCTTTGGCCTTGAGTGTAGATGGGCCTTAAGGAGATCAAACGTCCTTCATTTTGGCTCCAGCCGCTTCTAAACCTTGTAACGGTTACTTTTCTACGAGCTGTACATTCTCTTTCCTCAGTCCCTGCTTCATTTAATTTTCCAGTACTAATTTCGTCAGAGGAGTCTTCCTCCTGCATCTCCTTCATTTTTCTTTCAATAAAAAATTTTGAGATCTTTTCAGGTACACTGCAGAGTATTTTGAAATTTTCTTCCTCGGGTGTTGTGTAGCTCTGTTCCTCCTGCTCCTCTTCCTGACATTCCTTAGCTATTTTTTCGTTCATCCCTGAATTGCTCTGCTTTCCTCTGGTCCGGATGTTGGGATTTTGATGGGTAGATTTCGCCTTAGGGGCTGGGATGTCCGCCTTTTCATCATACTTAATCCAGGGGCCGTAAAGATCGGGGTCTATAGGTACCTCTGAAGGACATGCACCTCTATCGTGGCCAAGAAGCCCACAGTCATAACAGAAGGTAGATAGTCGCTCATATTTAAAGCTAACCCAGGTGACATCTCCGTTTTTCCTTCGTAGCCGAAACCCTGGACATAAAGGGATAGATACATTTACCTTAACCAGGATTTTTGGGATGGATAACCACTTAGGGATTGAGGAGTCTGCCCAGTTAATCTTTAACACCTCGCCGACCTTTGCCGCCGCCTTACGAATACTGTGATCCGACAAGAGCTCGGGCGGAATGCCTCTAATTTGAACCCAAAAGTTAACAGAGTCTAGTGGAACGTCTTCCATAGCTAAGTCCATATTCCAGCGGCCGAGCAGTATATGTGAACCTCTAACTGACCATGCTCCATTTTCCTCCACTTTTTCCACATCTTTTTGGTCGGAGAAGAGACAAACCAATGTACCTTTTGCATACTTATTTGGCATAATCACCACACCTTCCGTAAACCGCCAGGCTTGTTGGAGGTGAGCAGCAACTACCTTCGTTGGTGGGGTCTTGAACCCGTAGGGTTTTGCAAGTAACGCCAAAGTCCTGTCCCCTAGCTTCTGCTTTTCTCTGGTTGGCAGCTCTAGTACCTCATCCTCTCCTTTTAGCCCGAGTTGTGCTTTGAACATGCCTTCAAGGGAAATTTCCAGATCGCCCTCATCCATCTTTTGTAGTGCAGGTTGATAGGGAGGTTTTGGTGGGGGTGGTTCTTGAGTCTGTATCGCACTCTGAGCAGGCTCCCCTCCACCTTTTATTTGTGGGAGTACCCTATCAGCAATAACTTTCATATTTTAAGCTTGTACTCTCAAAGATCTTCCTTTAATGCTCTTTGGACTGGTTGAGCCGATCTTTAATGCTGGGAGCTGCCTGCCTTTACTCTTTGAATGATGCAGGAAGCCTTTGGTGTGGGTTAGTTGCTGGCTTACTAGCTGATCGGAAAGAGGACGAGGGGAGACAAGGTGGAGGGGGGAAGGGAGGTGACTCCAACTAAGGGAGGAAAAGGCTCTCACGCAGAGAGGATTTTCTCCCTCTAGAACTTCTAGAGAGAGTCATCCATGCCATATAATTGAATGATTGTGGTATGGGAAATTGAATAATGTACAATGGTGCCTTCTTTTTGTTTCTACTCTGACGGGCCGCATTTCCACCTCTTTTTTTCGATCGTAATATTCAAAAATTTAATAAATTTTATTAATTAAGTTCGAGATTGGTCAGTCCACGGGAGGATAAATTTCTATTTGCACGACTTGAACATGTGACCTTAATCAGAAGAAAGAGATTACCAGATCATGTGAACTAATTCGTATTGGCGTGCGGCCGACCTTTTTGTAGTGAGCGGTATGCCCCAACGAATAACTAGAAGTTGGATTGACCATGTTTAATTTTGGTCGGGGTGAGGGTCTCACCCTAGACAGTCCATTCAAAATAAAATCTTTTCAATTATGATTTTTTTATTTATAAGACTAAAACACGAGAAGTGGACCCATCACGACTAATTTGTATTGTCCGGGCGTAACCAACTATCAATATAAGGAAAAACCTTGATCTTGATTTCGGTTTCAGATTTTGGTAACTCCTCCCGTCCAACCATTGGACTGAAACTAACAGCTCATAAACAACCATTCAGATTACATTATAACGAATTTAACTAATCAAAATTGTTTTTCCGACCTGTTTGATAGTTCGGAATGAACAGTAGAATTTCCCAAAAATTTTATTATTGTAAAGGCGGTATCGATCATCTTTCGGTCGGGTTTGGTCTGTATACTACGTGCAATGTCGTGGATCAAGACTGGTCCAACTAAGTAGCCACTCTGGTCGCCACCGTCTTCTTTTCTTTTCCTTCCTCTCCCGCTCTGGGCAGAGACAGTCAACGGTGAAGAACAAGAAGAAGATGCCCTCACGAGGAGTACGATCTCACCTCCGTCTCTATCTCACATAGGATCTCTCCTCTCTCCACTGCCGTCTGTTTGTATATGTCTCTGATGGGCAGCACAGAGGACACCACCAAGCCCACCTCCCTATACGACTCCACCGCCGCGCAGCCGCTCCTCTCGGCGCCGCCGGAGCCCGCCCGGAATGAAGTGGAGCAAGAGCCCGACCCGACCCAGTACCTCCAGATCACCTACAACCACTCCCCCAGGCCCTTCCGGGACCTCCCTTTCCTCATCATCTTTGCCCTCCTCGTTCTCTGCACCTTTGGCTTCGGCATCTTCGCCGTTTTCCACCGCAACGCGAACTACTCCAGTGTCTCGTCCTACACTTACAGCACCACCTCCGATTCCTGCGTAAAGAGCTCCACTTTCGCTTTCTGGGATACCTCCAACTCAACTTCCTATACTCGAATTCCGGATTTGGCGGCGTGGGCCTCGCTCAATTCGCTCTCTTCATCGACCGTTCTGCGGGATTTGATATGGGTCCTTGTGATTACCCTGATCTTGAGCGTGCCTATTTTCTTCGTCCTCCTCCTCCTGCTCAAGCACTATGCGAAACAGATTGTTTACGTTTGTCTGCCCTTCTTCGTCATCATGCCTGTTTTCTTTAATGTCTACTGGTTTGTTGTTTGCACAGTTAGCTCCAGCTGTAGTGATGCTTTCCCTCTGGTTTATAGGATCCTAGTGCTAGTGTTTGTGTTCCTTGTGATTGGGGTCATTATTTGGATATTTGTGGTCAATTGGCATAGAATAGAGCTGACTGTGAGCATAATTGGTGTTGCCTCTGATGCTCTCTCTAGGAACTTGGGGCTATTGGGGGTGTTGCCATGTTTGAGTATTGGCTTGGTAGCTTACTATGCCCCCATCATCGTGTTCTTGGTTTTCTCGAGGCATAATGGGAAGATTGTGCCAAAGGAATCATCAGATGGGGAGTATACTTGTACTTGGAAACAGGACAGTTGGGTGCCTGCTTACTTCGCTCTGGCAATTCTGACAATGCTGTGGTCATTGACGGCGATGATAGAAGCACAGGCTTATGTGATCAGTGGGACAATTGCGCAGTGGTACTTTGCAAAGGAAGAAGATTCAGTTCCCCGACGAAGCATTCGAAGTTCCTTGAGGTGAGCTCTTCCTTGGCAATTCTGTTTCATTCTTCTTGTTTCTCCTGCAATTGTTTAGTTGCTTTGGGGGAGCATATCTGCCTGACAAGTAATAGAAAACCCATTTTCATCCTAATGCCTGAGCATGGTCTGCTCTAATTACCGACTACCCTGGTTTGGTTTGGCAAACATGCTGCCCCATAAAGTGGTCGCTTGATTTCTCTTTTATGCTAGTGTTATCTTCATTTAATATTTGCTCGTGTTATCCAAACCTCTAGACAGAAGGTTTCTGGGGACTCAAAGCCATGTCTCTTATTGACTAACGCTACAGAGGTTCTGCAGTTCAGTTACCCAAAATGGGATAAAGGAACTTGGCATTGTACCTTACAATTAGCTTAGACATGGAATAAACAATACCCTCGTTCATGTCAGATTGATTGGTAAGCAGTGATTGCAGGCAAGCTTCAAATGATTATTTAGTAAATTCTTGAGGTTGATTTTCTATCCCACATTTTTCCAAAGCCTTCATAAGATGTTACAAAGTGGGTGATCTTGTATTATGAAATGGGGTGTCTTGAACATTAACAATATCTTAGAAAGATTGTTTTGCCTATCAGCTTATCCTTGTCAAAATGTATTACTCGAGTCTGTTTCTCGCATTCGAGATGGATTGGATTCTCTCTTTTTGGGTGCCTATTAGCCCAAATTGTCCACCTTAAAGTCCTCTGGTAGAGATAGGATTGCATTTGGATTTTAGAGCATGTTCTGTGTTAGAATCATAAACTAGTCCTAATACTGTGAGTAGAATGCAACTGTAATTGCCGTATGGTGATTCCTTATCTTGAAAGGTCCTTCTAGTTTGTTATTGTGTGACATGTAAATAGATAAGAATAAGGAAATTGTGACTAATTGAACTAAACTCTATTTGCAGCGAGACTATTCGCTGTTTCTAACCATTTGGTCTTTTTTAGGGAAAAACCATGTTTCTAATGTATTACTCTCTTTCCTGCCTTTACGTAAGTGTGCATGCACAAAATCTTTTCTTCCCTCCCCAGCTAGAGAAGGCTGTTAGTTATTAGATATGCAGTAGCGGTCCAGAATGCTGGAAAATCTACAAAGAGAAAAAGGCAACAAGGCATTAACTTTATAAGCAGGACATCTGAATATTTTATAGGAACACCTTTCATTTCCGGAGGCTTGTTTATCTATTTGAGGCTATTAGATTAACATGCAATGGCTGCATTTGTGGTGCGTCAATGTCTGTAACAGTCATTCCCCTCTCCTCCTTAATGATCTTAGAGTTGGTTGGGGCAAAATGAGGCTGAATGATGCTTACTTCATAAGTAATAAATTACTTGTGTCATTTGCCCCAAAAAAAAAATAAAAAATTTACTTGTGTTCTGAAGGGTCTGAATGGGGGAAAGATATGGATTGGAACCTTAACGAGAGAAGTCAGCGGGATACCATTGGTTGTAATATATTTTTCCAATAAAGGTTGGTTCTGTTGATTCAAAGCTACAAAGAGCATTTGAGTTGAAACTTTGAAAATAGCCTAAACAATGTAGTGCGGTAAAGAAGCTTACTTCACAATACTTACCAGAGAATGTGAAGATAATAGATAAAATCACAAGATTATGCGGTCACACTTTGTATGCTGATTCATTTCATCATGTACCTATTCCTCCACACCAAAATGGCCTTACCCAAAACTGGCCTCTATAAGGAATATAAACGTTGTTCAAGACCAAATTTTAATTGGATGATGACTTTTCTTCTGCTGAAGTAACATGTGTGCCTCTCACAGTAGGTTATAAACAGTTTAGTAGTTTGAAGCTGCTGACATTTGAATGTCTTAATTGGTAGCACAGATTGTTTGTTACCACTGTCAGATGCTTAGAGTGCATTCTTCATATGAATCTTGTATGCAATTATAAAGTGGTTCAGGCAATATATTTTTCATAAGATAATCTACACCAATTTGGTTTAAAGAAATGAAGTCGCAACATATGTTGCAATCATTCCCATGTTTTTCCCTGGTAAGGGAATACTAATTAATAGAATTGCATTTCCCAACTAAGAATGATCCTTCAGGCATTTCCATGTAAGAAAAAAGTTCCAAATTTATGCAGCAATTTCATCCCGAGGCATTTCCATTTCCCCTTGACAAACATAGCATGATGTTATGTTTGATGGTCTGGTAATCGTGTATAATGAACATGGATTTGAGTTTTTCTGATTAGATTGCTTAATAAACATATTAAATTAATCATATTAAGATTTGTCTTTCAGCCAGCTAATTCTCATTGTCTATTTTCTCTGAGCATTTGCAGAAATGCATTTGGTCCGTCCTCTGGCACTGTATGTCTCTCTGGCCTGCTTATTGCTGTAGTTCGCATTGTCCGAACAGCTGTCGACACTGCTAGGCGGGAAGATGCCCCTGGGATTGTGAACCTTGTGCTTCGATGCTGCGTTAATGCATTCCTATCATCCATCGATTTTTTAAATAAGTTCACCATCAACTTTGCGGCAATAACAGGTGAAGCTTATTGCACATCTGCTAGAATGACTTATGAGCTTCTCAAGCGCAACCTGCTATCTGCTGTGTTCGTGGAGACAGTCTCCACCCGATTGCTTGGTGGAATAACATTTGTCTTCTCAGCAGTTTATGCAATCGCGGTAAGTCAACTGAACTCCTAGAAGTTGCAATCTTGCTATCTGGTAAAGAATGTGCTCTTGAGTAGTTGAAACTAGGAGTCCTCTAGTGACTGTGGACTATAGTTGAGCCAAGCAGTCCTTCCTGGCTCAGCCTCCACGTCGTCTCTGAAGCTCAGGCTCAGAACCTAGTTTGGGTTTTTGATTACTTATTCTTGCTCAACATGGAGTTTTTTATCAAGGTTACAGTTACACTTGCTTGAATCGACCTTGCCTAAGCATGAACTAGTTTTCCATGTGACTATTAATTAGAATGATGTTGAGCTCCAACTTGCGCAGAGCTAGTAAATCACTCTAGCTTAAACTGATCATGGTCAATCTGGAGAAAACAGGTTAAAAAAATTGCTATTTGTGATTTTGAATCTAAATGATTTGAAGATCGATGTTGTTGAGGGAGCTAGATCAGCTCAGGGGCATCCTGTCCAAGTATTCATGAATTGAAGTCTAGCTTGATAGACTAACGAGTTTGGTTCTAGCTTGGGAAAAGCCTGGTTGAATTTGAGCAACTACCTGATCGAATATGAGCAGCTCACAAATATGCCGCCGGTTCTCTCTGCATCCCTACTAAAGACATTGCTGGGATCTCTCTGCATCTCACTCGATGCTATGTCAGTGTTCATGATGCAACTGAACCAATGCCAACTTTCGTATTTATACGAGTTCCATTGATGTCTGTGCAGGCTTGGGGGATCCTGAAAGGTGTTACCGACCTCGGGGTAGACTCATACTTTCTAGCTCTCCTGGCATGGGCTGTGCTGATGTTGGTGCTTGGATTCTTCATCCATGTGCTGGACAATGTGATCGACACCATCTACGTTTGCTATGCCATTGACAGAGACAGGGGCGAGGTCTGTAAACAGGATGTTCACGAAGTTTATGTCCAGCTCCCAATCAGTCGGAACAGATCCCCGCTCGGCTCTCGAACCATTGGTGTATGACTCTTGAGTGTTTTAAGATGGCAACTTCTCTGTCCACCTTCCTTTTCTTGTTCTATTGTGGTGCTCTCATTTGTTGTCTGTGTGAAGTTGAACCTGCCAAGTTTTCCAGGCAAAATTGTTTATACCTTAATTTAACTTTGGTTTGTCGCATTGTACAATTCTGAGGCTGTCAATAAAGAGGAAATTCTTTGGAATATGAGTTCAAAGTTGTCTTCAAGATTATCGGCCGACCGCTCGAACACCCTAAGCAGTTTGTCTCGATCATCGTAGGTGTCAACCAAGACAGCTGCCATAGTCATTCAGTAAGTCTGCTGTCAATTGGTGATGGTTGCAAGATAGTTGCGAGTTTGAGCACCTTTCAATGGGGAAGGTGAAGAGAAGGTCCACCAGAAAAAAATGATGGATGGCAGGTTAGAGCAGGTTTGCATGATTATGCTCTTCTTACTGCAGCATGCGTTTTACTAATGTATTAACTAATTAATCGTGTCGAGAGAAGCGGATTTGGTGCACTGACATCTCCTAGATCTGAACTAAGAGTTCTTGGTTCGATTTTTATTAGTTCAACTCCCATGCCCCTTTTATTCCTAGTTTCCTCTTCTCGTGTTCCTTTTTCAAGTCCATGGGTCTTCCAAACTAAGAGATCCTGATTCGATCCTAGTTACAATGTTGCTATACATGCACGTGCTAGTTCAACCTATCTACCGACCTAGGTCATTTCAAGATACAGTTCGATCTTTACCCTTAGGACTCTCGTATTCTTTTATTTTTAGTTTCCTTCTACTCCCTTTTGTGTTATGAATCTCATAAACCCAGAGATCTAGATTTGATCATTGTCACAATGTTGCTACACATGCATGCATGTATCATGTGTTAGTTCACCCTACATACCCACCTAGGGCACTTCAATGGATGGTTCCCAATTGCAAATCTTGGAGCAAATTTGACTAGAAGTTTTTGCAGGATTTGGTGGTCCTGATGATGGATGGAGGGTGTCACCAGAAGCTGGGCCAGCCCCCATATCATATGAGGGGGACATGTCTCCCTCCCATGCATATCCACAACATTCCAATCGACAGCCTCTGTTGATTTCTAGTGCTTGTTGCCTTTCCCTCCCACATCTCCCACCTGCATGTATCATCATCTTACTCTCATTCAATCGATGTCTCCTTGGAGCCCTTAATTGTGTGTGTGTGTGAAAATCTAGAGGTCATTAACTAGCCTCACTAGCCGGGTGGGTCGAGTTTGTGTGCGGTGTTCATGGACTTGTAATTCATTTCATGTACAAGGATTCCTTTTTAGTTCGGATAAGGAATGAAATAATACTGAGGACATGTGTCTCTGCACCATCCTCGATGTTCATGTCCCATGACTGCTAAGGAGTGAAATGGTCGCCGAGGTAAGATAGTCCCTTTCGCCTTACAAGTTGCGTGCACCACGTAGCATGTCTGGTCGACCATGTGGGTACTCGGTCACCTTCTGTCTCTTGGTTGTTTTCAATTTACTTTCATTCTTCGTGGGTTCTTATTTGACTAGTGAACTACCGAACCGGACAATCACCTTCGCTTTGACTTATGTTCCGGGATCACCAGGTAAAGACCCTAACTAGACACAGATTAAGAGTCGGCACACCGGCAGAGATGGACCGCATTCCAACCAGCCCTTGTCAGTAGAAGTCCTATCACCGGAAATTGAGACTTATCGAGTATCATACAATCCAAGGAGTCCTTCGCAAGAGATGTCCCGATCCCCATAATCATACAAAGTTTGGCCATTGGACAAGAACCAGTTGAAGGGCTGAAGAGCCTCGAGGGACACAAGAGAAAAGGGGGGCAAATTCGAACGTGTGATCCGAGGAGAATCACAGGATCACGCGTCTCTCTTCTCCATCAGATTTTTTATTTTTTATTTTTTATTTTTCTGTCTTATAAATATTTTAACTGTCCATTATCCCGATGCTCTTTGGCTTCCAAACTCGAGTGTGATTAATTCAACGTGTCTTTTACCATTTATAGGAATACGTTCGATCCTAATTGCGAGCGATCTCTCTCGGTCTAGTTGAGATCATGATCAGTCGATGCGTATGCGCCTTGATTACAATTTCGTTATTTTTTTATCGACAGTCGAAAACCCTAAGAGTTCCCGAGCCGGTATTTACAAGATCAGATTCGAGATATAAAACTGAGAACTGGTGAGCCCACGACTTGAAGTGCGACCGCGAAACCCATCACGTATCCTTGCCTGTCCCGATTCATCGGATTATGGGAAACGAGTACGAACTGTTCTGATACCGATAAATCTCGGGGAACTTCTTGCATAATTCCGATGAACGTGGGATGATAATTGAGGAGAAAATGTTTGATAAGAACGACCGCTCAATAATTAAAGGAGAGCCATCATCACTTACTTTGCCAGATTTGAGAACAGACCTCGACTCGAAGGGACAAGACAAACTGCAAGAGACAAACCAATTCTAGTGACTGGGAATGCAACTTCAATTATAAGAAAATTTTTCTGTCCAATCGTTAAATAAACGAAAAAAATAATTATGAATCATTATATTTTTTTAAAAAAATTTAAATCGTTGATCGTGGATATTAGATTTAGCTACTAAATGGCTCAATTATTGACCGCAGTAGTTTATTACGTTACAAAATTACTCGACCGTAATACTCTCGAGTCTCGATTTGAGATTAGGAAGCTATGCACTGGATTCTCCCCGAGCAAACCAAACATCGAACCGGAGAACAAAGCAGCGCTCGTCAAGATCTCGTGTCCCTTTACACCCCTCTTCGTTACGTTCCATAAGCACAATTTCTTCTACGTACACGTGGGCAAACTTGTAAAATAAACCGATTCCAGTGGCACTTTTGACCCACTACTCTATATAAGAATCAGATCCCTCTCCCTCTCCTAGTCAGAAAGGAAAGCTAAAGCTGCAAACTTTGCTTTCAAAGAAGAAATCGGAGACCACTCTTCACATCTTCAACAAAGATGGCTATGGCTTTCAAAATGGTACCCATTAGAACTTCTTCTTCCTCTTCTTTTTTTTGGCTATTTTCAGTTTTTTTTCCTCTTCTAGTTTTGATGTTCGGTGTACTCGTGGATATTGCCCGGCCGGCGGCAGGCGACGACGGGGATGTGGGTGACGGACGAGTGCAAGAACTCGTTCATGGAGATGAAGTGGAAGAAGGTTCACCGGTACATCGTGTTCAAGATCGACGAGAAGTCGAGGCTGGTGACGGTGGACAAGGTCGGGGGACCCGGGGAAGGGTATGACGACCTGGCCAAGTCGTTGCCCTCCGATGACTGCCGGTACGCCGTGTTCGACTTCGACTTTGTCACGGTGGACAATTGCCGGAAGAGCAAGATCTTCTTCATCGCATGGTCCGTCCTCTACTCCCTCTCTCTCTACACGTATTCTTTTATTGGGTCAATTATTTTCTGCATAGAATTCCAGCTAATCAACCTCCTGATAAACCGAAAAGAATTAGATCAAAGCAGCAAGAGACGGTCAAGAACACGATCCGACTCAATCTCTTGTGCGATAAATTGACTTATTGGAAGTGCGAGACTCTTCGAGAATAAAACTTTCTATTGAGTTGAGAAAGCGTTTGGGCATCGACACAGAACACAAGCAACTTGGCTAGCTATGGTATTCTTAACACTCGAGCAACCTTGCTCTTCACCACATATTTTTCCTCTTATAAACAAGTATATATCGAGAGACAGGTGTTTTCTGGTCATAAAAGAGACCTATACGACAAAAAGGGATAGCAAGAAAGTAAAGTAAGATGAAAGGGCACACCCTCCTGGCCTGCCCATGTCTATTTTATTTAGAAGACTCAAATCGAGCTTATATTTACCGATATCTCTTTCGCTCAAGAAAGAATTTTGACTCGTATTAAGTTTGCTGTCAGATATCGTCTGTTAGGACTTACACATTTGTGTAGTAGAGTCAAAACAGATGATTATAGAAAATTATTTCTAAACTGACGAGGAATGCTCCAATGAGTCTTTTGTTATTTAATCATCCGTTTTGCTATGTATATAGTGCGTTGAGCTTAAAATACGAGTATAAAGAGCAAAGCTGCATTTTACCCAAAAAAAAAAAGAGCTGAAAGGGACTTGAGAAATTTTACAGGTGAGAATTGAACATCGTTATTAGAATGTAAGCGGTACCGCTGTACAAAAATCTCGTTTCTGTGTATAGAGGGTTTAGTTTGAATATTTTATGCTAGATTGCACTCACAAATCTGGTTCTTTTTTTTTTTTTTAGTGCTAGAAAAGAGCAGATGCCCTTTTCTATGTATAGTGGCAAGGTCAGACCACACTGCTACCAACATGCATATAATTAAATCAATAATTGTGACATTGGATCTGCTGACCCTACAACTCACATTGGTACAATGTCCCCAAGAATCTTAGGGTTCACTCGTGTGGGGTTGCTTCAGAATGAGAGATTCGGATCGTCATCCCGACATTCCTGTACTCGATCTACTGATTGTCGATGGTTTTGGGTCATTTTGGATCGCAGGGCACCCAGCGCGTCGAGGATCAGAGCTAAGATGCTGTACGCGACGTCCAAGGACGGGCTCAGGAGGGCGTTGGACGGCATCCACTACGAGCTCCAGGCGACCGATCCGACCGAGATGGGGTTCGATGTGATAAAGGATAGGGCCAAGTGAATAATAATTACACACATCACCATCCAGCATTAACTTATGACAATCGACCCCTTGTCGTGGAATCTTACCTTTAATTTAATAACTCCAACCGGAAATCGTCCTTTTCTAATTGATGTCGACTTTGCTTTCCCTTTGTTGTTGCGTTATTAGGCGCTGATGATCACTGTAATTTAGCCTCTCTAATTGCAATAATTCCCATAATGCCAAGAACCTTTTTTATTTCATTTCATGCTTTTTAATATTAATTCGTATTTTTAAATATCAATTTGTATGATAAATCTTAAGGTTATTGTCGATCTAGAAGAGAAACATGTACGTACCGATGAAAAGCACGTCGTAGGTTTCGAATCGCAATAACCAATGAAGGTTGGCGCAAGTGGAAGGGACTTGTGTCGCTTAAACAGAGGTGCCGGGTTCGAGCCCCTGTGAACGCAGCAGACCTTCTTGGGAGGGTCCCCGGGAAACCACCCGACAGTACCCCGAATCCGGATTAGTCGGCCAGCCTTCGGGTACCGAACACCGGGTGGGAAACAAAAAAAAAAAAAGAATCGCAATAGATTAGTGTAAGCAGTGAAGTCGGGCACTTCTACGCTATTTTCATTATATAAAAGAACTCGACTTTTTCATAAATGCATCGTTGCTTTTCATATTCGATTTATCAAAAAACCACAAATTCGAAAATTAACAACAATTAAAACTCCTTCTCACTGTTTACGTGCTCAGTTCCTTCAGCAATTCATTAAATAACAAGATCTATGAATTGTACGGGTATTCCTCTCATCTACTGCACATTGAGAGAGAGGGAGATGACATCGTTCTCAATCCGAAATCAATAATTTTTGAATTTGATTATTTCCGATTCTATATTCATATATACTCTTTTTCCTTTTTTTTTGGTAATTTTCCAACTCGGACACTAATTGTCGCTTAAAATCGAAAAGAAATGGTTTATTCCAGACCAGAGGCAGCAGCAGCATCAATGAGATCCAGCCCATCAGGTCAACCTTCAGCTGTCAGTGGACCGAAAGGCCCAGAAGATGGACAATAGAAGAAGTCATGTAGTGTGATTTGCTCTCACTTTTAACTTTCTTATTTTACCTGATGTATATAAAATGTGAATTATCAATAACCTTTAAATGAATAATAAAATAAGTTATAAATAATAAATCCGTCACATTCTCCACTTTTTCTCATGCATTTCTTATCATGTTTGTATTTATTTTTTATTCTCACATTTTTTTTACTCTCTCTTTGATATTACATAGCGTTTGAGGGGCGAGTAAATCATGGTCCCTCGAAAAATTATTTATATTACTTTTGAAAATTATATATTAATCAATATTAAGGGGTAATAATACTTTTACTGTTCTTAATTCCTTTCGAAAATGCTCACTGTGCGTAGCACGGATCGGTCGCTAGTTGCTTTCTAGTGCTAACAGCTACTTGTACCAAAATGACATCTTATAATCTAACCAACTACTTGTACATAATACTTACTTTAGATATTTGATGTGGTCTCTCATTGAACTCTCTTTACCCTCTGGGTTTATATCATTCATAAGCTTCAAAAAGAAATGGCTCTTCAATGATCAACTTCAAATGGCAAAAGGGAAAAAAAAAAACGTTTACACTTGCTTGCAGTATGGGTTTGATCGCTCTTTGGGTTTTCAATGATCATACTAAAAGAGTTTTATTAGTATTATTTTGAGTTTTGTAAGAAAGCATCCTCCGAGAGGGAAGTGTTGTCAACCACCGTCAACGTCATCCTCCAACTTGGCAAACAAGACACCAGAGTCTTTCAGATCCTTCCATGGATTCCTTTTCCTACTCCCATCTCCTTCCTTCAACATCTTCCAGCGTTCCCTATAAAGACTCTTATGGAGATCTTCTTTCTTCTTCATTATTCTGCAATTTTATCCTCCTCTCTTCCGTTCCCTTTTCAGTAAGTAATTGAAGTAGCCCTGTGATGGGTATTCGACCACTTGGCAAGCTTGTCTGGGCTGTTAATGCCGTGCTCCTGAAATATCTGCAACTTGCAGGGATCCTGCAGCTTCTTCCCACGTGTTCTTCTTACCGTGCAGAGGAGGCATATGTTGGCACGACATCTCGAGGTTCCTGGATCTCTCCGGCGAGTACCGCATCCTGGTTGATCCTAATAGCCCGGATTGAAGCTTTGACAATGAGAAAGAGCCGATTTGTTACTTGTCCATCCAGATTCAACATAATATATTGTAGCTACGTTCGCTAATATATTACCAGAACATTCAATCATATATATATATATATATATATATCTATATATGTGAATTTGAAAGATCATCGGTCTCCTCGCTCAGAGGAATCATAGTTGCTTTTTTAGTACTGAAGAGCTCAATGTCATGCAAGAGAACATCTTGTTTATCCTTAAATTACACCTTACAAAGGGGTGTTCTGAGAGACCACAATCCGGCTCCTGACAATGTGCTTCCTCTCCGGCCATGAAGGAGACCCGAACGCATATCCCGGGTTGTCCAACAGGATGCTCTCAGCATCTGCCTCCACTGTGACAACGTAGCCCCTGGTTCTTCACGGCCTATGGGAAGCTGTCTGCAGGTTATGACAGTATTAACTAGTGATCCCCATGAAAGCCCTTAACTTTCCATCAACACATACACAAACTGTTTATAGGATTTTACTCACCCATAACATTTTACGATTTTGAGATTTGAATCGCAGTGCGTTGTTGAGGCAGACTTCGAGCTGCACTCTCAACCAAGAACATGAACATTCTTGAGAGCTCCCAAATCTTGCCAAGACAGTGTACATGATCCTTTGTACTTCCCTGGTAAATCAGGAAATTCAAGAACTTACTCTCATCTTTCTTATGCTAATCTCAAACTGAAATTTCTGTTCGTCTAGTGTCAGGGATCAACAGAGAAAAAGGAATGAAAGAGAGGTCAAAAACAAATTCTGTCATAATTAAGGGACTAGAATGATAAAATTGAAAGTTGTTAGGGTCTTCGTACTAAAAAGCAAAGAACGAGGGGTTTGTGTGTTAATTCTCGAATTTCAGCTTCCGAATAAAAACCGTCTAACGGACACCATATGAGATTTAAACTTCTTCCGCCCTCCCAAATTCTGTTTTCTCCTCCCCTTTCTCTTTTCTTCTCCTGGCCCGTCTCCTTGTTTACTCACAGGTTCCAATTTGCTGTTCCGTTCCTTCGCAAAACCAACTTCGATCGCGTGATGGCAGGGGCACAGCAGCTCGAGGAACCGGTTATTATTGTCTGGTATGACTTCCACTGATTTCAATTAGTTTGTTGAATTCGAAAATTCAAACTCCTTATGTTGACATTCATCTGCGGGTTGTTGAAATCTTAGGTTATTCAATTCACGAATCTGACTCAGTTTATGTCTTTACGTTTTCCGCTGCATGAATGAGATCTATCCAATCTTGAATTCCTTGTTCCGAATTGCCTGAGAGCAGTTAGAAGTAGAACATCAACGAACTGATTTTTGCCATGGAGCCTGAAGTTATTGATGATAACATTTAAGATGGAAATCTAAGGGATCAGTGGCATTCTTCATCACTGACTGTAGGAAATATTGCATGTTACGATGTGGGAAAGCAGACTTCAAACACGTTTTTCTGTTGTTTAAACCTTGTTGATTGTATACCTGATGGCACTTTTTAACTGGAGGGATTATATTTCATCCTAGAGGTGAAGTACATGGATCTTGAAGGACCATCTATTCATCTACCCCTTTTTTCATTCGGGAATTACCCTTTGAAGTATCGGCAACACACAGGGTGGCCAAGCTGGTTTAGGAAGTGCATATTTTCGTTCTAGAATTACTGTTTGTTAGGTATCCATGGCTTCTTTGCCTCGTCTTTCCTTAAACTGGTGTTTCTTCCATGAAGCAGAAGAATCACACAGTTGCCTAAATTTAAGCAGAAAGTGCTACTATGCAACTTGGTCTTCTTCTGGTACGAAAGTCAGAACATGAAACTTAGAACTTCTAAGGCTATCTTCTGATCTTTTCCATATTTTGCTCACAGACCTTTAGGCCCGGATCAATTTATTGCCTTGCGATGCTGATCTTTGGATTATGACAATGTAGATTGCAGTTCTACTGTCTCCATGTGAACAGAGTTTCGCCACGAGCTCAGGAGTCACTGTAAGTCCATTAATCTTCACCTGCCTTTCAACTTTCTATGAGCATTAATTCTTCAGACAACTTGACAAAAATGGATATAAACCAATAGAAAGGGCTTCCTGAGTCTAATGTGGAATTTGTCCTGACTTTGAACTTGCTTCACTTGTTTTTCCACGATCACATTGCACTGAACATGAAAGCAGTACCTGTTTCGAATTCTGGCTTTTAGTACATCAATAGCAAAACTTTTGCGTCGTTTAGGCCATTTAACATTCTTGTAATTGTGGCTAACGGGTAGCCTTTGCTATGAAACGTGCAGAAGATGCAGACCATACACAGGTGTCAATCGCTGCTTAACTCTAGAATCTAATATCGGAAGATTTGAGTGTCCTTTGGATATCATCATATGCTCTTATTTCCTACTCTTCAGCAATGGCCCATTTGGTTCACTGTAAAAACAGCTAATAGGGAATATAATAGACACGAAGAAGAATAGCTAGAAAATGAAAACTATTTTTTTATGAGGATAATTTTATTTGGTCAATTTAGAAAAAAAAAAGTCTAAATAGGGTTACTACTTTATCAAAAAAAGAAAATGCGAAAAAAATTAAAATTAAAATTACCCTGGATATAAATGTTTCCAGAATATTTTACCGGGGGGGGGGGGGGGGGGGGGGGGATTTTGAAAATTTTAAGGGATGGGATGGTGAAATTGTCTTATTACAAGCCCCTTTCTGTTGGAGAAGCAAATCTGTTTTCGGAGTTCATCATTATAGTCGCTGTAAGTAACTGCCATTCGGCACTCTCTCTCTCTCTCTATAAATCTCCCTCCCTCCCTCTCTCTCTCTACTCTGTTATCTGTTTCTCTTCGTATGAGGCGGAAGCTAATAGAGAAGAATCTCGGCGTCGAGGTTCACGCGATCCCATTCTCTCTGCCTGCATGGTATGGACACTCTCCTCCGAAAGAGTTATCTGGAAAGCTGCGGATCTCTGCATCTTGTTTCCCATTTTCTAGATTTTCGCTTCCCGCGTTTAACCTATCAATCTCCTCATTCATTTCCATTCGAAGCTACGGTGATTCCCGA
The DNA here is from genome assembly GCA_037672795.1 of Lagerstroemia speciosa. Classification (NCBI taxonomy): domain Eukaryota; kingdom Viridiplantae; phylum Streptophyta; class Magnoliopsida; order Myrtales; family Lythraceae; genus Lagerstroemia; species Lagerstroemia speciosa. Next base: position 12,234,071 of record CM075288.1, on the reverse strand, counting down.
TTTTTGTGTAGTAAGCTCTCTGATAAAGCTTCTCACTCGTTCTTCGTGTGATTTGCCCGATGATTCCCTTATTTGACCGTGTTTTTTGGACTGGAAATTGATGGAGTTTCAACCTCGTGATTGCAGGTTCTGGAGATCCTCGTTTTTCGCTCTCGCCTCCATCCATGAGGAGATTCACATCAGTGTATGCTAATTTTTCATGATTTCCGTTTGAGATTTTATAGCTGCTACTTGCATCTGAAGATGAAATTATAATAGCTGTTGGAAACCTCCGTATCATTATAAACCTGAATTAGGAAACCCAAGCTAACTGTTCTATTCTTCATACCTGCCTTTGTGAAATTGATTGATTGGTTTCTCAGGGTCCTGGACTTGGTGCCAGGAGGAAGAGTTTCGCTTCCATCTTTGATGCACGGTCGATTTAAATGGCTATCTGATGGCCACGAGTTCTGCATTAAATTTATGTTTCTCTGGTTTTCGCTGTCTTTTGTGTTCTCTGCTTTATCTGACCTAGCGGCTAGCTGCACTTCATTTGTTTTGTTTTTTCTACATAAGTTTCAACACAAGTGTGTAGGTAGTAAATATAGAGGTGATATCTTTATTTTTTTTTTGTAGAATAATGCGGAGGCGATATCACTGGGCTAACTTTTGCTATTGAGAAAGTGCTTGGGTTCCATTCTCGTTATTCTAGGCATAACATGTCTTTTTCCTGCAATCATTGTACAGACTACTTTATGCAAAAGCTTTCATAGATTTGAGAGGCCACTTTGGTCTAACTCTCTTGGGTTATATTATTGCTTTCTGGTGGTAACAGCTACTGGTACCAAAATGACATTTTATTATTTAGTGTGGTCTCTCATTGAACTCTCTTTACCCTTTTGGATTCATAAGCTTCACAAAGAAATGGCTTTTCAATGATCACCTTCCAATGCAAAAGGGGAAAAAAAGTTTACAATTGGTTGCAGGACGGGCTTGATCGTCTTCTGACTTTTTGAAGGTAGGATTTGGTTAGTGATATCGGCCTTTTATGCACTTTTTATGCATTCCCATGGTTGGTGTTATTAAGGTTTCCATGTAGCTGATTCTAAGTCTCCTATTTCAATTGCATGTCAATGAGTCCTACATAGGGTTTTACAATATTTTGATGACCCGAGTGCACAACAAATTGCTATTCATGAGACAACAAGATCAATATGGGAGTTATGTCATTCAGGTACTTAAACTTCTCTGAATCCACTCAGGTTAAGTGGTAATCAGTAAAAAATATACAGGGATTGGCTTTCTCCCAGCACTAATAATTCTTTGCATGGTTATATTATAGCCATTCTATTTTGGTAATCTCAACCCATTTTTCTTATACAACCATATCAATTTACAGTGGATGATATCAGGTTCCCCAGTCTAAGCTCCCTTTGACAACAGAAAAGATTAAATTAATTACTGGGCTACAACAGGATCTTTATTTAATGAACATGACTGTGAGCTCAAATACATGGCCCACCTACGAGGATTAGTTCAATGATATAGCATAATAATATCTGCTAGTGATGACACATTATATTAAATGCTTATTGCTGACCTTTTTTTTTTTTTATCAGTAATGCTTATTGCTGACTTATGAGGTTGCTTGACTAGTGTTAACTTTTTATTGCTTGTTTATTGCAGCATGTCCTAGACATGAAAAACCTCATGACTTTCATGCTATAATTTCATAATTTACATCCTACATCAATAAAATATTTTGTTAAAATAATAATAATAATAATAATAATAATAATCAGCAAACTAATTTATCTAATTTAGTCAAAGATCTTCTGCTTGCGATTCGCCTATATCTATACTTCCGCCCTTTCTTTGCAGTCCACTTTGTCTATTCATTATATATCAGTAATTACCACAACATTGTTGCCTATTTGTTCATATAGTCAAATGGAAGAGCTTGGTAAACGCAATGCACTAAAGTTGTAGATTTTCAGCCTTCTATTTCTTTTCTAATCTATCAATTACATTTTAATTGCAAATTGATTCTCACTATATTAGTCTAAAATTCATCTATGCAAATAGAATACAAATTTTCTCAGCTTCATTTGATTATTCATTCTTTATATATATCATCAGTTTCCTTAGTTAACTCCCACAATTTTCTTAATAAAACTTTATTAATGGTAATGTATTTGCCAGGTCCATTAATTTCCAAATTATAGCTAATCATTCATTATGGCAAGTTCTACTATCATTACTATCACTCTTCAAAAACGTCTCATGTTTTATTTATGGCAATACTTTATGATGTGTTTATCTTATTATTATTTACATACCATTATAATCTGTTACGATTATTACAATGCAGCTACATCATAGCTGCCTAACCTATAATCTCTCACTGATTTGCTTCATCAACCACATTCTTATTTATCACGAAATTTCTTAAAATTTTTTCGTTAATTCCTTGGATTTACCGAGTGTTGTAATTTTCGACATTCTCCTAATTCATTATTTAGAACAAACAATACTGCTATTAGAGCTGCCTTTAATTACTTCATTTCTTTATCTTGGCTATTTATTGAAAGAAATACCAATTTCATTATTTAGACCAAACAATACTGCTATTAGAGCTGCCTTTAATTACTTCATTTCTTTATCTTGGCTATTTATTGAAAGAAAGACCAAAATTATTTTCAAGTTAATCAAATGACTATATTTACATTTCACGTAGATCAAAGTTGCCATACTTTTATAGCGAATGAGTTTAATCTATTTATTACATGTAACTTATTACTGTAATATTTTTCTATGTGTGTTAGCATAATTGCATAGAACATTCTATTGCACATCACCCAGCAATCGATCAATCCATCAAACCAGTAAGGGCTTCAGATTGATCATAGTTGATGTTGGTGGTGACATCACAGCTGCTCCACCTGACAAGCCACCTCAGGCTACTACTAGTAATGGATAAGGTAAATCAAATGCTTCTTCTCTTATATTCAAAATAGAGCTACATACTGCATGGGGTCAATGCACCTCAGATATTTTTAAATTATAAGTTTTAACCTAACTGTATCAACTATTTTCATCACTCATGATGGATCGGCATCCTGTGTTGCATTAGGCAGATCCAGTATAACTTGAAGACAGATGTTTCTCAAACCTCTCCATCCAAGGCCTTAACATTTCAGGAGACAGACACGTAAGTCGTAAGCTGGAGAGGCACTTGGGGAGACTAAATGAGATGGGAGCCAAAAATGTTTCTGCTTTATCATCACTCATAAGGTAAAGAATTGACTGATGTTGTTTGTACTGAATTTTCAAATATAAGTGGTGGGAATAATAGAAGATATCATTCAACACTAATTTTATCAGATTATGTGGTGTTTGTTTGCTTTCCAATTGCATCACCTTGCTTTCTCTCCATATAAACACCTTTTATCGTTGGTCTGATTTTGATGTTGATATGAACTGGTTTTACAATTTGAGATTTCTATCCACTGCAGTATAGTAATGAGTTTGGGAAAATTGATTGATGCTGCAGGCTCACAGACATAGGTATAAAGCATCCTGTGCAGAATTGCAGATTTACAGTCAATTTGAGCTTAAGTGGCTGTGAGGTGTGTAATCATCATTTTTACCGAATGCGTTAGGATTGCTATTGTGACTAGGCTTTGTTATCTGCTGTCTCCAAGTTTATGGTTTGTCAAGAGGTTTTTGTCGGGCAAAAAAGGAAGTATCTTGATATTAGAGTAATTTATTGATATTATGCAATCACATCATCACATTTCTCTCTCCCAGGACTTCGGGGAATTTCATATTTCTTATCATTTTCATCAGTTCTTAATCTGCTAAAATTCATAGTTTGTATGCTTGTGGCCCCCTTTTTATTGGTTATACTAGAACGTACTATCAATTTTTTCTCTTCTCTATGCATGTCTTTGCCTTTCCTCTTACGTGTTCTGATTTTTCTTCAGCTACATCTCAGCTGCCTTCGCTTAGCACATCTAGGTTAATCCTCCCAGTTTCTCTTACTGCAGCTGTTGGTCAGCCTTTATCCCTGGTCGTCCATGTTCGATTCTCTCCGTCTGCCTGATCATGTAAGTTCTTCTGTCCTTCATCCTAATTCAATTCTTGATGAATTGAGCGTGATGATGATGTGAAATTGTCATGTTAACTACGGATGTGTCTGATTGTTGATTCAGCCCATAGGGAGTGTGGATTTCTCATGTCAAATTCATAGTATTAACGCCTGCATTCGTATGGAAGAAGTTTTTTTTTTTTTCAAACTTGTGATGGGGACGACAGCTTCCATTGAAAGTCTATGTGTTCCTTCTTGAGTTGACGACACTCAACATGATGGTTGTGTGTATCTTTTCAAGATTGTTACCATTCAGAAACCATCCATTTTGTTTCTAAGGAAGTTTTCTGTGCTTGAAATTGGGAATCTGCCACATGCTAGGGGTTGCTGGTGTCTGAATCCTCAGTCACGGATTATAGTTAGTAGTATCAGATTTTAGACAGTGAACTAGTGTTTTTTTTTTTAGGTTCTGCCAGGTCACAGGTAGCAGGGGAATGTCTCAAGAAACAATTTCTCATCTGGAGGTGATCAGAAAGGTGTTCTGTGGCGTAGTGTGGATAGGGGAGTGAGTGTCACCACGTAGTCCCAGCAGTTTATGCTCCTTTTCATCGTCCGCTGGGGCTGCGATCAGCTTTTAATATCGTCCGCATCTAGAAGCCATGGGCTGTGATTGGTCTAGCCAGTTGAATGTGCAGGGTTGTTATGATACAGCCCATTCGTAAATAAAATGGGCACAGGTAAATCCAGCAGTACCATTTTCTTTCTTGAGCTTATAATGTGCTGGATGCTGCCCATTAATGATCGGCCTATCGTCATGGGCCGATTATATTAGAATAGACGTTAAAAGGACATAAACTAGCCTTGGTCAATAATTAATGGTAGCCAGTACATAGAGGTTTATTGGGCCATTAAATATTGACCAAACCGGGCCATTTATACCGTACACAAACCAGACTTATTGATAATCCATATTAATTATTGATCCAATCGAGGACTTTTTACTCTGGAATACACGTTTTCATTTATCCTAATTTGTCCCATTCTAATCATGTGACTTTTATGCCCATTACTGTTTCTGGTAATGGGTGGGGCGGCGACAATTGAAAACCTAGATCTCGCACCGTTCACAGATGGGTTGGATCTCAACCTGATTGGACAATTCTAAAATTTACCCAATTTTAAATTTTTTTAATAACAAATTAGAAGTCGGATGACCTTTTTACATGCTGTGAACTTCAAATACCTGTCCCTCCCACCCGCACCACGGAAAAGATGGCTGCACATACTGAATCCTCCAGGAGTCATCGATGTCACAGACTCGTCATCCTCCCTTTCTACTGCAAAAATAATTCCCCTTGTAGTGACGAGCTTCTCCGTATGAGAAACAATATGAGACCTGATGCTGGAGTCTTGAGCTCTGACTTGCACCTATTTAAAAGTAAAAAACAATAAATCCCACCTCCAGCATTAAGCATTCGAAACTTGACAGTCTTATTACTAAATCATCCTCATAATGCACCATACCTCCAAAAACGCAACTTATGCAGTCATATTCAACTGTACTTCATCAACGAGTCATTAAAAATTTGTAGAGAAAGCATATAACCTACCTGCAAGGGTTCATTTTCTTCAATAGCGCCAACTACTTCATGGATCAGCAGCTGGCACTCCTCAGGGCTGCAAATTTCAAGCATTTCTCCACAAAATTGTAGGAAAACTTTAGATGCCTCATCCTCATAATTTGTTTAGACAGTTTGCTTATTATTATTTTTTTTAAACAAAATATTTTATTGATGTAGGATGTAAGTTATGAAATTATAGCATGTAAGTCATGAGGTTTTTCATGTTCTTAGAACATGCTGTGCAATAAACGAGCAATAAAAAAGTTAAACTTTGTACTAATACTAGCTGATATTATTGCACTATATCATTGTACTAATCCTCGTAGGCGGGCCATGTAGTCACAGTCATGTTCATTAAATAAAGATCCTGTTGTAGCCTTATAATTAAATTAATCTTTTCCGTTGTTATAGGGAGCTTAGATTGGGGCACCTGATATCATCCACTGTAAATTGATATGGTTGTATAAGAAAAATGAGCTGAGAGTACCAAATAGAATGGCTATAACATAACCATGCAAAGAATTATTAGTTCTGGGAAAAAAATCAATTCTTGTATATTTTTTACTGGTTACCACATAACCTGAGTGGATTCCAGTACGAAGCCTCTACATGCTCACCGGAGAAGTTGAAGTACCTGAATGACATAATTCCCATATTGATCTTGTTGTCTCATCAATAACAATTTGCTATTCATCAAAATATTTTAAAACCCTCTCTAGGACTCATTAACATGCAACTGAAATAGTAAACTTAGAAGAAGCTACGTGGAAAACTTTATAACACAACCACCGTGGGAATGCATAAAAAGTTCCATGACTTGGCCGTAAAAGGCTGATATCACTAATAACCAAATCCTACCTTTAAAAATTCAAAGAACGATCGAACCCATACTACAAGCAATTGTAAACTTTTTTCTCCCTTTTTGCATTTGAAGTTGATGATTGAAAAGCCATTTCTTCGTGAAGCTTATGGATGATATAAACCCAAAGGGTAAAAAGAGTTCAGTGAGAGACCACATTAAATATCAAAAGTAAGTATTATGTACAAGGTGGTTAGATTATAATAAGTCATTTTGGTACAAGTAGCTGTTACCACCAGAAAGCAATAATGTAACCCAAGAGTTGAAAACATTGGTAGTAGCTAGTAAGACCGGAGTGGCCTCTCAAATCTATGGAAGCTCATTAGTCACTCCTGGAGAGGACCTCCTTGAGGCCAGAGCAGCAGTGGTAGCAGAGAAGAATGCCTAAAAAAGAGCCAAAGTGAATTTTCATTGGATGATGATGAAGACCAGATTGGGTAAATCACAAATGGGGTAAGTGCCTCTTATTGTTTGATAAATCTAACTAGATTAATAAGCAGAGCTACTTTATGTGTAGCTGCACATACCCATAGAGGTGATAGACGAGAGAACCAATTTTATTTGTTGAGTTAGTCCCCCAAATCCATGCGATATGACCACTGTTGATTTTAGAACCAATTATAGTCTGAACGAGGAAGAGAAAAGGAAATCTGAAAAAGCAATAACAGATGGAAAAAAATTCACAGTATGCTTAACTCAAGCATTTGATAAGCTCTTCTTAAGATGTATGAGTGTGTACCTCATCTTTTGTCCAGCTAAGGCCTTGGCCAAGACATTCACTTCAACAACCTTCTGAGCGGCAAACGCAAGCCATGACTTGATCTCCTTGTCCAGGTTGGTCTCACTGACAAGATCAACGGCAGTGTGCAAGAGGGAGCAAGAGGTAGAAACCGCAAGTTTTTCTGCATAGGGATAGACATGCAATATGATCATGAATCAGTCTCAGTAATTGAATGTTGAAAGCAAATCTAAAGCATGCATACCTTGGCCAACAACGCCCTCCAGTTCCTCGAGGGTGCATAGAGAAGCAGCAAGATCATTGGCCCGGATGTTCCTATCATCAGCAACTCCAGCAAAGAGGTATTTTCCCTCAGGAAAGTGGGCCTTGATCAAATCAAGGGTCTTGGTTCCATGAACCAAATCGAATCCAAATCCAGTAGCACACTTCAGAGAGGTCAGGGTTTTGTCGGCCTCGAACATCTGCAAGGTAGGTCTCAACTATCACACTCAAGCCAGAAAGTGATTATTCCAGCTCTGTGTAGGCTTCAGTGAAAGCCTGCAACTTGTGAGAGTCAAGATCCATCACAAGGGTGGGCTCATCATTACTCTCAAAAAAAAAAAAAAAGAATACTCACAAAATGGTGGGTTCATCAAACTGAATCCAAAAAGCGCCAGCTTCCTTGAGTTCAGAGACAGCTTCCCTGGATGGTTTAATAAATGTCACAAAATCAATCACAACTGAATACAATTGGGGTTTGAATTCCTTGAAAATTGAAAGAACGCTTATATCCTCCTTGTAGACTGGAAGAATCTTGCTAAGGAGGGATAGAAGTGAAAATTTCTTCTCTACACCCTTGGCAGGCTTTCATAGGAGCAAGTACGAGACAGGTCCGACAAGGACTGGGACAGCCCCCTCCAAGCTGCACAAAAAAGAGAATCAACGTAGTTGGATCGAATTCACAGGATATACAAGAAAGTAGATAGAGCTCCATGCCTTTACGAAGAATTAACATTACCGTATTTCTCTTCGAAATGTAGCTGTACAAAAGGTAAAAATAGTTCAACAAGAGACCACATTAAATATCAAAAGTAACTATTATTTACAACAATTTGGTTAGATTGTAAAGAGTCATGGTACAAGTAGTTGTTACCACCAGAAACCTGTTATATAACCGAAGAGTTGAAAACATTGGTAGCTAGTGAGACCAGAGTGGCCTCTCAAATCTATGGAAGTTTTTGCATAGTCTTGACGATGATTGCAGGAAAAAGACATGTCATGCCTACAATAATAACAAGAATGGAACCGAAGCACTTTCTCAACAACAAAAGTTAGCCCAGTGATATCACCTCCGTATTATTCTACCAGAAAAAAATGGGATAGCACCTCTTACTACCTAGGCACTTACGTTGAAACTTGTGTAGAACAAATAAAACAAGTGAAGTGCAGCTAGGTCAGATAAAGCAGAGAACACCAAAGACAGGAAAAACCAGCGAACCAAAAATTTAATGCAGAACTTGCGGCCATCAGATACCCATTTAAATCGATCGTGCATCAAAGGTGTAAACGAAACTCCTCCTCCTAGCACCAAGTCCGGGACCTGAGAAACCAATCAATCAATTTCACAAAGGCAGGTAATGTATGGAGCATAAAACAGTTAGTTAGGGGTTTCCTAACTCAAGTTTATAATGATACGAGGTTTCCAACATCTATTATAATTTCATCTTCGGATCCTAGTTGCAGCTATAAAATTTCAAACGGAAATCGTGAGAAATTAGCATATACCAAAGTGAATCTCCTCATGGATGGTGGCAAAAGGAAAAAGGGGGACCTCCAGAACCTGCAATCACGAGGTTGAAACTCCATCAATTTCCAGTCCAAAAAACACGGTCAAATAAGGGAATCAACGGGCAAATCACATGAAGAACGAGTGAGAAGCTTTATCGGAGAGCTTACTACACAAAAATCGGGGATCGCCGGAGCTTCGATTGAGGGAGAGTGAGGAGATTGATAGGTTAAACGCAGGAAGTGAAAATCTAGAAAATGGGAAACAAGATGCAGAGATCCGCAACTTTCCAGATAACTCTTTCAGTGGGAAGTGTACATACCATGCAGGCAGACAGAGAACGGGATCGCGTGACTCGATGCTGTGAAGCCTGTGATTCTTCTCTTTCACCTACTGCCTCGAAGGAAGAGAGACAGAAAACAGAATGCAGCAAGAGAGACAGTCTACCGAGTGGGAGTTACGGGCATGAGAGAGAGGGGATGGAGATTTAGAGAGAGAGAGTTCCGAGGGGCGGTTACTTGCAGAGGCTTTATAAATGAATCCGTAACACACACGAATAGGTAAATATATAGTTAATTATTAAATTATATTTTTTATATTATATTTATTTTATATTTTATAATTATCATGAATAAAAATAAAACATATAATTAGAAAAAATACAGAATAGTTAGTGATAATTGTTTTTTTACAGGTGATTTTACCATTTTACCCATTTATTATGATTATCAATTTATTTGTCAAAGAAATTTTTAAAAATTTAAAAGTAAGACCTACTTTTATTCTCGCATATAATTATAGAAAATATAATGGTAGATGATGAACTCCAAAACAGATCTTGCTTCTCCAACACAAAGTGGCTTGCCATAGGACAATTTCACCATTCAGGGAATGGGAGTTACTTCACTTACATTTTCAGATTCTACTTCTCCCTCCCTTTTTAAAATATTCTGAAAACAATTTGTATTTAGGATAATTTTAGTTTTTATTATTTTTACATTTTCTATGCTGTTCCTGAAATTCCTTCAACAAAATAAAATTTACCCTCATAAAAATTAATTTCTATTTTCTATATGTTCTTAAGTTCAAAAGAAATTCCTCTATCTATTCTTCTTCATGTCTATTATATTCCCTACTAACTCTTTTTTCCAGTTAACCAAATGGGCCATTGCAGAAGGATAGGAAATAAGGGCATGTGATAACAGCCAAAGGACACTCAGATCTTCCGACATTAGATTCTAGAGATAGCAGCGATTGGCACCTGTCTATGGTCGGCATATTCTGCACGTTTCCCAGCAAAGTCCAGCAGTCAGCCACCATTACAAGGATGTTAGATGGCCTAAACGACGTAAAGGTTTTGCTATTGATGTACTAAAAACCATAATTCGAAACAGGTACAGCTTTCATGTTCAGTGCAATGTGATAATTTAAAAACAGTGAAAGCAAGTTCAAATTCAGGACAAATTCCACATTAAACTCACGAAGCCCTTTCATTTGGATTATGGCCATTTCTGTTCAAGTTGTCTGATGAATTACTGCTCATTGAAAGTTGAAAGACAGTTGAAGATTAATGGACTTACAGTGACTCCTCAGCTTGTGCCGAAACTTTATTCACATAAACACAGTAGAACTGCAATCTACATCATCATAATCCAAAGCTCAGCATCACAAGGCAACAGATTGATCTGGGCCTAAAGGTCTGGGGGCAAGATATGGAAAAGATCGGAAGATCGCCTTAGAAATTCTAAGTTTCATGTTCTGACTTTCATACCAGAAGAAGAACATAGTTGCATAGCACTTTCTGCTTAAATTTAGGGAACCGTGTGATTCTTCTGCTTCTTGGAAGAAACACCAGTTCAAGGAAAGACGAAGCAAAGAAGCCAAGGATACCTATCAAACAGTAATTCTAGAACAAAAATATGCAGTTCCTGCGCCAGCTTGGCCACCCTATGTATCCACGATACTTCAAATGGGTAATTCTCGAATGAAAAAAGGGGTAGATGAGTAGATGGTCTTTCAAGATCCATGTACTTTACCTCTAGGATGATATAGAGTCCCTCAAGTTAAAAAGTGCCATCAAGTATGGAATCAACAAGGTTTAAACAACTCAAAAACGCATTTGAAATCTGCTTTCCCACATCATAACATGCAATATTTCTTACAGTCAGTGTGATGAAGACAGTAGAATCTTAGACGTGCTACTGATCCCTTAAGATTTCAATCTTAGATGTTATCAGCAAGAACTTCAGGCTCCATGGCAAACATCAGTTCATTGATGTACTAACTACTCTCAAGCAATTTGGAACAAGGATTTCAAGATTGTATCGATCTCATGAAACGGAAAATGTAAAGACATAAAGTGAATCAGACTCATGAATTGAATAACCTAAGATATCAAGAACCCACAGATGAATGTCAACATATGGAGTTTGAATTTTCAAATTCAACAAACTAATTGAAATCCGTGAATTTCATACCAGACAATAATCCATGAAATCTTAAAAGAAGCCGTAGACACCTATCAAACAGTAATTCTAGAACGAAAATATGCAGTTCCTGCACCAGCTTGGCCACCCTATGTATCCACGATACTTCAAAGGTTAATTCCCGAACGAAAAAAGGGGGTAGATGAATAGGTGGTCTTTCAAGACCCATGTACTTTGTCTCTAGGACGAAATAGAATCCCTCCAGTGAAAAAGTGCCATCAATTATGGAATCAACAAGATTTAAACAACTGAGAAGCACGTTTGAAATCTGCTTTCCCACATCGTAACATGCAATATTTCCTACCGTCAGTGATGAAGACAGCAGACTCTTAGACATGCTACTGATCCCTTCGCTTAGATTTCAATCTTAAATCTTAACGTCAATAACTTCAGGCTCCATGGCAAAAACCAGTTCATTGATAGTCTAACTACTCTCAGGCAATTCGGAACAAGGATTTCGAGATTGGATCGATCTCATGCAACGGAAAACGTAAAGACATAAATTGAATCAGATTCGTGGATTGAATAACCTAAGATATCGAGCACCCACAGGTGAATGTCAACATAAGGAGTTTGAATTTTCGAATTCAACAAACTAATTGAAATCCGTGAAATTCATACCAGACAATAATCACCGGTTCCTCGAGCTGCTGTGCCCCTGCGATCACCCGATCGAAGTTGGTTTTGCGAAGGAACGGAACAGCGAATTGGAACTAGGGGTAAACAAGGGGACAGGCCAGAAGGGAACCCCGTGGGGTTTAAGGTTGGGGAGCAGAGGAACCAAGAAGAAAACGGGAAGGGGAGAAGAAAGAGAACTTAGAAGGGCGGAAGAAGTTTAAATCTCATTTATGGCGTTTGTTAGACGGCTTTTATCCTGAAGTCGAAATTCGAGTATTAACACTTAAACCCCTCCTTCTTTGCTTTTTATTACAAAGACCCTAACGACTTTTAATTTTGTCATTCTAGTCCCTTAATTATGACAGAATTTGTGTTTGACCTCTCTTTCATGCCTTTTTCTCTGTTGATCCCCGACACTAGATGACGAAGGATCATGTACTAAGCCTTGGGCATTCATGGGATTCACTAGTCAACTGTCATAACCTGCAGGCACATTCTCATAGGCCGTGAAGGAGCCGGGCAACGTTATCACCGTTGAGGCGGATGCCGAGAGTCTCCTGTCGGACAACTCAGGATCGGCATTCGAGTCTCCGTCGTGGTCAGAGAGGAAGCACATTGTCAGAAGCTGGATCGTGGTCTCTCTGAACACCCCTTTGTAACTGTTGTTTAAGGATAAACAAGATGTTCTCTTGCATGACGTTGAGCTCTTCACTACTAAAAAAGACAAATACGATTCCTCTGAGTGAGTAGACCGATGATCTTTCAAATTCATGTCTATATGATCGAATGGTCAGGTAATATATATATATATATATATATATATATATTAACGTAGCTACAGTATATTATGTCGAATCCGGACAGTTAAGTAACAGATCGGTTCTTTGTCATTGTCAAAGCATTTGAAGGCCCCAATCCGGGTTGTTAGGATCAACCAGGATCCTGTACTCGCCGGAGAGATCCCAGAACCTCGAGGTCTCGTGCCAACATATGCCTCCTCTGCACGGTGCATACGACTTTCGAGGGGTCGTCTGCCCAGACCGAATGCAGAGAACAGCTACGATGTCGATGGCTAGAGCAGTGGATATGAGGACGAACGTGGTAGCCGCAGAAAGAATGAGAAGAGAGAGCAAAGAAGAAGAAGAAGAAGAAGGCACGGGAGGAAGCGGCAGGATCCCTGTAAGTTGCAGATATTTCAGGAGCATGACATTTGCAGCCCAGACAAGCTTCCAGTTGGATGCCAAGTGGTCGGATACCCTCATCACGGAGCTACTGCAATTACTACTTGCTGAAAGGGGAAGGGGAGAGGGGAGGATGAAATTGCAGAGTAATGAAGAAGAAAGAGGATCTCCATACGAGTCTTTATGGGGAACGCTGAAAGAGGTTGAAGGAGATGGGACATGGAAAAGAAATCCATGGAAGAATCTGAAAGACTCTAGTGTTTTGTTTGCCAAGTTGGAGAATGACGTTGACAGTGGTTGACAACGGTTCCCTCTCAGAGGATGCTTTCTTACAAAACTCAAAATAATATTGATAAACCTCTCTCAGTATAATTTTTTTTACTTATAAAGACTCGAATCTGATATTTTTAAGTGTGTTAAAGATATTATCCTTATTATTAATAAAAAAATAATATTTGATAGTAAGATTATTTCGACAATTATATTAGTTAGTATCTATAGAGTACTATAATGTCAGCTGAGCCTACTTATAAAAGAGCCGTCTGACGTAATTATAAATTCAATCAATCGTTTAATCAAGTTAGACTCCCGTGATTTTGGCTTATGACCAACCACATTTATCTTTACCAATATCTCTATTCTCCTCCTCGCTAATGAATTATATAAAATTTGTCAAAGGAAATTAAGTGTCGAATCATTTGAGTCAACTCATGGTGGTCGGGATATTTCATTATTAATAAAGATGGGTAGTTTGTATCGTGTTTGTTTTCATTTTTATCTAACTGGGGACAGTGCCAACGTCTTCTGATACGAGATTGGAGAGGGGGATTCTTACCATTTCGGCAACGTGCGTGAAACAGGGGGCAGGGCTTCGACATTGTCGTCATCCAGTGAAGAAAGTCAGGGAAGAAAGATCTTCTCTTTCGATTTGATGACGTCCCAATAGAATTGAGTAATATTTGTTCCCAACCACGCCAAATCACATTTAATATCTGATATGGACACGATCCGAGATAACTAGACCGACCGTTCTACCCGAGATAGCTCTCATGAACTGCCTGACTCTGTTACTCCCGGCACGTGGTACAGTCACTGCACTAAGGGCTTTCTCCAAATCCCCGATACCCGGTTTCAAACTCATTCCCGCCCCAGCTTATCCGTCTTCTCTCCTTCTCTATCGACTCCTCATTCAAGTATTGAAGAGTCGATGAGAGATTCCAACCTCAAGGATCGACTTCTTTGCAAGTCCGTTGAAAACCCTAGATGTGATGAACCACCAAGCTCGGAACCCCATAGACTTAACCGAAAACACCAATTTACCTGTACCGATTCTGAATCGATATTAACTATGTATCATTCAGGTGTCGATGACTTTGTTACGAACAATGGCTTGTTCAGGCTCTAAAATATAATTATTATTTGAAGAAACGTTTCAACAATTATATTAAATAATTTACAAGGCCTTTTCTCTATAAATTCGCTCTATTAAAGAACCGGTTTGAATGGTTTGATAATGTTTTGGTTGATTTGGTTCGATTCTGCAATTTGTTTCGGTTCTTTTTCTGGACACCCCCAGTAACAAGAGTTGCCTGGTTATGGACCAGATTGATATAAATGTAACAGTATGAGGACCGATTAAGAAATTTTCTACAAGTGAGGCACTCAATCGGGGAAAGACAGAAGCGCGGGGGTCATTCTCAAGTCTCGACCTTTCCAATTAAGTAAAACAGCTTTCCACGACGCGCCACCTTCTGCGGCGGTGACGCGGCTTCCCCTGCTTCCAACACGCAGTACCTCCGCCGTCATCCGCCCAAGTAATCGAATTGCCACGCTCCCGTGCTTTCCTTCCTTCCTCCTTAAGGATAACTTCAATATTTAACGAAGCCGTAGGCCTTCGATTCTCCTGTCATTGATCATCAACGGAACCGAGCAAAAGGCGTCGGATTTCATACAGATCAGCAGTTGATCGGCCATGTCTTCTTCTCCGGTGAAATCCTCTGTGAAGCCCACCGTTTCCTACCCAGAAGTCATCCTATCGAACCCAGACGCCGCCTCTCCCGCCTTGTCCTCGGCGCGATCATCATCTTCTTCTCTCCCCTCTCTGTACCCTTCCTTGGACCCGCCGAACGACGCCGTAGCAGAGGCCTTCTTCCCGGAATTGGATGACTCCGTTCCAGGAACCACCAGCGGGCCCGGGACCCTCTCCTCGGAGCGGCTCCTCGTAAGGGTCCCCGGTGTCATAGTCCACCTGATCGAGCCCGAGAACAGCGTCCAGCTCGCCAGTGGGGCACTCTCTGTGGTGGCGCTCGAGCAGGACGGGAACGTAGTTGCCGTCCTCGCCCGCGTCAGCGGAGATGGGGAGGATGAGGTTCAGTGGCCGCTCGCGAGGGATGAGCCTGCCGTGAAGATCGATGAGGCCCACTACTTCTTCACTCTCCGTGTGCCGGCAAACGGGGGCACGTGCGGGGAGTTCGAGCTGCTGAATTATGGGCTGACCATCGCGGCCAAGGGGCAGGAGAGCGTGTTACAGCAGCTGGACAGCATCTTGGAGCAGTACAGTTGCTTCTCCGTAGAGAAGGTAGGAATGGTTAGATTTCCTTCTTTTGGTTGCCATTACTAATTCATGACGACTGTTCGGTTAGCAATTTCTGAAACGATAAGATACATGATTCGATGAACATGTTTAGTTCGATTTGATCGCAATATTGGACTCTATCCCAAAATTTTCCTGAACCTAAATCTTGACATGAATGTGATATGGTTTTGAGTGTCAACTACTTCAATATGTTGTCAATAGGTGAAGGACATGGACAAGTGGGAGATGGTGGCACGTGATACGTCGCCGGAGGAGCTGGAGTCAGAGGAGGCGAGGAAGGACTTGGTAGCGGAGAACTCGGGAGCATACTGGACAACCCTGGCCCCAAACGTGGAGGACTATAGTGGGAAGGTTGCGAGGCTGATAGCAGGCGGGTCGGGGCAGCTGATTCGGGGGATATTGTGGTGTGGGGACGTGACTGTGGAGAGGCTCAAGTGGGGGAATGAGTTCTGGAGCAAGAGGCTGAGTCGGGGTGAGACCTCCGAGATTAGTCCCGGCACCATGAGGCGGATCAAACGGTGAGTAGTTAGCCATCAAATCTGATCAGAGTTTATTCGATTCTGTTTGAATAGTTGTCAATAGAACATAACGTCATTGTGATCCTGGGTGTTAATTTCAGTGTTAAGAAGCTCACAAAGATGTCCGAGAAGGTGGCCAATGGAATCCTCTCTGGAGTTGTGAAGGTCTCGGGATTTTTTACTAGTTCGATCGTGAACTCTGCTGTTGGCAAGAAGTTCTTCAGCCTCCTTCCCGGAGAAATCGTGCTTGCTTCTCTAGACGGATTCAGTAAGCACTACTTCACCCTCTCATTGTCACGATTACCCCTCGGATTCCTTATGCCAGTATTTCCATTTAACTACTGCAAGATCTCCTTCTCCAGCACATCTAACGCAGGCTGTCTTGTGTGCAGGCAAGGTCTGTGATGCAGTAGAAGTGGCTGGAAAGAACGTCATGTCAACTACATCGGTAGTAACAACCGGGCTCGTCTCTCAGAGGTGATGATCACATCGCACTTAAACTTCTATCACATTCAGTTCTCTCTTTCTCGTGTTCATTTGCTACACAAGTTGCACGGAGCATGAACATTGGGTTGACGTGGATGTTGCTGTCCGTGGATGCTCCTCATGTTGCAATAGTTGCTATCTGGGGTCAAATCATTTTCACTGCTGCGTAGTCGCCTTATGGGAATCCTAAGAGATATGCCATTACCATAACTCGTGCACATAATCTTTTCCCGCCACTAAATACGTAGTAGAAGATCGACATAAGGGATAGACTTTCATCCATTTAGGAAGGAATCAGTCAATAAAGTCTTAGACAGTGTACCAGAGCGTAGGACACTGCATTCAAATCTCCTTGACCATCTCAGAAGTACCTAATGAAAGATTTGAAGTTTTCAGATGGGTCAACAATTGGAATGTTACTGAAGACCCTAGTTTCCTGTGGTTGCAGGTATGGAGAACAAGCAGGGCAAGTGACAACAGAGGGACTGGATGCTGCGGGCCATGCTATTGGGACAGCCTGGGCGGTGTTTAAGATAAGGAAGGCTCTCAACCCCAAGAGTGTCTTGACGCCCACAACCCTTGTCAAAGCTGCTGCTCAAGCAAACTCCTCCGAGCTCAAATCCAACAGCAAGGACAGCGGCTCTTCCTGATTTCCCTTTTCCCTTGTTTCTTGTTTTCCCTAATGTTAGTCAGGAACCTCAAGAATTTGTTTTCCTTTTGCCCTTTTAGATATATATATAGATATATATATATATATATATAATGTGTATTTTTACATCTCTCTTTTTTGGTCTGCTGTGACTTGGACCACAGGCAATGTTCTTGATTGTTCTCTGTTTGAAGAAAATGATAATTTTCTGATGCTTCAGAGGTTCTCTTGGAAGGACTAGTTGTTGCTTTACTCGAATCGAAAACCTTTCGACTGCTAAGGCCGTTAAGCTTTCGGCCGGCCTTGACCTCGTTGACCCGTGGAGTCAACAGGCACGTGGTGGGTTATATTGACATGAGATTGTCCGAGGTTTAAGCGATCTGTACATGGTATCCCAAAAATTCAAGCACCATCGAAGCGCGCTAAGTCAGGCTCTTGTGCCTGCTAGCAGTTGCCGAGCTATCAAATTGAATTTTACGTGCAGTGCACCGATATAAAGACGGTTGCTCTTGACTTAAACTTAAGAAATTCAGAACCAGGGAGTTTCTAGTACGGTTCTGTTTTGTCGACCCACCCGTTACATGACCCATTGGCTAGCCCAATCATCTAATGGGCCAAGCCACATTAGAAGATATTATCTTCTAGACAGGGCAGGTGGATACTTCAATTCCATTTTTCCACAAATAAAAGGCTTGCCATGGTCGTAAATTGCTTTGAGGGGTGTTTGGTTTGTAGTACAGAATCGGAAATGGAAATGGAATAGGAATAGGAATCAGGTCGAATCAGAAACGGAATAATACATTTTAATTTCTATATGGTTTATTTCGGAATTAGAATATGACCCCCTACCACAACTAAGTCGATTCTGGAGAAACATTCGGACTGCCCGTTTCAGCTGGAAGAAATTTTACTGCTAAGCAAGGGACTAAAATGGAAACATGATTTGTCGTACAAGTCGACTTAGAACGTAGATGTCCTGTGTACGATTCTTTTCCCGTACCCTTCCAAATCCGTGGATCCCTTTTTTACAAAGAAATAACGACAAAAACATATGGTTGATCCGTAGATAATTTTAAGCGACGGCCCTGCCACGATCGCCTCATCAATTCAAGAAAACTTTTAAACTTTTCTATAGAACTTATTAATTCTATATTTATTTTTATTAAGTTGACCTTCTCGCCTTAGCATTCAAATTTCTCTTTAGCTTCATCCCACTTGAATAAAATTCCAACGGCATGTTATCGTTGATGTAATACTAGTTTTACCGACTCAAGTCAATAGCAAGCCCACGAGAGGCAGCATTGGTTGTGGGATTTTGGGAGGTCTTCCAAGACTTCTTAGGTTCAAATCTCTACAGGTGCACTCCTCCTGGGCACGGGTTTTCTATTGCGTGTGCCCTGAAGAAGAGGTGTCATAACCACCGCTAGTCGGATCAGAAACCGTCTCCTATACTACATTTATTTACCAAAATTTAGCAGAAATAAATAATTATAACCCCATAAATCCAACTAATAAATAAAATTAATTAGAATTATACTTGTTAAATCTTATAAGTCATGTTACAATTATTTAATTTGAGGGTAGGAATTCAATCGCTTCGGCTTGCCGTCGCGTTTAAGCAAATCCATGTGAGAAATTAAAAATATGAACACCCTGTTGGATTCCATGAGGAATTAAGAAACTAATTTAAAAAAAATTGTAGTAGTTGAACCTTATTATTTATTATTCGACACTCCTGCCGACAAAAACAAATATTGAATGTGTCGCACTTGACTAACTGAATACACGGAGTCTCGGATCTTCACTCCCATTTGATGCGATAATCTAAAAGCAGTAGAAGACAAATGAAACGAGTCTTATGGAGCCACACAGACGAATGTGACACAAGGTTGATTATCCAGGCAGAGTGCATATGGGGTCAGACTGGCCCCCTGAACACAGCTTCCATATGTGTATAACGTCCAAAAAGATTAATTAATAAATTGGCATTAGGTGAAGTTGTGCATTAAGTGATCATGTGAGTGTGTGTATACATACATACATACATATATATATATATATATGTATAAAAGGAAGGTAACAATAGTGGCAACCCAAAAGTCATCCTGCTACCGTGATGGTCGGCCTTTTGTATTTAACCAAAAATATATCAGACCAACTGAATAACCAGTGTTGACACCTGTTCAATCAGCGCAATGCCATCGAAAGCCAGTATTGTCAAAGACAAGTAACAATAGTGGCAACCCAAAAGTCATCCCGCAACCATGATGCTCGACCTTTTGTATTTAACCAAAAATATATCAGACCAACCGAATAACCAGTGTTGACACCTGTTCAATCAGCGCAATACCATCGAAAGCCAGTATTGTCAAAGAAACCGATATCCGTCAAGACACATGTACGCTCCAAGAGTCCCTTCTACTAATTTTACCTAGAGAGAATCGAATGTGAAATTTCAACCTCACCAAACTGTATGAGAATGGGTTCTGAACTATTGGATTACAACTATTGATGGTAGATCAAAGAAGCATATTGGTGACTGATCATGAAAAGAATCTATCGTATTACAATTAAAGGAGAGTTATAAAGAAGGCCATTCACTTGTCTTTGCTAGAGCAGACCTTTGTTTTTCCTTTTTTTTCCCCATCTATTGTATCTATATCTTTATATCTATACTTCTATTTTCTATTTTTATACTCTTTGTATCTACATACTTATACTAAAGGAGAATGTCAATGGAGGACGGGGAGAGCGGGTACCCCAGTGCGAGTAGGAAAACCTGGAGTAAATATTTTGTGTATAATAACATAACGAGTTCGTTATGTAAATCTTTTTCAAATTTTGATACATGTAAAGTTTTCAAAGTTTTCGAGAGTTAACTTTACGCGTGTCAAGATTTGAATGACGACTTACACAACAAATTCATTATGTATTACACACTAAATGTTTACTCGAAAATCTGGGTTCTGTAATGTCTATATCATTTATTTATTTTTAAAAATGTATATTATCTATTATTTCCTTTTAATATGAATATGAAAATATCATTATTAAATGGAATCACTATCTGTTCAAATGTAATTTTTAGTAAAAAAATAATTTTGAAATAATTAGTAATATTTGTATATTGAATCTCAAATTACCCACGCAACGGAGTGCGGACTCTTCAACTAGTATTTATTTATGATAGGACCTTTTTTTTCATGGAGCTCCAAATTCTATCAATCGAGAAGTGTTAACTAGGAAAAGTCTTCTATATAATATATATATATCATGTGACAGTACTGATATGTTATCATAAGTTAATAGAATTCAGTTATTTTTAAGATATTTTTAATAAAATCTAATGAGGAAAATATTAAATTCCCACATGGGCTTATAACAATTGCGAGCCTGTTTCTACCTAAAATCATCATCATGCTAACATACGAGTCGAATTTTTTCCATACTCGACAAATTAACCTTGAGCCAGGCATTTTTCTTTCGGTTTCGAGCTTAACGGATCACAAGTTCCACACTCAGTCTGGCGTGGTGTAAATTCAGGATCAACCCGCTCTGATAGCATATTAAATTTTTACCCGGGCCGATAAAAGTCTCGAGCCCATTTCCACCTAAAACCCTAAGCCGACAAAGTGTGGTACTCAATTATGTTACAAACCCAAATTTCTTGTTCAATTTAGTCGATGTGTAATTCAACTCTCAACAGATAAAAAAAACTTTAAAATGACTTGATTTTATTGACTCATTGCCGCACGTCAGCACTGTCATATGATATATCCGTTACATACAAGACTTTCTCCTTAACTAGGAATCCGGAATTTTCTCCAAAAAAGGTTGTTTCACGTCCATGTTTCTTCGACCGAATCATGTAAGATCTTCGGTGCAGAACACCATGTTTGAATTTCTTCCATTTTAACTAGCTGGCGTCACGTTGGAACCTCTATAAATGAAAGAAATCCAAAATGTCTCTTTGTCAAGATTACGACATATATATATATATATTCAATGTTGACCATCTTATATGTGAAAACTCAATGAGCCTCAACTAATTTGGATTCGAGTGGTGTCAATCCAATAAAAGGTACATTTATCTCAATCCTAAATTTTCTCAATTTACAAGATTTAAATTCATAATGTTTTTTGATGTAAAAATGCACCGAATCAATTCAATGTATGAAATATATTTGCAGCAATTGGTGGGAAGATAATGGCATGAAATTACATGGGAAAAATTAGAGGGAAAAAAAGAAATGAGATTTGACATAATGATATTATTCTTGACTTGAAATGATTAAGATGTTCTGTTGTTCGATTTTTGCAGTAAAACTCTGCAACCTCTTCAACCCTTCTAAGTTTATGAGTCTCTTTTACGACAACAAAAATGTACGAGAAACATGTTGTTGATATCTCTTCCTGTGAAAAAATCTCGAGTAATTGAGTCTTGTAAATGAAGAAAATTCATGGTGGGGAAGATTTACTCTCTTCTTGGTCCGACCCAGCTCGAACTTGGATCAGTTAGGTTCATTGAACTTCTGCATAACACGTGATATGCACCGAAAAATAAGTATGATAAAACAAAATAAAATAAAACACTTTGATGCCATGTAAATCTTACAATGATTACAATTATTCACCCATCACAATTCCTATTGTGACTTTGCCTATTTAAGTGAAAGCTACCATCAACTAACCTCACATGTGAAGAGAAGACAATTATAGTAAAAAAAAACGTGAATAATAATTATTATTATTATTTATTATAAAAATTTATTTGACTTTGAAGTGAAATGATCTACCAAACCCTAATGCATTTTTCCTCCCATAAAAGGGACACATAATTATAATGTTCTCCCCATGAATTCTCGACCCCCCGGAAAGTCAAAGCTCTCATGAATTATAATCAATAATTGAAAAGGAAAATCGTGCCAATTTGATTTGGATTTCATTCGTATAATATTGCCTGGACAATCTAGTCCATGCAGCACGCAGCAAAACTGAAGGATTATATATATATATATATATATATATATATATATTATTGAATTTGTATAAAATGTCAAATACGTATGTGTGTGGTTTAATTAGGGTTGTTGAGAGTTAATCCTACATCGACTAGGTTGAATGAGAAACTTAAACTTATAAAAGAATTAAGTACAATCACCTATTAAATTAGGCTTTTAAGTGGAGCAGATCAATTCTAAATTCACACCACACCAAGCCCGAGTTTGATACTTGTGGTCCAAGAAACACCTGACTCGAGGTCAGTTGCTGGGCACGTGACAATTGTGAGTACATTGTCACGTAAGGGCTGAGTTGTAAACAATGTGATTAATTTCTTCGTTGAGGACGACGTGTCAGATAGTTAATAAAAAGAAACTCTAAACGTAAGAGAATTGGGCGCCGTTAGCTATATGTTTAAGTTTTTCGATATATATCAGTTCAATATTCTATATATATTTAAAGAAAAACTTATATGGTATCAATATAGGTTATTGTGTCGGCTCACACTCATCAAGCTCAAGTACGAAACTCGTGGCAGGTAAAACTCGAGATCGGAATAAAAATACCTTACTAGTGTGAATAGATTGTGTAATATGTATTCCTGTTTTTTCATGTTCATTGGTTGAAATGGTTCAGCGTTTTCTTAATAAAGTCTTGGTTTGAGTTTTATCAACGGATAAGATTCATGACTGAAAAAGTTTTACTCCGTATTAGACTGATTTGACTTGAATTTGAAATAGACATGGCCCACTAGGCTTTTAAATATTAAGTAATATAAATCGAAAAAACTCAATAGATCTTGATTAATTCAAGTTTTAACGGACCGACCTACTAGAGGGATTGATAAAACTCTACCGATTATGAATTTTTTTATATGGTTCTAAACCGAAATCTTATCTCAGAGAAAGTGGTGTCGAATTATCTCATGAAATCACGTGTATGCTTCAAAATTACAAAAACACCCACTTTTTCCAATCTTTAGATACTCAGGAAGCATTAATAAAGTTCTTCGGAGCCACCCATGTACATGGCTCAGCTTCATCAGATTGATTAAACTTAACAAGTTCTAGTTCTCATGTCAATGCCAACTGCTACGAGTGGCGCAAAAGGGGCCACGACACGATCGAATCCGTTTACCAAACAAAGCAAGTGGATCCGTACGTCAACATTCAATAGATATCGAATCCACGACTTATGGATGTATGATCAATAGCGTAGCGCCGATCGGTGAAGATTTTAATTGATGTTTGCGTACTTCATGTTCCAAGAATCCGTGCACTGTTTAGATTGTGTTGTGCGATCGCAACCACTTCGACTAGACCCCGTAGGGACGTGAAGTTGTCGATGTCTAACGTGTTTCTAGCTAGCAAGACACAATGAATTCTGCAGATTTTATGTAGTGTGTAAATTAGAATTATATGAATTTAAGCAATATGGTTTAATATTAATTGTCGTTTTATATCCCTTTCCCATAAATAAAGTTCCAAGTTCGTCTCGTGGGGGTAAAGAGAGTTCATAATCGAGAGATTGATCGTTACTGTTTCGCCGATATGAATGTCACGTTATTAACGGAACCATCAATAAAATAGAAAAAGATTTGGACTGAAACGTGTAACCGAAGCGATTTTACATTATCAAATTAGTTATTTTTAAATATATTGGACTTAACTGCTAAAAATGCAATCGGACAGGACTTCCATTGTAAAAGGGTGGGAGAAGATAATTCGATGAAAAATAGATAAAATCGGTAAAAGGTATATAATATTTTACAATTTCACCTGAACGCAAGTCGAACAACCACAACCCTTATCCTCCTAAATTCATCGCAATTCGACCCTGAATTACTAATCAGAACTCGTTGAATTTCTAAATATCAGATTTTCTCGTAAAAAATTTATAAAAACGTGAGCTCTGGGCGTTCGTGAATGTAACATCCTGGGCTGGTTGGAACTTGCAGCAGCATAATCGGATAGAAAAATGAGAAGAGAACAGGAATCAATTATTTGATGCCTAACTGTACGGACGACAGACAGATTTCATGTCGATTTTCTTTTGCCGTGTGATAACGGGAATAAATCACGCACCCTTCTACCATACATCTCCACGATAATCAACCAATCTTTTCTACCTTGTCACTTCCAGATGATCAAGCAATTGCATCCACCGATTACGCTCCTGCGAGACCGAGAAGTCGTTGGGCAAGCATTTCTTTCGAGAAAATTGTAGCGTTATCGACGTTTCTCGAATATAACAATTGAACGTAATGGTTTGTCTAAGATTGTAGTAAGGAAAAAAAAAAAAGATGAGAAGGATATTAGAGGGGAGGTCGGTCGGGGACTTCTTGCTGGCCCCTCACCCTTCGTTCGCCTCGTCGGAGTTCGCCCAACCTCCGACAAGGCCGTCTTACGGTGGTGAAGGGATCAATGCGGATTCTTCCATTAATCTCCTCCCCTTTTTTTAAAAAAAATAAAAAAAATAAAGTCGTGTGTAATTGTCTTTATAAAATTTTAAACTTATCTTTAGTACCGCATCAGCAAGTATTTGCACACGTTGAAGAGTCAACGGGCACCTTGTGCCGGCAATGTCCATGATAAATTGTGTCGTGTCTGTCGTGTTTAAACGTGTCATATCTAAACGTGTCCGGATTAGAAATTCCGATAATCTGGATATGACATTTATTTTTTGTGTCTAAACGGTCGTATCGAAATCATGTCTAAATCGAGTTGACTCATTTGATAAGAAATGTTGACAATATATAATTATACTTTAATAATATATGATACGATTATAAAAATAATAATATTTATTGATAATTAGTATAATAAATAAGTAAGATTAATTAATTACCGATCATATAACATCATTTTTAACAATATAATACATGTAATATATGTAATATTTTATATATCATAAAATTTTCATATATGAATATATTAAATCAGTCAGTATATATAAATAGTGAATACATTTAATAAACATATTTAAACATATCTTGTCGTGTTATATACGTTCAAAACAAGTTAAGTACGTTTATTTATCGTGCCTTTTCAGATCCGTGTCTAAATTGACTTGATTTAAACCCGTCTAACTCTATGCCGTGTCCTGTCTGGTTATCATGTGATGTCAAAAATTATCAGGCTTAATCGACATCACTCCCCCAATTAAAATA
Source organism: Lagerstroemia speciosa (assembly GCA_037672795.1). Lineage (NCBI taxonomy): Eukaryota > Viridiplantae > Streptophyta > Magnoliopsida > Myrtales > Lythraceae > Lagerstroemia > Lagerstroemia speciosa. The sequence goes on along the minus strand of CM075288.1, from coordinate 12,208,313 downwards.
ATTTAATTAAATATTTTTTATCATGTTATTATAAAGTACAACCGTTTAGAATTGTTTATATTACTATGTTACATTCATAAATGGATGGCTCGAGAGTTGCGTCCCCGATGCTCGCTGGGCCCGCACTCCAAAATGGAAAAAAAATTAATAATATAATAAACGCCGGCCAACGGTGAGGAGTGATTGGCTGTGTGGGGCCCAACGGGACGGGCCTACGTAGACTGCAGCTGGTGGCGCCCCCAACTACCGCCTCCCAACCAACAAACATAGGAGTTGGTCGGGGCCGCGTGTATCGGATGTTGACCTTACTAAATTCCTATTACTACTACTATTATCATCATTTTGACAAAAAAAATTTTTCTTAACATTTCGTATTTTTATCTTTTTAATCCTAAAATATTATTTTTTATCAGTCACTTCCTTAACCTTTTAGGTTTTTACTACTTTAGTCCTACCGTTACTTTTTCTATCCAAAAAATCATATTCTATATAAAAAAAGAACATTTTATTCAAAAATTATTTTTTAACAAAAATATTTTTTAAAAAACTATTCAATCATTAATTAATGAAATATTGATTAAAATTAGAACTTATTTTTATTATAATGAACCACAATTTTATAATGATAATAGTTATTAATCAACTTTCAATTAGGAATGTGTCTCAATTTTGACGGGAATGTGCTTACCTGTAAAACTCTATAGATATATTTTGCTTTCATTTGTTTTTTCTTTTTTCTTTCCTTTTTAAAAAGTAGTTTTTGTTAAAAAAATAATTTTGGATGAAATATTCTTTTTTGAATGGAAAAAGTAACAGTAGGACCTAAGTGACAAAAACTCAAAAGTTTGAGGATGTAAATGATAAAAAATAAAGGTTTATGACTAAAATGGTAAAAATGTGAAAGGTTGAGGACCAAAAGTGTCATATTTTCTTATTTTTATTCCATCGTTCATCGTTGATTATCTAAAAACTTGATCAGTTCTAATTAATTTATAATTAAGTTAAATCAACCTCAAATTCTGATGTTAGAAAAAAAATATTTGGAAATTTCTCATATATAAAGTATAAGTAAACCATCATTTTGGCTCTCAAAGTTGTAGCATGCCATCAATCTGGTTCTCAAAATTTAAAAGCCATCAGTTTGATCATTACTATTTAATTCCATCAGTCAATTTAGTCTGGGCATTATAACATCGTTTATGAAGGCTGACGTGAATGGTGGCATGCCACGTGACAATCAATAAGTGGATAAATTATTTAATTTCAGCAACAATTCATAACTTGCCACGTGACATGTGGGACCCAAAGAAATGGTCATCACCGTCCACTTCAGTGTCCTTAAACGATCTTATAACGGCTGGACCAAATTGACCGACGGAATTAAACAGTTAGTACCAAACTGATAGCTTTTAAACTTTAAAGACCAAACTGGTAGCTCGCTACAACTTTAAGGATCAAAATGATGGTTTACTCGTAAGTATATGTGTATGTATATGTATATGTATGTGCTAGTCTACCTGTAGAAAACTTAGTGCTACCATCTAATAGTTTATATTTTTTTCTCGAAATGAGCTATATTTCCAATAAAGTCTACTGACAACAGCATTTCATAAGAAAATTGGGCAGCGCCGCGCGGTAGTTTAGACTTTTGTGGGTGGGAAATGTCTGGTATCGTGTAAGGCCTGCTGATAGAAACGTAACATCCGAGCGACTTAACCCTGACATAAACCTAAACTCTTGCCGTGCGGTCTCACAGTTCTCTGGCTTAAGTCGACGGCCCGTTCGCAGTAATGGTTAGCGTGTGTAACATGAACTTGTGGGGTTGGTTAGAATATAACATCAATCAGGTTTAGTTAATTAGTTAAGGAGAGGATCTTAGAGGGATGGCCTACCACATGGCTTGATCGTGTGATATAAGGGAGTGGATCTGCGGTTGATGATGCTAAGGATTCCATTCTACAAAAGGAAAGCTGTTGCACTATTGGCTCTGTTAATGGATGAGGACAGGAGCAACAATGTTTAAAATTAGGTAAACTTCAGGGGGGGAAAAAACAAACAAAGAGACAAGCACCGAGATAAGTCGGTTAAGATGATTCGATATCGTTCTCCCTTAGATAAGGTTTTGAATTCGAGTTTTATGAATGAAGAAAATCGATAATCCGGAAAGTTTTAACACTTGACAGGGTTAGGTGGTCATGTATCTCAACGTGATATGGAGAAAAACCGGTCAGAAAGCGACAAACAAATAAATTAATATTAATTTATAGGAGCAGTTGCCATGACAATTACTAATAAGCATAATTTAATTGGTTATTTCTTACCGTGTTATCGTGAGGTACGATCACCCAAGATTTTTTTTATAATAAAGAAATTTTCTTTTTCCCCGTAAAAAAAGGCTTTTTAAAGTAAAAAAAATCTCGACCTTGAGATTCGAGATTCTACTGCTGATTAGGTTAAGGAGATCTGTTGTTTCCTATTTCTTTGTATCTATATGCTGAATTCCCGGGCGGGCTTTATTGGAAAAAGGTCGTACAAGACATGAAGAAGAAATGAAATCAATATATACATATATATATATATATATATTAGATTTATAGTTCCATTTCCTATCTATTTAAGATACTGCAACATAAATTGATTAAAATAATTTTGACACATCTTTCTCTTAAGTAGAATTTCATATTCGAGTCATGTGAATGGCAGAGATTCATGTTAGAGGGACTTTACCGTCTTAATAGACCGACCCCGACTCGAGCTCGAATTCGTCGGATCTTATTTTATTTTTCGGAAAAGAAAAACATACAAAATAAGAGGTGGGGAGGGGGCTGAAGGAAAAGAAAGATGGGTGTCTTCTATGGAAGCTTCTACTGAGTTGCATCTACCTAACACCTTTGAAAAATGATGAAAAGAAAAGAAAAATCAACATTAGTTTGTGTGGGCTGATCTAGCGTCTCTTTTTAAACTGGATCTTAAATTCGCGTCTTGTCGATATAAAAGTTTATAATCGAGAGAATTTTACTCTTTAATGGGTCGGTCAGATAAAAATCCGAGTTAATTAAAATTTTATCGAGTTTTTAGATAAGAAATGGTACGTGGGAGAAAAGAAATTAGATAAAAAAGAAAGGAGAGGAGGAAGAGTGAAACGCTGAAAAGTGACTCCCTTTTTCTTCACCTTCATCATCACCATCATCATCCTTCCATCAAGGTAGCTACCCACCCATGTGTCCTCTTCGATTCTCACTGTCAGCACTAACCTAGATTTGCTTTTTACATGAATTAGGGTTTCCTCATTTCAAAGACAAAGACGTCACTGCTCATGGAAAAGTGGACCGTGCTGTGGGAACTTTAATTTCGATTGTCTGTAACTTTTCGTGCTTGTAAATAGGAGACCCAACAGGTGCCGCGAGCGAAGAACCGGCGCCTCTTTTGTTGATCTCTATGTCTCGGATTAACGTTATCGGTGCTTTTGAATTAGGGAATTCGAATGTCCTTTCATCGGTTAAGTGGCCGTTTTCAATGGAAAAAAACGGTTAAGTCCCGAAAAGAAAACCTTAAAAAGGGCTACTTCAGCAGTGAGATTTTAACATGGAGACGTCAGAGCATTGTCGTGTAAAAACTGTTATCATATCATCAAAGACATCTTATTTATTTATTTGTGTGCGCGTATATAAGTTTTTTAATCGGTATATCAAAGACAGTATTTATATTTTATATATCACTTAATAATTAAAAATTTAATGCGATATAATATACTCAGATTTGTGTAGGATCAGTATACTAAATTATAATATTTTTAATTACAAATTTTTTTCTATTAATAACATTTGACCTCACATCTTATTTAATGAAAAACGTCGAATTATACCAACCAACGTACTTAAGTAACTCGATATTTATTTATGGAATGTAATAGTAGGTGAGTAGGCTCGATATCGAAACTCTCCCACTTGGGATCAGTCAATGCGTAGTTTGCCATTTTGGGCAGGGGAACTTACTTCACTTGACCTCTCGAGTACTCTCATTAAAAGGTCTCCAACTTGCATCAACTGCCAACATCTGACCTCTGTCATTGGAAAGAAAAATCAATCGTGTTCGAAGAGACACTCGATTTTACGAGCTCCGTGCTGTTCATGTTCTCGGGTCCTCGACCGAACAACATTTAAATCGTATCATTCATCGAGCTCTGGAGTCGGTTCAAGAATCGGATGTGAGCAAAAATCGATAAAAAGGAAGCCCGGTCGCCATGTTTATTCTAGATTGCTCTTGCATCACTCATTTTAATAAAGTCGTTCGCTCGTAAATTTGATTTATGGCCGATTACGTTTATCTCTCTCCACCACCATGACGTTTTCCTTCTCCTGTTTTATCTTAGATTTCTAACCATCCCAACCAAATTGGATTGGTTGGTTGGTCGGATGCGATAAGGTAGAAGGGGTATGATTAATGTGTTAGGGTTTGGTAGAGTTATGGTACTTGCACACGGTCTCCAGTTCCTTCACGCATTTTATCTTTCAAAGACCAATAGCACCATTCCGATAAAATTTCGGGTTGACCGTATAACTTAACTCCCTAAATGGATCGATCAAGCTCGACACATGACTTATTCAAGATTAATTGGACTTTTAGACATCATATCCATTAAAAAAAAGAATAAAAGGATGAAACTGTAAAATGGTTTTTCTCCTTTGAACCTAGATTTGAACACACACATAAATGTCCTTGTATGTATTCTCTCTTTCGTATGATTAACGAGATTCACAGGTTTTGTATAAATTAAAGAATGAGAAATATAATGGTATTATCAGAATTTCTCCGATGAAAACTGAATCCCAGATTTTTTTCGATTCTAAATCGATTGATTTGCCCTGACCTGTCCCACCCAAACATCCGTTTCCGGTCAATTTCTCCCCAAAATTTAAGAGAACATGCATATAAATGTGTTTCAAATTAAATTTCTATTTCAGGAAGAAAAAAGACAAGACCAGAAGAGACATCTGACATGGAAAAATAAATAAAATATATATATATATATATATGTGTGTGTGTGTGTAATAATAAATACAGATGGTGGAAATGCTGCCGAATTTTGTCCTCTCCACGCAAAGTCACGAACCAACATAAAATGCAACATCACCGGTTACATGTGTATGTGACATGTCTAGGCATTAAAATTGGAACGACTTTCACACGGAAATAGAACCCGGATTGCGTACCAACATGGGTCGGTTCATTTTTGGTCAAATGTCGATTTCCAATTCAGTATCTCTCTTTGAAATAGCCGTGATTTCATGTTTTTCTCATGAGCTTTGAGAGTGAAGAGGACAGAGGAAAAGGGACAGGAAGCGAAACTCACCCATCTCACTCAGTCCTGGGAGAGAGTCTTGTGCAGCCGGTATGTCATATGACAGTGCTAATTTCGTATCGCGAACCAATAAAACTAGTTGTTTTTATGATTTTTTAAATAAAACTTAAAAGGAAAAAAAATTGTAAAAATGATTTGATTTGATTCGAGTAATTGATATCACTATGTATGCATTGTTACGTGAAGACACTGTTATATACAAGACTTTCTCCCATGATAGATGATACAAACATATGATATGACCAAATCAAAGATTGAAATGAGAGAGAAGTTTGGTACTGTAACACCATCACTGACTCGAGAATAACAAGTTTCAAGTTTGATCTTTCACAGATACAACACTCCTTATGACCATTTATTTCTTTTTTCTTCTAGAAAGGAACCTCTTTATAATCGAAAGAAAAAGAGAGCCAGTTCACTTAATGAGCAGCAACAACCACCATAAATGAAGATGACCCATTTGAAGGTTTGGTGTCCTTCGAAGTTTGGATATCAAGAAAAAGATCAAAAGAGAATGGTGATCGATGTTCATACATGTGATCGAGGGGGGGAACATGAATCTTACATTTGTTAAATAATATATATATATATATATATATCAGTAATCTAACTATACATATATATGTATATGTATGTATGCACTGCTGATCATACAAAATAAAGGAAAATTAAAGAAGAGGAAGAACATGGGAGATCGATGAACAGAGATTGTTAAACTAACAAACCAAAGTTCTGTTTTTGTCAACACATATAAGGTTCTCTCTTCTTTTACCGCAGGAGAATCCATATGTTTCAGAGACTCATTTCATCTCCAACCTTCTGTGATCGAGAAGGCCAGTTTTCAACCCTAAGAAATCAAAACCGCTCACAGTGCCGCCGCCGCCACCTGCGCCCCCGCCGAGTATGCCGCAGCTACAGTCCTTGCTGTTCAGTAGCCCTAAGCTGCACACGAAGCAGTGGCCGTTTTCCCTGCCGGATTTCATCGGCTGGTCAGAACCCTTAGGGTATTGGCTCTGGTAGGGCGGGCTAATCCTGAGCTCCAGGTTCAAGTCGGGGGCCTGGTCTTGATCCGGGTTTGTCTCCTCTAGCTTGATCTTGAAACTTAAGAGACCGACGTCCTTCTGCTCCCGATGATCCGGTCTGGGAACCGTTGCCGCGGTGGAGGAATATGAGATGCTCGTCACGGGTTCCTGTGGCACGTGCACCTCATTTATCGGCCGGTGGGTTGCCGGGTCGATGCCACGGTTCAGGAGCTTCCTCCTTATGTGCGTGTTCCAGTAGTTCTTTATCTCGTTATCGGTTCTGCCCGGTAATCTGCCGGCGATGAGAGACCACCTGTGTGTACATGGGAGAGAAAAGGGCAAAAAATTTAGACCTGAAAGAATCGAATCGTCGAACAATTCGAATCCCGATCGAACTACGAGTGGTAAAAGGCTTACTTGTTGCCGAGGAGGCTGTGCAGCTTGATGATGAGCTCGTCTTCCTCCTCGGTGAAGTTCCCGCGCTTGAGATCGGGGCGGAGGTAGTTGATCCACCGGAGCCGGCAGCTCTTTCCGCACCTAAGGAGGCCGGCGGCCTTGGGGAGGGACCGCCAGCAGCCCTCGCCATGGGCCCGGATGTAGCTGACGAGCCGGTCGTCTTCCTCCTTCGTCCACGCACCTTTGTTCGTGTGAGCTTTCTCGCAGCAAGGAGACCTCCCCATTGATGCAGTAGGTGAAACCACAAGATCTCTACACGTTCGTCTTGGTTCCCCCTTTCTTTTCTTTTTTTTGAATGTTTGTGTGTGTATTCGACAGGAGAGGAGAGGGAGGGAGGAAGGGTCAGGAAGGAATTGAAGGGAGATATGGTGGAAAACTAGGGTTTATGTTTTTGCTGATTGCTTAGGCGTTGAGGCCGCCCCTTTGCTGGGATCTCGCGTCTTGCTTTTATAGCCTTTTGACTCTTTGGATGTGTAGGGGGTGAAAAGCCCTTTCTTTTGCCTGCCATAAGGACTGCTCCATTATTTACATAACTCGAATAAGAAGATATTCTTATATATACTAAACTCAATGCATGACATTATCAATGAGCCCGATCTAACTAAAAGAGCTTCGTATCTGTCAGTTTGTCGATTAGGCTAAAGGGTGCTCTAGGACATAATTACTTTTGTGCTGTGATTATAGGAAGTTTACCGGTAAGAATAGATTATATTTCAAACGCACACATGTGTATATATATATATATATATATATATGTATATAATTAATAATAATAATAAAATATTGTTAGTTATAAATTTTTAAAAAAGAGAAAAAGGAAAAAGGAATGAGGGGAGGTGTCTCGGGGCAAGTGCTTCTAGAAGCGGGTTGGTGAGGACAGGTCGGGGAGTGGATGGATGGTGGCCTCCGAATGGGTGATATGAATTGGCATCAGCATCACCATCATCAAAACCCCAAAAGAAAAACCTTTTATTATTATTATTTTTTTTTTTTTTTGTCGCCAGCCACGGTATCCAAGTAGGCCCCACCAGCGGTGAGATGGCATCTTTCAGCCAACCATACTTGACTAATCCGTTGGTCGCCCCGGGTCGCACGCCTGGCAATGGCGGGTGAGGCTCCCAAGAGGGGTGTCTGCGTACGTGAGGTCTCGAACCTGAGACCTCCTTAAGCGGCACCGAGCTGCTTACCACTCGGCCCAACCCCTCTTGGTAACCTTTTATTATTATTATTATTATATATATATATATATATATATATATATATAGACACACACTTATATACACATGACACAGGAAAGGGACATCAATGAACAATGGGTGTGACCCTTAAGGTAGGTGGAAAGCTAAAAGGAGTGATAATAAATCAGGAAGGGTTGAATCAACTTCGGTCGGTTGAGATGATTCAGAATATTTCCTCTAAACCGAGTCATCTAAGAACTTCATCCTTTAGTCGGCCTGGATCAATCAAGTGTCATCGAGCTTTCTGGTTATTGGAGAAGAGGAAAGCGTTTCGGGTTAACATTGGCTGGTCAAGATGATTCGACACTCATTTCTTGAATCGAGTCTTATAAATAATGGAAAAAAAAAAGACCCGCTATTGGAAGGACTGCTCCACCCTTTAGTGAACTAGATTGATCAAATTCTGTCGAATTTTTAAATATAAGATACGGCGTATGTAGGAAAAATGTGCTTAAATTTTATATCCCAAAAGTTGAAGTGTTTGTGTGTGTGTGTGGGTTTGATATGATGTGGTGCCCCTACCCTCAGCCCCTTTTCTGTTCTCTGTCTGGACTGAACTGATTAATTTCCATTTAATTATTTCAGTTAGCTCTCAAATCTTGCCCTAACTCACTGCACCAACACATGCACCAGATTATCATATAATATATATACACACACATACACACAAACAGATTCATCTGTACAAATATATATATATACATATATAATATGTTAGGTAGGAGCCATGAGCTTTTCAGTCTCTCTCTCTCTCTTGCATTTGATGTATGGTGATGTACTCCAACATATGCATTTCAACTTTCTCTCTGTCTGATCAATATAACAACCATTGATGTGCACGCTCCGAGAAGTTCTCGTATATCTGTAGTCCGGTCCCGACTGTTTGACGGGCACCGACTCGGGGAGTGACGGTTCGGTAAAATGCGTTGCGACCGAGAACGAGCAACACGGTCGGGGTTAGCTCATAAAGCCTAATGACAAGGAAGTTGCAGCCACTTCAAACATGTGATCTTGGATACCTTGTCTTTCGAGTAACGTGTATATAACAATTAGATTACCTATGCTCGAACAATATGATAGCTGGTCGAGGTAGTTCGGTGTCTCTTCTCCTCAAGTAAGGTCTTGGGTTTGAATCTTGTGAATAAGAAAAATACATGATCCGGAAGCACTGCCCTCAGTGGACCAACCCGTCCCAAACCCTAATAAGTTAGAACCTGTTAGATTTCTGGATAGTCGGTGTTAGACAGAACGAGAAACTGTCATTGCTTGGATTCTCTACCAATTACTTGCCCATCCATTCTTGCTTGAAGAACCTAATGGCCAAATTGAGATATGCTACGGGTTGGGAATTAAGCGCGTACACACCACACACCCATCCAGCCGAGAAAGTCTTATACGCAATGGATACATTACTGACGTGATGTCATAAACTAATGGAATTCAGCTTTTTTCAGGGTTGTTTTTTCTTGTTCTTAAGTTATTACTGAAAAAAATCTTAAAATGATCGAATTTTATTAGACTGTGACATCACGTCATCACTGTTACGTTGTATAGCCGTTGCACACAATGCTCTCTCCATCCAACCAAAAAAGGGGAGAAAATGCAATTCCTTATTTAGATACCTAAAATACCTATTTCACTCCACCAAAAGAAAAGGAGACCCATACATTATCAAAAGACCTAAAATGCCTATTTTACAATGTAGGAGAACAACTACGTCGATCGGTACGTGTATGCATCATGTGGATCGAACTCTTCACATGGCAGTACTTTCCTAATGGTTTGTAGTTACGGTCCTGCCGCGAGACCCGTGACTGAGGAGCACACACTTTGTGTTGGAGGTGAAAGGAAGGGGAGAGGTGTTCTAGAAGATTGGGTTGGAAGGGAAGATGACAAGGAAGGGAATTTTGGGGGAATAAAGGAGGAGGAGTGGAGGAGATGGTAAGTGTGGCTTTGGTTCTTGTGGTTGTTTCTGGTCTTTGGTTCACCTTCCATTCCACTTCCCTTTTTTTTTTCTCCTTCCCAAAATATAAAGTAAGGGAAAAAGCAATCATTTTTCTAGGGAAAAAAAAAAGAAAGATAGAAGTCCGGGGCGACAATGGAGACTCGATACATATATGAATTGATTAAGGTGATTCGATATATATTTCCCTTAAAAAAGAAAGCCTTGATTCGAGTTGTGCGAATGAATAAAATTTATACTGTGAATGCTTTATCTTTAATGGGTCAACTTGAATCGAATCTAAATTAGTCATGGTTGGCCAATCGGACGTTAAAATACCTGGGAATATAAGCAAAAATAGTCCCACTAAACAATGGTGAGATGTACTGAAATCTATTTATATATATTTATGATATTCTATATTTTAAAAAATGTTTATGACTAGTTTACGTTTATTTTATGACTAGAATCCTTAAAGAAGGAAACGGTCTTTTTTTTTGTCTTTTTTTATTAGTGATTTAGAATAACAGTAGATGTATTAATTAAAAATGCCTATTAATTTGGATCTCGGAATTTAGAGTACTATTATAATCTCGGCCTATTCATTTTCTCTTCTCTCTTTTTTTTTTTAATTAGAATCCGTCGAAATAAAACTGGTCCTGTTAGCATAACACCACCACCGAATGCTACTCAAGCTCATACCGCACACTTCTAATATAGATACCTTGGTATAAATATGTAAAAGAGATTTAAATTATGAATATTCGACACGAAATTAAAAAAAAAAAAGAAGGAATACATAAACAGCCTTTTTGATGATGCCCTAAGCTCATCCAAATTCCAGCTTTCCAACCCCAGAAAATGCTAGAAAAGGAAGACACATTTATGAAATTCCTCGTGCTCTACGGCTCTGTTATATTCCCCCGGGCATGTCGCCGGAACCGATCGGGTTACGCTGCTCGCTCGGGGGATGATAATGACAGCGATCGACCTGAGCTTGTCAAAACCCCTATTCAGTTAGATCCGGTGCGTCTTGTGTTCGTAAAAAAGCTGCCTAAAAGCCAAGCCGAGAGAGCGACAGCATCTACCAGTGCAAACCACAGCCACAAAACATGCCTCAGAGGAGAACGAAAAACTAAGCCACTGTCTCCCCGATCTAGTTGCGTGGTTTATCAAGACTCTACTTAAGAAGAAGCGGGAAGAGAGTACAGTACGGCGACACGGTTCTGACATACCTATACGGGACGGTAACTGCACCTGGATCGTACGTGCCGAATTCCAAGGCACTTTCGATTACCAAACCTTTTTAAACCGGCTGTACAGCACAGAAGTCAGAGTTCTCTTTTTGTGCGCGAACCGGCATTCATTAAATTTAATGGATACTGATTAATTCATGTTCGAATCATGTGGGCTGGTAGAGGGGTAACACTGCCCTGATCGTGGTTTTTCTACATTCGGAAAGTTCGATCCCGAGATCTTGTTTAATGTAACGAAACGTGGAACCGTAACCCATATTGATGAGTTGGCACATTCGATTTAAGTGTTTAATATAGGTCAGTGTGTTAGGATTTCTTTTAATGTTTAATATAATTGCATGTAATTTGGCGATTAGAAAAGGCAGGCATGGTGTGTTTGGTATGGTGAGGGACAGCAGGTCAAGCACGTGCGAGTCATGTGCTTAGGTATGGAAAAGCAGAGCAGAGCAAATGGGCAGGGGGTGGGGCTCATGGAATTGTCCCAAACCCTGCGGGTATGGGACCTAACCTACCTACCCCAACTCTTGCCCTTCTCTAATCCATGTGGGGGCAGTCCTAAACCTTACCATCTGCCATGCTGTGAACTTTCCATGTCAACAATTCCTATCTCATCTATATCATTGGTGTTCTTGCTGAGTTAGTCAAACTCGATGTGTTTTCATTGAGAGTCAAACTCGAGGTTCAAATTTTACTTATCGATTGGTATATGATAGACACTGATCTCATATCAAAAAGGAAAGGACGAGACGAACTTTTTTTAAGACTTATACGTACCATTCTGATTCAAGATTATTTCAATAACAAAATCATGCTGATCATGGCACATAAGAATCACCAGGACAACTCCGGTCCCATTTACATCCTTTGTGATCAATACTGATCTGACAGCGGATGGGCACAGGTTTTGATACAAAGAGGTGGTGGTGGTCTATTACTTCATAGTTCATTTCCTTGCATTTTTTGTATTACCTTCCCAACCGTCTTTCCTGCTTTTGTCGTTGAAGGGTCACTTTCTCTCGCACCCTTGTCATGTGCTGCGGGCGGGAGTGCTCAACAGACAATCAACAGATATAACCCACACAGTACTTGCCCTGGCACCATATTACCGACCCACAACAAAATTGTTGCAACGTGCAATCAGGCAATAGAGAAGCTTCGTACCGAGACCATTTGCTTTGTGAGGTGTAAGAGGGTACGCTCGGGAAGTGCAGCAAAAGGCAAGACAGCTAATTTTATCCGATGCACTAAATTATGACAAGTGGTAACCTAAATCTGTACCAAATAAGGAGAGAACAGTCAAATGCAGGTACGCAAAACAACCGGATATGGCAGACACGTGATACCCGACTTGGAAGGAATCAATTCCAGAACCAGTCGGATGGATTTCGGATGTACTGTATAGCGAGTAGCTGCACAGCAAGCTTAGCTTGAATGCAGGAATATACTGTTGTACTGAAGCAACTTTCTGATATGCTAGTTGTACTGTTGCCGAGAAAGGCACAATGTTTGATGGCAAACAAGATATTATGAAGCACGCACAGATCTGTGTGGTAGAATATTAAGCAATGATCAATGAGAAAAATCGCTCACTTCATCCTTTTGCGAACTTCGTAGACGTAGCTCAGGATCACCACTGCAGCAGCAACTGCGACCCCGACAGCTCCCAGAGTTAGGACAGCACCATCTTTCGCACTTGCTTTGGAGCTGGAAGAACATGGGGTGTAGCCCAGTTGGGAGAACTTCTTGTGTGAGGTTGCATAGTCTCTGAAAAATGCGTCCTCATCCTGTCATTAAATCACAGTCCAATGAAATAAAGAGAAAAGGAATAATCTAGGAGGCAAAACAAAGAGAGGTTGCAGGTTAGCTTGGGAGCCAATCTTGATTTGCTACACATCTGATGTTTAGCCTCTAACTAGTCCGCTACTGATCCTATGTCCAAAGCATGTAACATGAATTGAGAGCAACCAACGTTAACAAAAAAGTTGCTCCAGGAAACTTTAACAGATTATATGAGCAACGGCTGAAATCCGGTCAAAAACAGCATACGCTGGGTGGAGAGTGAACAATCAAATCCAGTTGGACAGAATTACACCAAATAGACACATTTCAACCATGGTGATCATTCCTCTACATTAAAAGAGACCAAGAAAAATGCAATCTGACCTGCGATAGTGCCTACCACTTACCTCGCTAAGGAACATTACTGAAATGATTGCCTACACAAAATAATACAAAACTTCTACATGCTATTGCCTGGTGATGTCTAAAGAAGAATATATTACCTTGGCATACAGTTCAACATAAGGACGGAACTGAGGATCATGCAACAAAGCCCTGTCGGTGGGGATTTTCAGAAGACCCTCAGCTTCTCCTTTCAACAATTCACTGTACCAGATTTTAAGATGATCGATTAGCATTTGAAGGCTAAGAAACTCTCCTTTTAAGACTAAAATAGCCAATCGAATCTTACATGAAGTATGAGTTGTCAAACTTTAAAGGCTGCTGTGTCCAAGGGCCATCAAAACCTGATCTCTCTGGATGTGCCCTTCCCTGTAAAAACAACCAAGAGGAGCACTTACAACTGCATGAAGGTGTTTTTAGATGAACCAACCATCAGAGAAAAGTGCGTGTTACCAGTGTGTGCCCACCAGATAGAGCCACTATATCCTTGTCTGATAGACCCATTCGATAAAAGACGTCCCTTAGATGTGGTGGACCTGCAGCACAGTTAATTTCAAATTAAACCAAAAACCTTCTAAGCATTAGTACACCTCATCAAGTTTACCATTAAAAAATGAAAATATTGACAAGACTTGGCAGCATCCACATTGAACATGCTAAAACAAGGGAAGAGCAAGAAAAGATGGTTATCATGATAAAAGCTATTGAAACTTTTTTCCAGCAATCCATTCTAAAAAATAAGCAGAACTTACCTTCAAGCTACAGTGGTGTACAGATGAGAAAGATATTACCAAAAGTCATAGAAGAAGAGTTCAAGTCACGTAGAAACTCAACCTCGTACAGAGCAACCTACAGTGTTACTGTCAGCTCTCAACAATGGAACATCTACATCCTATACCTATTAAGACCCCTGCCTAGAAGTAATTCGTTTAACTTGAGGATGCAGAAAATTCACCACTCTTTTAGAAGTCATTTTTCCTCTGCATCATTCAAACAGACAGAAAGAATAAGTCCCAGATATTAAAACATCTTTGCATCGTGCAGACAAGACAAATTGACAATTTTTTGAATAAAACAGCAGGTCGAATGCACAAATGGATTTTATAATCAATTTAAACTCCTAATGTTTTTGCCCAGATATATTAAGAGGCATAAGCAAAGAATAGAAAGCAGAAACAAACTGGGAGCAAACAAGTTCCAAATAATCAAAAGATTTATTATGTAGAAGAAAGCCACAGAACCTTGATTTGCATCAGGAAGTTGACCGACCTTGGGTGAAATTTTTGAATCCTGGAAAAAAATGAAAATCATCAAAAACAGCAAACTCTAAGAACCAGCAGATACTGTATAGCATAAACCATACCTTTCTGCCAGCAACAAATTCAATTGTGGGGCCTCCAGTTACCTCCACTGCAACAACTCCAGCAAGCTAGCATATGCAGAAGAATTGATTAAGAATTCAACTAAGTCTCAAGGGTTACATGAAGGATATGACCAGAGAACAAGTAATTACAGACTCTCGATCAAATATTAACAGATACTCCCTATCATGGCAAGAGGAGAGTTAGCAATGAACACCCAACATCAATATGTTATCTGGGAGATTTATATTTATTAAAAGAAAAAAAATGATAATAATATATTTGTTTCTTTACAAGTTTGACCTCAGAGAAAATAAGCTGAATGGCAACAATGTGCCCTTTCAAAATTCTACTCTGTCAGGGAACAGAAAGTGGAAAGAAACGAGAGCAGTGCCACAGTAGTTGAACTTAGAATATCAGGCAAATTAAAGGATGTGGATCCACATTTATTATCTATGGTACTCCGGGTGTTTGAGTAACAACAAAAGAATAAGAAAAATCTCCAACTTGTAGGAAGCCCAGTGGCTTGTTAAAAGTCAAAGTAGGCCACTTGTTGAAAGCTGCTACCCGAAAAGGAAAACAACATAAATACTTACTTGAACAAAAAATAGGTACTAATAATTTTTGAGAGAGAGAGAGAAGCTGGTGATTATAAGGTTATCAAAAGATATCTTTTTTGCTTTATCAATGAGAAACTTCAGCTATCGCTGTGCTGGGAAGACAGGTTAGAATGTTAATTAGACTCCTTCTGCAAGATCAGTAATTTTTGTCATTATATAGTGCTTTATGGTTAGTAAAGTTGCAAGTGAAATAGCATTTCATCCACATATACGTTATGTGCCAATTAGTAAACAGAAGAAGAAAAAGATTTAGGGCTCCACCCGGTAGAGATCTGCATATGTAATCTTAGCACATTTTGATTTCACTTCCTCTGTCATAGAAACATAGAGTAGAATGTTTGTCGCATAGATTAAATTAAAAGAAACCAGGTTTTCGCAACTGCAAAGTATAAAGACCTGACACAAAGATACCAATCAATCATATCGCACTATGAGATTGCGCAGATATTGCATGAAAAAATCCAGAGATAGTGAAAAAGTAACATCATAACAACCAATGTACAGCATAAATGGGAATTTTAATGGGCTCCCCATGCCAAATGCACAAGTTTACACCTCAGTTACTTCAGGCATCAGTCATGACAAACTTTATGGAAAACAATTCAAAAGAGAGGTTATCTCTAGTCAGCAAAGCAGGTTTTTCAGTGCAAAACAGGACACGAAATGCCAGAATCATTTCTAACTTCTCATGAAGAAAGCCTTTACTATTTCCAGCTTCATGCATGCATAGTGCGTTATATCTGTAGCCTACATCGCAGAGAGCTTGAGCGTAATCCAACAATTAGATATCGTCAAGAAGTATAGAAGATTTACAGAGCTAACTCCAAGACAGGACACGAAGATGAATAACTAGAAGTCACAACTTATAGTTTGCTGTTTATCACACCATGACGATGAACCTCTAGAAGAAGTCACAACTTGTAATCTGCTTTCAGTCACACTATGCATGCATCGATCAACTTGAAATACTCATCGATCAAACTATACTCCAGTAACTTCACAGTCACAATCAATCAACTGAAAACAAACTTATACAGGACGTAAGGAGCAGGGAGCTCACCGCAGAAGTCGAGTGCTATCTTCAATCCAGCATTGGCGCCATGAGTACTCCTCTTCGTTCCTAATAGAGCCATTAGGTCCACCAGTCTTCGTGCTGGCATCATAAGTTCCGGCATCGTGCCACCTTCAACTAAAAAACCAGAGTCATTTAAGGTCAGAGGCACCACGGAGCTTGCGCCTCCGATTTTCTGGGAACAAAAAGTAAATGCGCCGAGAGAGAGAGAGAGAGAGATACTACGCCAGGCAGAGCATGATAGGAGCGCAGTTCTTGTAGGCGATGAGAGCACGGAGATGGCGGCGAGCCCTGTCGATCTCCTTGAGGTACTCCGTGCCGACCACTGGCAACGCCATTGAGCAAGCTCTTCTCACTGCTGCTCTGCGAATGCTGTGTTAGTTGAAGGAAACGAACTCCGAGAATAGACGAAGAGAGAGGGGTGAAGAAAGGCAACGGAGTAGGATATGGTTATGGCTATGGCTTGAGGTGCGGAGACCGATGAAATCCATTTTCTCTGGGCGCAAAGGTTTTAGTAAGAAAGAAAGAGAGAGGCATTTTATCCGAGTATTGAGTGAGAATAGGGTTTATTTTTAAATTATTTCGTCAAAAGTGGTTCCTCTGAAACTATTTACGGAAATAGAGTTTTTTAAACGCAGGTTGAAAATGCGGTTTTGTATTAATAAAACCGCATCTTCAAGATGCGGTTTTGTGATTTTTTAGCTTTAAGAACCGCATCTTCAAGATGCGGTTCCTATGCAAATTTTTTTTTTTTATTTTGAAGGGAACCGCATCTTCTGTGCAACTTTATATATATATATTATATAATATCTAGTAATGATTTCAATAAATTAAATATTTAATGTGTAATATATAACGAGTTCGTTTTAAAAATTTTTGTTAGATCGTTATATATATAATTTTTACAAAATTTTAAAAGTAAATTTTATAAGTGTGAGTAATTAAATAATAATTTATACAACGAATTCATATACCTCATAACACTTACAAAAACTTTCAATACGCCCAAAGCTTTCACCAACTTCTCAACTTATTTTATAAGATAAGAATTCGTTATATAAATTACTATTTACATATTAATACTTATAAAACTTACTCTTAAAATATTACAAAAAATTTATACATGTAAAAATTTGATAAAGATTTATAAAACGAGCTCATTATATATTACACATTAATTTTGTTGTGTGCTTGTTTTGTAAATCTTTGTCAAATATTTACATATATCAATTTTTTTAAAATTTGTAAGAGTAAATTTTATAAGTATTAATATCTAAATTGTAGTTTTATATAACAAATTCTTATCTATTATTCGTTGACAAGTTTCGTCCAAGCCTGAACAGGAACAACAAACAAATTCTTGCAACAAATCTTTAGAAAAAAAAAACTGAACAGGAACCGCATCTACAAGATGCGGTTCTCTTCAAAATTAAAAAAAAAATTGCATAGGAACCGCATCTTGAAGATGCGGTTCTTAATCCGAAATTTTTTTTTTTTACAAAACTGCATATTCAACATGCGTTTTTAAAACCCTATTCCCGTAAATACTTTCAAACCAACCACTTTTCACGAAATATTTTAAAAACTAACTCTATTTTCACTCAATTCTCCATTTTATCCAACCAGAGAGAAATAAAACGGAGGTGTAGCTTGGCATGAGCATACGCCATACGTGAATTTTAATATATTATTATTAAATATTATATTATATTTTTATATTCATTAATAATATTTATTTTTAATAAGTTTTAAAATATTTATTTACCATTAGTTAAATTTATCACGTCATCCGTGAGCTCTACTTACTTTAAATATTTCTCGTGAAGCTTAGTATAGCGAAGTCACGGTTTTTTTAAATACTAGCGATGGTAACTACTCAGTCAGCTACATTCACATTTACCTGTTCAACTGTAAATATATTCGAACAATTAAACTACCAGCACTATCACTAGACCCGTCGAAACTCGGACTCAAAGAGTCCAAGCAATTTTGATTTTAAAGAACTCGAACATGTAGCTTTGACCTTATCAGACTGCACGAGGGATGAATTTTGGACCATTGAACCACGACCATTTGATGTCGCACGCACTTCGAGGCTCTAGGGTTTCGTCATCTATCCATCAAAATGTAATGGGAGTATGGGCAGTACGTTACGTGAACAATTAAACTATCAGCACTATCACCGGACCCATCGACACTCGGACTCAAAGAGTCCAAGCAATTTGTCAATGATTCACCAGAGAGATCGACCTTACGTGAACTTCGATACGGACCGAGCAAACCGGGGTCTCCTCGGCTCTTGACTTGATCGACAAGCTGTTAGAATCGGAAGTGTAACTCTGCGTGTAATTTCACTGCTTTCATGTTTTTCGCTTCGGAGCTCATTCAGCTAGATGTTACTATGCGCTGCAAGAGATCAGCCGGATCCCGAACACGGGCTAGGGTGGCTCTCTGTGTACAGTGTCTGTGCTTGTTGGAAATTTTAGGATTTCCTGCACATTCTATTCCATGATCGGCTCCTTTCCCTACTGCAAAACTGACTTTCAAGAAGTTGAGCACGATCGTCGTCGGGATTCTTCGCCCGGAGAGGCATCTCGGGAAACATCCGTACAACAATCAGAGGTAAAAAAAATCACGAAACCTGTCCAGGGAGACGAGCCAATCTCGAGAAAACTGCAATTGATTAATCCTCGCATGTTGTTCTTTCAAGCACGCGGATACATTTTCCTGATATCTTCACTGAGAATTGCCCATATAACAAAGCATCTCCCTTTCCAAAAAGACCCAATGTTCCAACCGCCTGCCAGGAAAATACAGCGATTAGTGCATAACGGGCTTGGAATGCCCAATCCGGATAGGGCTGGAATTGAGGCCCAATAGTCTGCCCAACCTCGGAATGGACTTCCCCTGTTCAATCATTCGTCCAGACTCATCCTGCCCATTACCAAACAAACAGACGAGACGACTAGTGCTACCGTGTCTCATTCAAACGTTGTTGGAATGAAAATACTATATTGAAAATTCTAAAATATTTTCTTAATCTTAAACTATATATCGAAACGTGAGACTGTCGTCTTTGACACGTACATTAGATTGTTTAAGAAAATATTTTTTTAAAAAAAGTGATTGCAGCAGTAATAATGATCCAACTACCCGATTACATAATATTCGGAATTTTGCATTCAATTGCGAACATATCCGATGAACTGAACAATCAGCACTAATACTGATCCCGTCAGTACAGCACCACCAAAGATCTAGTACAGTTTAAGAAGTCAACATCTGTCAAGACACTGGTCCAAGAGTCTTTTCTGGCAATATTGCTTAAAGCGAGACTCGAACTCGCAATCTCGACATCACTAAACCACGTGAAAGTAGGCTTATAAAAGTAGATGATATAAAATTATCACTCAACCTTCTTATCGTAATGATTTAGTGGTTCATAACTCATGTACATATGCCGTGTGAGTGTTTTTCAAGCCTGAGAATGGTTTGAAAAGCACCGATTTTTTGAAATATATCATGTCTTTGATGGTATTATGTTGATATAGTCGATGCTGATTATTAATTATTTAATTTATTTGATATATTTACAGTTTAAGAAAATTACATTATAAATATGACTGAGCTGTCACGTTGCTGTCCTCAAAAAACACTTTTTTTTTTTACTTACCAAAAAATTCCATGTCGTCCTAGGTTCGGGTTTTTGTCCGAGCACGAGAAGAGACGGGCTGGAGCCAGAGAGGTCTTCACTCACCGCCATGGAAGCAACCCTCCGCGAATAGTCTCTCTCCACAAGCTTTACCGTCTCGTCCTTTTACGTCACCAGAGTTCTCCTTAGCTTTTACAATTATTATTCCTCGCATCGCAGCCCTAAACAAATTCTCTCCTCCTCCTCCTCCCCCTCCCCCTTTATTTCCTTTCCTCCAATTAGGGTTTCCTTTCGTCCTGGTTCTCTCGCTTCTTACCTCCCTCAATTACTCCACTGGTCCTTTGTCTTTAACTCCGCCGCCTCTCATCGCCTGTCCTTTCAATCGATTGAATCCGGTCCTTTCTTCAACCCGTTGCGAATCGCCTGGGGACTCTCCGCCGATTCGAGGATCTTGAGAATCTGATTAGCCGGAGGCGGAGGTTTGTTGGGTTTCCGATTGCGAGGGGTTTTTGCCTCGTGTTTGTGTGGCCGTCTGCAAATTGCAGAGCTGTAGAGGTGCAGTATCCGGTGACGTGTGGTGTGAGATGCGAGAGAGAGTCCGATCGCCACCGGGAAGCGCGTGTTGAACACGCCAGACTCCCATTCTGAGGGGTCGTTCCGTAATTGTATGGAAACTCGGAGCCGGAAGCGGGCGGAGGCGACCTCATCAGCCCCTTCATCGTCTTCCTCCCAGTCAGCTGCTTCTGGTCCCACCACCCGCTCCGCCAAGCGCATCCGCCTCGCTGCATCGTCAACACCTGCTGCTCCTGTCACTCGCTCTCGAGTCGCCCGTCTCCGTGACACTCTACCTCCACTGCCAACGTCCACCGCCTCAATGGACCCCACCACTGAATCCTCTGGTTCCCGCCGTGATCGTAGAAGGAATAATCCAGAGAGCTCTGACAAAGGCAAAGAGAAAGAACACGAGGTTCAGGTCAGGGACCGGGATAGAGAACCTGAGAGGAGCGTGGGCCTTAACATGGACCGGGAAGGCAACTGTGAAGATGACGATAAGGACAGTGAGGCTGCGTTTGGTATGATGGGCCATAACTTGACTTCGGCTAGCAGTGCCATTCAGGGCCTACTGAGGAAGCTTGGAGCTGGACTGGATGACCTTCTCCCAAGTACAATGGGATCTGCCTCATCCTCCCATCAGAGTGGGCGCCTGAAGAAAATTCTATCAGGGCTCAGGGCGGATGGAGAGGAGGGAAAGCAGGTGGAGGCACTGACTCAGCTCTGTGAGATTCTGTCAATCGGGACTGAGGACTCACTTAGCACCTTCTCTGTGGATTCGTTCGTACCCGTGCTTGTGGGACTACTCAATCACGAGAGCAACCCTGACATAATGATCCTTGCTGCTAGGGCGCTCACGCACCTTTGTGATGTGCTGCCTTCATCCTGTGCTGCTGTCGTGCATTACGGGGCAGTTTCGTGCTTCTGTGCAAGGCTATTGACGATTGAGTACATGGACTTGGCCGAGCAGGTCGTCATTTTTACTTGTAGAGATGGGTGGTTGCATATGTTGGCTCTTTTTGATGTTTATGTAGTACATATAGTTAATGACTGCATGAATGAATAATGAATAAGTGAATTGCCTTTGAGTTTGTCATCTCTGTGAACTGTTAATTTGATAATACTGATGAAAATTCCCTTGTCGTCAATGGAGCAGTCCCTTCAAGCTCTAAAGAAGATCTCTCAAGAGCATCCTACTGCCTGTTTACGAGCTGGTGCACTTATGGCTGTGCTTTCATACCTGGATTTTTTCTCAACTGGAGTCCAGGTTACAGACAAAAACAAACTTTGAACTGTTAGATTTTTCAAATTATTGTTTCTAAGATAGGCAGAAATGTTGGTTTTGTTGCAGAAACCATGGCTTGATGTAGTGTTGAAAAAAGATTGAACTCCTAAGAAATTGTCCATGTTGATGGATCCAAAATTTTCTCGATCCTTAAGTCTTGACCAACTCCTGATTTTCTTTTTATTTATTCCAGAGAGTGGCATTATCTACAGCTGCCAATATGTGCAGAAAACTTCCTTCTGATGCAGCTGATTTTGTGATGGATGCTGTTCCACTGTTGACAAATCTTCTTCAATATCCTGATTCCAAGGTAGTTTATTTATTGATATCACGAGCCATTGTTTTCGTGAAGAATTTTATGATCAATTTCTGTCAGGTTTATTTTATTTTATTTATTGATATCACAAGCCATGATTTACATGAAGAATTTTCTTATGAATTTCTGTTCAGTTTTATTTTATTTTATTTATGTGTTGTTAGGTCCTAGAGCATGCATCTGTTTGTTTGACTCGGATTGCCGAAGCATTTGCATCTTCTCCAGATAAGTTGGATAACTTGTGCAATCATGGGTTGGTTACACAAGCCGCTTCACTTATCTCATCAAGTAATGCTGGGGGGGCTCAAGCGTCTCTCAGCACTTCTACCTATACAGTAAGGACACTACCAAACTTCACCTCATCTTCTTCTTCTTCCTTTTTCCCCTCACCTTAGCAGGTTTTGATATCTGTTATTCACAGGGTTTAATCCGTATACTCTCCACTTGTGCAAGCGGATCTCCATTAGGAGCCAAAACTTTGCTTCTCCTTGGTATAAGTGGTACCCTCCGGGATATACTATCAGGGTCAGGTGTGTCTGCTAATGGTTCTGTGCCGCCTGCTTTGAGTAGGCCACCAGAGCAGGTAATTGCCTCTAATAATGGTTTTCATTATGGATGAAGAGGTTCGGTTTCATTCTCTTCATCCGAGAAAGGGCGCAGACAAGTTGTTACTGCCTTTGCGCAAAATTAACTAACTTATTGATAAAAAAAGTTGTTACCGACTTGACATCCCAGTCCAGAGACTCCAAACTGCATCATTATCTAGGAGTGTTTCTGACATATAAGCAATCTTTAGTTTGAAGCTAACTCTTGTTGATGACGAGAGCAGACTAGTACTCCTTTCATTTTATATTTTGGTTGATGGTGCTCTTTTGATTATAAGAATAATAATCTTACTGCACCACTAATAAACATAGTAATTGTTATTCAAGTCAAATAGAACTATATAGTCAACTTTAATGCTGGTGAAGACTGTTATTTGATTGATATCAAAATATGTCTGCATCTTAGTTTTTTTCTGTAAATTTTGTGACATGAGTAGCAGATATATGTTTACTAATTAATATAATGGCTCTATGTCCCTGTTTAGATTTTTGAGATTGTCAACCTGGCAAATGAGCTGCTGCCACCACTGCCACAAGGAACAATATCTCTTCCGGCTAGCTCTAATCTATTCATAAAAGGTCCAATGTTGAAAAAATCTCCTGCTAGTGCTTCTGGAAAAGTGGAAGAAACCAATAGTGGTGTCAATGAGGTTTCTGCTCGTGAGAAATTACTAAACGAGCAGCCTGAGCTTCTGAGACAATTTGGAATGGATCTGCTTCCTGTCCTAATACAGGTTAGATTCTGTTGCACTCAGGGCATGACTGACCATCTGTACTATACTTTCTGTAATTACTAATCAGCAGGTTTTCCATTACTTGAGCAGATTTATGGGTCAAGTGTGAATGGTGCTGTTCGCCATAAATGTCTCTCTGTGATTGCAAAGTTGATGTACTTCAGTAGCTCAGAGATGATCCAGTCATTGTTGAGTGTGACTAACATATCAAGGTATTCAAACTCTCATCTTTTGTCTTATGCGCCTCTTGAAGTGCTTTGAGCCACATGCACTTACCTGTATATTTTCTTGAAACTTGCAGCTTTCTAGCTGGTGTTTTGGCATGGAAAGATCCACAGGTGTTGGTTCCTGCATTACAAATCGCTGACATTCTCATGGAGAAGCTTCCAGGGACTTTCTCTAAGATGTTTGTCAGGGAAGGTGTGGTTCATGCTGTAGATCAGCTTATATTACCAGGGAACACCAGTTCTGTGCAGGCATCTACAGTGGATAAGGATAATGACTCTATAACTGGATCATCGTCACGGTCTAGGAGATATAGACGGCGAGCTGTTAATCCAAATACTGATGGCAGTTATGTAGAAGAATCCAAGAATCCTGTTACTATCAATATTTGTTCACCACCCGGTTCTGTAGAAACTCCGACTAATTCCAGTCACCGGGCAACTGTCAGTGGTTATGCTAAAGCATTTAAAGATAAGTACTTCCCTTCTAATCCAGGAGCTGAAGAAATTGGAGTTACAGAAGATCTTTTATGTTTGAAAAATCTCTGCATGAAGTTGAATTCTGGTTTGCATGACCAAACGACGAAAGCTAAAGGAAAGTCCAAGGCATCTGGGCCTTGCTCTGTTAATTCTGCTAGTAAGGATGATCAATTGGCTGATATCATTTCTGAGATGTTGGCAGAGTTGAGCAAAGGAGATGGTGTGTCTACGTTTGAATTCATAGGGAGTGGTGTTGTTGGAGCTTTGCTCAATTACTTCTCATGTGGGCATTTCTCAAAGGAAAGAATTAGTGAAGCTAACATATCCGAGCTCCGTGAGCAAGCAGTGCAGAGATATAAATCATTTATTAATGTCGCCCTTCCATCTGGTGTGGGTGAGGGGCCTGTAGCACCTATGACTATTCTTGTTCAGAAGCTTCAAAATGCTTTATCATCCTTAGAACGATTTCCTGTAGTGTTAAGGCACCCACCTAGGTCTTCTGCTTCAAGCGGGCGCCTCTCTTCTGGCCTTGGTGCATTATTTCATCCCTTGAAGCTGCGCTTATGTCGTGCCCAAGGAGAGAAATCTCTTCGGGATTATTCTTCAAATGTGGTGCTCATCGATCCATTGGCGACTTTGGCAGCTGTGGAGGATTTTCTGTGGCCTCGAGTTCAGCGTAGTGAATCATGTCAGAAGCCCTCAGCATCAGCTGGGAATAACGAGTCAGGAGTGCTTGCAGCAAGTGGTGGTACTTCGTCTCCGTCGACTTCAACTCCTACTTCCACCGGAAGACGTCATTCTACTAGATCTAGATCTTCTGTAAATATTGGAGATAATGCTAGAAGAGAGCAGGTGCAAGAGAAAAGTGCAGGTTCATCTAAAGGCAAGGGTAAAGCTGTCTTGAAGCGTTCTGAGGAGGGCAGAGGACCTCAAACAAGAAATGCTGCTCGCAGAAGGGCAGAGCTCGACAAAGATGCCAAAATGAAACCTGTAGAAGGGGGTTCTAGCTCGGAGGTATGTTGTTCCCAGCTGCTTCCTCAAGAAAATTGGTACTGATTGATGTGTGTATTGTGACTAGAAAGCATAAAGTCGCCCAACAAAACTTCTTTGATATGCCTTTTTGTGGAGAAAAATAGTTCTAGTTGTGATTTTATTTTATTTTTTCTAGTATATCATTGGCTGTGCAAAGTCCGATCAAGCTCATAATCTTCTATTTGAGAATTCTTGTGCACTATTGTAATTCCCCATTATTTGGCTGTTTATAGCTTTGTTGATGAGATATGCTTTGTATATCATCTGCTTAGATTTAAGCTTCAGCCCTATGGGTAGAAATAGAAATAAAAAGTTGTTGAGATCATATTTTTGTCCAAAATCCACGTGTTTTCCATTTTGTTCTGCGGTTTTTCCCTCTTGTTTTCCGGATAATTGATTGGGGGGAATGAATAAAGTGTAGTGTGATTATCAGCACTATACTTGAAAAACCTTTTTCAATGCAGCTAGAAAATATGTTGTGTTATTGGGTATGTGTATTTCATAGCATTTACGTTGGAACTCTTTTAATATTTAAATTTGCTATATTTTAATCTTTTTTGTATTGAATTTTTTACTAACTATGATGGTTAGCATTATATTTGAAAAACCTTTTGAATGCAGCCATAAAGTATGCTATGTTGATGAGGTCTGTGTTTCATGTGATTTAAGCCGGTTCCCTTTGGAAACAGCTCATTTTTTGTCATTCCTTGCCTACTATAACACCATTTTCCTTTTTTGTTTTCATTCTAATGTAGGATGAGGAGCTGGACTTATCCCCTGTAGAGGTTGATGATGCTCTTGTGATCGAAGATGATGACATATCAGATGATGATGATGACCATGAAGATGTAAGTTATGTAATTATATTTTCTTTAGAATTTATATTTATTTGACTGGTCGAAGTGTTTTGCATACTTTTATGGTTAATTCATACTTTCTTATAGATCTGTATTCTTCTAAATATTTTATATGTCTCCAATTCTTACATGTGTGAATAATTTTACTTTTTAGGACCTAAGAGATGATTCCCTTCCTCTCTGCACTCCTGATAAAGTGCACGATGTGAAATTGGGTGACTCTGGTGAGGAAAGCTCCATGCCTCCAGCAACAGGTGACAATCTTGCTTCAGGATCCAGTAGCAAAGCTGGTGCTACTTCGCAAGGCCCTGATTCTACTGACTTTCGAAGTCCCAACACTTTTGGTTCAAGGGGAATGTCCTTTGCTGCAGCTGCTATGGCTGGTCTTGGATCAGCTAACGGTAGAGGCTATAGGAGAGAAGGCAGGGACCGTCATGGGCGCACATTATCTGGTAGTAATGGTGAACCTGCTAAGCTGATCTTCTCGGCTGGTGGAAAGCAGCTTAGTACTCATTTAACCATCTACCAGGCAGTCCAAAGGCAGCATGTGCTGGAGGAGGATGATGAGGAGAGGTTTGCTCCCAGTGATAATGCCTCTAGTGAAGGGAGTAGGTTCTGGGGTGACGTTTATACTATTACATACCAGAAGGCAGAGGGTCAATCTGATAGGGTAGCATCTGCTGGAGCATCAAATACTGTCACAACTGTGAATTCTACAAAGTCTGGTTCCGCCAATTCCAAAACGGATGCTCAATGCAACACGCAGTCACTTTTGGACAGCATATTGCAGGCAGAACTCCCTTGTGAGCTTGATAAATCAAATCCAACATATAATATCCTGTCACTTTTGCGTGTTTTAGAGGGTTTGAATCAGCTAGCTCCTCGGCTGAGGGCCCAGTTGATTTTTGATAACTATGCAAAGGGAAAAATCTCTAATCTAGATGAGATGAATAAAATCATTACCCGAGTTCCCTCTGAAGAATTTATTAACAGCAAGCTCACTCCCAAGTTGTCGCGGCAAATTCAAGACGCCCTTGCATTATGCAGCGGTAGCCTTCCAGCGTGGACTGCACAGTTGACGAAAGCCTGCCCATTCTTGTTTCCATTTGAAACGCGTAGACAGTACTTCTATTCAACAGCTTTTGGACTGTCTCGGGCATTATATCGTCTCCAGCAGCAGCAGGGTGCTGAAAGTCACGGTTTGTCAAATGAAAGAGAATTTAGGGTTGGCCGCCTACACCGTCAGAAAGTTCGTGTCTCGCGAAACCGTATCTTAGATTCAGCTGCGAAAGTGATGGAGATGTATTCTAGTCAAAGAGCTGTCCTTGAAGTAGAATATTTTGGGGAAGTTGGCACTGGACTAGGTCCTACTTTGGAGTTCTACACTCTCTTAAGCCAAGAGCTGCAAAAGGTTGAGCTAGAAATGTGGAGGTCCACTTCATCATCCTTGAAACCCTCAATGGATGTAGACTTGAATGAGAAGAATGTTGGAAAAAATGCTGAATCAGGTGGAGGTGGAGATTTTGTCTATGCTCCTCTTGGGTTGTTCCCACGTCCCTGGTCTCCCAATTCTGATGCTTCAGATAGTAGTAAATTCTCAAAAGTCATTGAGTATTTCCGACTGGTTGGGCGTGTAATGGCCAAAGCTCTACAAGATGGACGGCTTTTGGACTTGCCCCTCTCCCCAGCATTTTTCAAGATTGTGCTTGGTCAAGTAGGTTACTCTATATTTATGTCGTTTGGTGAAATCTGCCCCATTTTAGTATATATCTTGTTCAGCAAGCACTTCAGAAAAGGGAAAGAAATTAAGATGACGGGAAAAGCTTCTTATTTTAGCAGAATTCTGACCAAATAATTGGTCCATGTCATTCGTTTCAGGAGCTTGATTTGCGTGATGTTCCATCTTTTGATGCTGAACTTGGGAAGGTTCTGGAGGAATTGCATGCAATCGTCTGCAGGAAGCACTACCTGGAATCTGTTGATGTTGATAATCATGCTGCTGTTGCGGATTTATGTTTTCGTGGAACTTGTATTGAAGATCTGAGCTTCGACTTCACTCTCCCTGGCTATCCTGATTATGTCATGAAGCCAGGAGATGAGACTGTATGTGATTTTGACCCTAGCACAACTTGAATGATGTTTGTTGATCATCTTGCATAAGTACTAATCTGCTATTCTTGTAGGTTGATATAAATAACTTGGAGGAGTACATAACACTGGTAGTTGATGCAACTGTTAGGACAGGAATAGCACGGCAATTGGAAGCATTCAAATCTGGTTTTAATCAGGTCTACCAGTCTACCAGTTCTTCTGATCTTCTGATTTAATCTTGCTGGTTTCTGGAGATTGTTTGCAAGGATTCATTGGCTTTATTTATATTTTGTATTTTTTGAAAGAATTTCTATGTTGATTCTTAGTGAATATTTCTTCTCCTTTATTATCTTGACCCTTTAATTGATTTACTTTGCTGCTTTTCCAAATGTATATAGTTTCCATCTGATATATTTTCATGGTGATCAGGTTTTTGACATTTCATCTCTACAAATATTTACACCACAAGAACTGGATTATCTACTTTGTGGTCGTAGAGAGCTGTGGGAGGTAATTTGCATGGGATCTTTCTCATTTTGCAAGACTTCAATATCTATCCTATTATTGGTTGTTATTAATCTTTCTATCGACTTAATGCAGGCGGAAACGCTTGCAGAACATATAAAGTTTGATCATGGCTACACAGCTAAGAGTCCTGCAATTATCAGTGTAATGCCTCTGCACTTGGGACTCAATGGTTGCTAAATCAAAATTATTTTTACTATCTTGGCGGATGCTATATTTCCTTGATTTTTTCCAATCGATTGAACATTTTTGTTGGCTCTTCAGTTACTTGAGATTATGGGGGAGTTCACACCAGAGCAGCAGCGGGCCTTCTGCCAGTTTGTTACTGGGGCACCAAGGCTTCCGCCTGGTGGATTGGCAGTGCTTAATCCAAAGTTGACAATCGTCAGAAAGGTAATGACTTCTAATATTTAATGGTTTTGAAAAATAAGGAATATCTAAATCTCGATCCATCTCATTCTATTAATGCACAATAAACTTGCACTTCTTTTCTCAGGACATGCAAATCTCTAGTGTGTGCAAAGTTTTCGTCTTTTCTTTTCACTCAAGTTTAGGATATAGACGTGTGTAGAGTAGTCGATTAATTTGGACATAGATTTGTCATACATACGCATTAATTAGGAATACTATGCATGTGGTGAGGTGTATACATAGGATTTGCCCCTTTTTTTTTTTGGTAGGAACCACTTTAATCTGATTGTCAACTAAACATTCTTTTGGCCATTAAAAAATAAATAGATAGATAGACATATACAATTTAGAGAAAAAATCTCCATGCCTGCAAAATCTCTGTTTTTCAAGTAGTGCAATGCCTCGTTTGCTTGATGCTGCAGCAATCATCAACTGCAAGTAATGCACCGGTGAATGGGAACGGACCTTCAGAATCAGCAGATGACGACCTGCCTAGTGTCATGACTTGTGCCAATTACTTGAAACTTCCACCATATTCCACCAAGGTACTGCCTGTGGCCTATCATGACTATATTCTTGCTAGGAAGCATGTCTATTTCTGCTCTTACTGAACTCTGCTGTACCATGGATTGCTGCAGGAGATAATGTATGAGAAATTGCTGTATGCTATCAATGAGGGGCAAGGATCGTTTGATCTCTCTTGAGATGTTTTTGAGGACTAACCCCAAAAGGTATTGTGTATACTAGCTCCTTTTTACAGACAAGAGTTTTGATTATCCTTCTCCTGGATGGTTTTGAATTGGAAGTAGCAGAGCGTCATGTTCTCCCATTCTCACCTGAATAATGAATGGGGCCAATTCTTTCCTTCCAGATTAGCAGCTTTCTTGAGGTCAGTTGTTTGAAATTATAATTACAGAAGCTCTTCATTGTTCGTGAATCTAGTAAATCATCTATTGTCCCATGAGTTGCTCAGATGTTCATTTGCTTTTTTTCGTCTCCCATTCAGATGCATAGCGAGGCGAATTTGCAGACTACAATCTCGGAGAGCCTGTAAATAAAAGTAGCGCCCCCTCCATTTATTTAAGTCTCTTGCCTCTTTCTCTTGTGCTTCTGGGCCCCGCTCAGTCTGAATGGTGATTATGCTATTGTGATGTATGGCATTAAGTGACTCTTTTAAGGAAAAAAATAAAACATATGATTTGAAATTTCAAGTATCGATTGCCGGATTACATTATTTGGTTGCCTGTCCCCATTGATTCTCCCTCTGGTTGTCTGAGAAAGTGCTTTGCGTTGTCTCTGGGCCATAGTGTGGTGAGGTAGTAGAACTGCTTATTAATGGAGAGAATGGGAGAGACTGTGAAGGACCCAGGAAATGGATGGGGATCTTTGTTTGTTTCCCCGTCTTGAATCGAGTCTGTTCCCGTTCTGGAATTCTCTCTGATTCCTCGAGTTTGTTTTTCCTTACCTATCTTAATGACTGAAGCTTCTGGGAATGTTGTGCCCCCTGAAGACCCTCTTCTTTAAGATGGGAAGAGTGTGGCCATTTCCAACGGTAACTGGCAAGTAGTTGGGTCTGGCATGCACAAAGCGGACAAGGGCGATCTTTCGCTTGGTCGGTCATTATCAGGGTTGAAACGAAATCGATGTTGCTCAGGTCCTTGTATGTACACGACTCGGCTCATTGCGGGAAGCCGGGGTAGTGTCCTATCTTGCTCCTCAGCTATATTCACCCCAAACTGCATCCTCCCATGTTGTTGGGTCCCCTACAATACCGTCATGGATGTACGTACGTTCTACGTTCGTATTCATTGACTGAGAACACGGGATACTGGGGACTTCTGCAATTATGCAGATTGAGCGAAGCATTCTCCCGTAAGTTCTAAGCCTGTTAAGTGCACTAGATCACTTAACAGCGAGGACTGTGTAAAGCGGGACATAGCAAATGTTCACTCAAAGCTAGGAGTCTACATGACTTGCTCTCTTCCTCATCCAAGCCACCTGTCACGGGCTCGCGCTCGGAGACCTGTGCGGGTCCCTGGATAGCTGTATTCGGAGGCTTCCTAGGATAGTCATCTCCTCAGTTGACAAACTATAGATATACTTCATCAAGTTCAGACACAACACTAGGGATACGTACTGTAGATCATTTTAGCCCACGTATATCAAGGAATTCAATGTACAGCGTGTGGAATCCTTGTTTGACGATGATTGAGAACGTTTACCCATCCCACTAGCTCATTACCTGCGCGAAACATCGTACTGTTATTGGAGATGGTATTCTTCGGGCACAACTCATGACCTAGAGTGAAATGATAATCTCAAGCTAGAATATTAGGGGCTACAATGACCCCGTGAAAGATGGCTGCGTCCACCGCCATGTTGCATCTCATAGAGTGGACATATTGGCTTTACTAAAAACTAGAGTCAGGCCTGGTAAAGAAAACTCTGTTGAGAAAATGGAGAAGTTGGAACCATGTAAACAATATGGATATGTCCCGAAATGGGAGGATATGGCTTTTCTGGAAGGAGAAAGTGAAACTATCCATCATCAAGAAGACCAACCAGTTTATTCACCGTGAAATACTGATTGAAAATTTGTGAACACTCCTATTCTCCTTTGTGTATGCTTCTAACTTGAGAGATGACAGACTTGCCCTTTGGAATGACCTTAGAGATCGCAATCCCATAACAACTGTCCCATGGTGTATAATGGGAGATTTCAATGCTGTCATCAGTCCTTCAGAAATTCATATTCTTGGCATGTTAGCCTAGAGAGATAGAAGTATGGATGATCTCAAGATGTTGTTTAATGATTTGCATCTAATGGACCACCCTGCAACTGGATGCTTCTTCACTTGGTCGAACAGAAGATTGCATGACCTTCAATGCAGGAAACTTGACAGAGTTGTGGTCAATGAGGCATGGCATGATCTTCCTGCCCTTTCAACAGTATCCTTTAATGTGCCAGGAATATCTGATCATTCTCCTGCAATTCTCTCCCTTTCTGAGGCAGAGAATACAGGTCCAAAACCATTCGAATACTTCAATCATTGGAGTTCGCATAAGGATTTCCCTCAAGTAGTGCAAGAGGTATGGGCTATCCCTTCTACAGGTTCTCCTATGCATGATTTATTTTCTAAACTCAGGTTGTTGAAAGAACAACTCAAGAAACTAAGCACTGAACAAAATAATGCCATCCAGAGGTTGAATGAGCTTAAAAGCAAGCTGCAGGAATTTCAACAAATTATATTATCTGGTGTTGCCGATGAGAATTGTTTACTGACTGAGCAAGCTATAAGGGGCGAACTCTACAAACTCTCTTCCTTGGAGGAATCTATCTTGAGGCAAAAATCAAGAATTCAGTGTCTTCAATGCGGGGACCAAAACACTGCCTATTTTCATAGGTAGATAAAGGTTAGATAGTCTAAGAACTATATAAGATCTATGGCTGACAATGATGGGAACCAGTTTCATCGCATTCAAGAAATTAAGCAGATGGTTGTCTCTTATTTCCAAGCTCTAATGGGGTCTGCTGACTCTCATGTTGCTTCATCGTCAAGTATCCTGGCTGGTATCCTACAGAAGGTCATCACTCCATCTTCTGTTGAAGCATTACAAGCTGATATTACTAGAGATGAGATAAAGAATACAATGTTCTCTCTGAAAGGCAATAAGGCTCCAGGCCCAGACAGATATACTGCTCAGTTCTTTAAAGATGCTTGGCCAATTGTTGGAGACACTGTGGTTGATGCAATTCTTCACTTCTTTAATACAGGGCACATGAGTAGAGATGTGAATGCAACTATTCTTGCCCTCATCCCTAAGAAGGCAAATGCAAATCAATTGAGGGATTACAGGCCAATAGCTTGTTGCACAACAATATACAAGTGCATAGCAAAGCTTTTGGCAAATAGGATGAGAAAGGTGCTGCCTGAGATAGTTAGCTTCAATCAGGCTGCATTTATTCCGAGGAGCATCTTTGATAACATCCTAATCGCTCATGAATTAGAGCACAACTATCATAGAGCTAGAATCTCTCCAAGAAGTGCCATTAAAATTGATTTATTCAAGGCTTTTGACTCTTTGGATTGGAGTTTCATTTTGAATTTACTACAAGCTGCAGGTTTTCTGACGACATTTATTAGCTGGATAAAAGGCTGCCTCTACTTTCCTTGATTTTTTGTATCCATTAATGGCTCCCTATATGGCTTCTTTCAAGGGAAAAAGGGTATCAGACAAGGTGATCCATTGTCACCTTATATTTTTGTGCTTTCCATGGAAATTTTATCTCAGCTCCTCAATGAAGAGGCTCGGACGGGAAGAATGGGATTCCATCCTCGATGCAAGAGTTTTTGCTAATGACCTCTTCATCTTTACTGATTGTTGTGGGACTTCTTATAGCTCCATTTGCTCCACACTTGAGAGGTTTTATCATTTATCTGGACTTAAACTTAACTCAGATAAAACTGAGTTCTTTTGTGCAGGCATCTCTCAAGCCCATGTTGCTCAGCTTATGGCTCTCTCAAGTTTCAAACAGGCTTCATTACTTGTTAGATACCTTGGAGTGCCCTTGATCTCCTCTAAGCTACGATATCAGGACTGTCAAACTCTTATTGATAAAATCACAACTCGAGTCAGAAGCTGGTCCTCTAACTCTCTATCATACTCAGGTAGACTTCAGTTGATTTGTTCATTTATTCAGAGTATGATCCAATTTTGGTGTGATCATTTCATTCTTCCAGCTAAGGTTGTACAAAAGGTCCATCAAATATGTTCTAGTTTTCTCTGGAAGGGAAGGGACACTTCATGCAAAGGAGCAAAAGTCAAATGGAGTGATATTTGTTTGCCAAGAAATGAAGGAGGCCTTGGAATCAAGGACCCCAGGTCTTGGAATGTTGCATGCATATGCAGGAACCTATGGCAAATTTTCACTAATGTTGGTTCTATATGGATGGCATGGGTCCACAATTACCTACTCAAGTTCAGAAGCATTTGGACCATCAAAATTCCCAACTCATGCTCTTGGAATTGGAGAAAAATTCTAGAACTTTGAGACAAGGCCAGAACACATATCTCCTGCAAAGTTGGTGATGGACAGTCTATCTTCTTTTGGCATGACAATTGGTCAGCTTACGGTTCCCTTAGCACCTCCTTACCCAAAGGCATGCTCACTTTTCCTTCAATTGGCTCTACTGCAAAGCTTTCAGCAGTTTACCAAGGAGAGACATGGCGTTGGCCTTCGAGTTTAGACTTGTCTATTAACTTGTTGGAGATCCAAAACTCTGTAATCATAGCCGGACAAGATCTATTCAGCTGGGACTCCAAAACAAAACCACGGATCACCGACTTCTGGGATAGTTTTTGATCTCGAAAACCCAAGGTTTCTTGGTTTAGAACCTTGTGGTTTCAAGGTCATTTACCAAGAGCCTCCTTCATTACCTGGCTTACTATATTGAACAAATTATCTACGAAGGATAGAATAGCTAACTGGTGTTCTCTTCCTAATCTTTTGTGTACCTTTTGTGGAGACTCTTTGGAAACTCGTGACCATCTTTTCTTTGGCTGCCTTGTAATCAAAGGTGTTTGGGCTACAATTCTCCTTAAGTTACAAATCTCTAGATTGGTCGGAGATTGGGAGTTTGAACTACAATGGATATCTTCTATCAAAGGGAGGAAGTCTATTCATTCCGTAGCAGCTAAGCTAGCATTTACAAGTGTTATTTATGTTATGTGGAGGGAGAGAAACAACATAATATTCCAGGCAACATCTAGACCCCCTCACATTCTGCAGGCTTCAATTGTAAATCTCATATTGGGTAGAATCAATTCACATCCTAGGTTAAGAGTTAGATTAGGAACTGCTCCAATATTACTTGCTTCATTAGGGAGTGATTTTGTATAGCTTTTTGTGCAGGACTTTTGTACATTTTGTGAACTCTGATGATTGATCAATGAAGCATACTACTTACCAAAAAAAAACTCATGACCTGGAGATGCCACAGGGGATGAGGGCAGATTCAAGTTGTCACGTCTCGCTTCGGGTTCCATCCCTTCGGAGTGGACTTCAGGGAAGAACTGTGTAGCGTGAGAAGGCATGCATTTGATGGGGTTCAAATCCTCAGCACTGATCGTCGAATTTAACAGAAAAGATGTTCAAGATAGTTGTAGCTCAGAATTTACATTTACTTGCCTCCGACAATCCATATTCATCGCAGATTCTCTCTGCAAACGAACTCAATGAGATGCACTCAAGTGTTCGGTGATCGAAACTTGGCTCGGACTGAAGATCGATCGATCTTTCTTGAGTTTCTGTTCTCTCACTTCACTTCTGTTCTTCTGGTTCCACTTCTTCCATGCTCTCTTGACCGATTAACTTTCATTTTACCATCTAACCATCATATATTTTGATAGCAGGAAGAGTCTACAAAAGTCTGTCTTCGTGACTAACAACGGGAAGGCATCGATCAAGCCAGCAAGTTGAGCTCGAGCCAAATTTCGTGGAAAACTTCCAAGCTTTTCGAGGCTCCCACCTAACCAGGAGTGAGTTTGAACTGGTAGAGTCTACTAACCCAACCCCGGACATCAGAAACCTCTGCCATATATATTTAGGTTTCAATTCAATACCATTGAATGGATGAAGTCTCCCAAAGAGATGAGGGTAATACAAACGGCATGGTTTTAAATTTCATTTCACTTCTTAGAAGAATGAACATGATGAATCCAATTGCACATAATGAATTCAATTGCATGCTAAGTCTACAAGAACATTTCTTCTTCCCTCTTGGATCCAACAAGCTTGTCTTCCATCCTCTAGTGGGAGCATCTTGCCTGGACTGCTAGTGTCTTAACGATGTCGGGGCACCCATCTCCGTTCTTGTCGAAGAGACTCCTGTCGATTGGAACCTCACAGCTCTCTTTTCCGAGGCAGCTCTGTTTGGCCAAGAGACAAACCATAAAGGAGTTTCACATCAGTGAGTCGGTGGAAGAGGAAGGTGCCCATTATCTTGGAAGGTGAATTGATTGGCTTTATGCTTACCTTCTCGACGACTTTCTTCGAGACGGCAGAGTTGCACTTCCCAAGGAGGTAGTCCCCGCAGACACCAGTGGGGTCGCCGAAGCTTGCGAACTCGATGGCGACAATCTTCTTGTGGTTGGCACACTGGAGTTGGGCTGTAGGCTTCAGGTCATCCACAGTGGTCTTTATGGCTCTGTTCTGGATGCTCCACGACCTCACATTAGGCGGGTTGTTCTCGGCGACAAAGCTGCAGATCGTGTCTCGGTTCACTGTCAGGATCTCTATCGCTTCCGGGTTGCCTCCTTCCTCATCGAACACCACAAGGAGGTTGTTGGATGGCTTAATGAAAGACCTTGGAATGTGGTACCTGATGATTATTGCCAAGCCGGTTAAGAGATTTCTTGCAGCATAAGTAACTGGTCCAGTGACTATTCTTCAAGATTTTGACTTACTCGACTTGAGTGGGTGACAGGAGAGGGGACAGATAAGTGTTCCAGTATCGACCGATGCCCTTCCCGTTCACCCAAACCATTCCCTTGGTCATGTTCGTCAAGCGGATGGCAACTGGGTCCTTTCCTTCTGGAGCATGGAAATACGTCTGCAGAGAAAAGGAGGCATTTTCAAACATTTAATAGTGTTTTGGGGGAACTTCTTTAGATCCCTCCTCGGAAATATGGAAGTGTGATTTGTGTTCTTCTGAGCAGTTACCTTGTACCAAGAAACAGCGGGTGCGACTCCCTTTGATTCGGTCCATTGGACACGGTGAGATCCTCCCTGTGTGTATGCTCGGACCTTCTCCCCATCCAAACCGACCTGTACCATGAGCCCAGAGTAATCTTGTGATCGTGTTCAGCTTTGGGTTCTTGGAGAAGAATGCTACTTTAGAAGGAAATTCCTGTGATACCTGGTGGCCCCATCCGTTACGGGTCAAGTCCAATGTCCCGGTGTTCAGACCGAGTATTGTCACAAGACGGGGACCCGCGAAACGGTGCTCCATATAGGCTCCACTGTCCTGCAGAGCACGAACATGGAAGACCCATCACTCTTACCGGGTCTAAGGTTCTTGGGATGGTTTCGGTTCATCCGTGAGATCTAAGCTTTCTTACCGGCAACCCGACCGTCATGGCCAGCAAGGATATGTGGTTGACCCCAGGCTTCAGATTGACTCCCTTCTGGAACACAAAGCTCTTCTCCACATGGCTTCCATGGGCAGTTCCTGAAACATAATTGACTTGCTCGGTAAATAATCTTGAGTTCCACTTCTCGATATGTTTGAACAGTAAAAATATTACCGATGTATTCGCCATTGACAAAAGCAAGCAATGCGTGACCCAGACTTGCCACCCGAAGGATCGGCATAATGCCCTTTTTGAATGGCAAATCACTGGGACTCAACTCCAAGCTGCCACCATCACATTTGATGTAAAACAGTTCAGCTTCTGTCTGCTTTTAAAACTATGATGCAATTCTATGGAACTCATCCAAATCCCTTACTTACCTAGTCGTGTACCAAGCGTAGTCGGTGGTATCCTTGTTCAAGGAGTAGAGCTCCTTAGGAGTCTTGGAGTCCACGGGAACCCGGGCAGTATCAGGGATCACCTCAGTTGAAACCTTCCACTTCATGCTGTTGGCTGTCTCTGATCTACGGAAGTTCCTCGAATTGTGTTGGGACACGATCTGTGTTTTATCCAGGATAAGTTTCAGATCCGGCAACTGTAAACACTATCTGGGAAATTGTCGTGGAACAAGAGGGAGTTTGCGACGTTACAGTGTCAGTATTGAAGACAACGGTCTTGCAGTCGGGCAGGATGCTAATCGATCGTGGGGGAACAGAGTACTTCTTCCCCCGGAACTTAATCTCCTGAGGAATTTCAGTGTTGTTGTTGGTCAGGAAAGCCGAGCATGTCTCAGTCCCAGGCACCTCGTAGTAGCGAATCTGCCAAAACTCCAATTTCATCGCCGGAAACGGGAAGAGAAAATGGAAGAAATAACCTCACGGTAAAACTGAACAACATTGGGTTTCGGCAGAGGGTGCATTAATCTTTTCCGTACTTACCTCCAAGTCATGGCTGATGACCTTGGTGTGGGGGATGCCAAAGAGCAAAGCCTGCCTGCACAACTTCAAAGCCTTGTGCACATCCCTCAAGTGACTCCACTTAGGCTCCCTCTGGAGACCGTACTCGTCGAGAGGAGCCTCGTCGTAGTAGCGGGTCGTCGTGAAGACCGAGCTCGTCCTTCCAAGGTTGGTCCCACCGTGGTACTGCATTTCAAAACATTCGATCAAGAAAGTTCAGTTGCTTGCCCGGAAAGAAACCTATTAATCCACAGGGAGAAGTTCTTTTTACCATGTAATAGTTGGCGAGGGTCCCGTTCTTGGCAAAGAACCGAGCGACCGAGTAGGCGAGATCCTCTGCAGCTCTTTGGGATGGCGGGTCTCCCCACACTCTGTACCTGTTCAGTTGCAAGGAAATGGCCCATGATTAGATCTCGAAGAAAACACGGATACATCAATGTATTCTATGAAACAGTATTGGGAAACTCACTGAGCGGTCCAGTTCTCGGTCCACAGGCTCGGTTTGTACGGCTTGTTCGGTCCAGTGAAGGTGTCACCACAATGCCTTCCATTGCATGCGTTGATCTGAACCAGCACACCAGCAGTAATCAGGAGCGCATTCAAGAAAATACAAAGAAGAGAAGCACGAAAGCTGATTTTGCGGTGTCCTCGCTTTTGAGAAAAGCATACCACGGGATCGGGAGCATCCTTCTGCTTGCACATGACCCACGGGACACCAGTCTTGGTTCCCAATGCCATCTGTGCTGCCCACTGCACATACCGAATCCCGGCTTCTCTGTATGCAAGTTGGATACTGTTGTATTCATTCTCAATCTGCATCACCATTTCCGGAAAACAAAAAGGAATCATCCATACTATCACACTGGTATTATCAATGAGCTCGTTTTAAGAGAGTGAAGGATTCGGCCAGTACCTGAGACAGGATGATAGGGCCACCTTGCGAGGCGAACAACTTCTCATCTTTCATCTTCTGGATGATCATTTTCACGTACTTCTCCATATAATGCTGCGAACAATGAATGTAAAAAGCGTTTTGTTCAGAGATGGCTACGCGTGAAATTAAGATTCAATTAGCCCTTCCTTTTCTTCTTTGAGGTGTGAATACCTTGAATGGAGGGTTGTCTGAGCGGAAGGTGATGTTCTCGACCTCTCTGAGCCAGTACGGAAGGCCACTGGCGGTCGGCATCAATAAAGAAAATGTTAGAGACAGAATCACAACCACAGGTAGAATCACTTGGAAAAATTAAAAAGCTGCTGAATTTCGCCTTACCCAGCTCGAACCTCATGGAAAAAAAAAATTGGTTTTGTGATCCCATGGAGGAGTTCGGTCAAGGAGTAAGGGCATGGGAGTGCTTACCCATGATTCCATTCAGCCTGAATGAAGGGGCCAACTCTGAGGGTCACATACATATCATTCTCCCCGATCATCTTGATGAACTTCACCAAGTCATAGTTCCCATGGAAATTGTACTGTAGTGTTTCAGAAAGATTAGTTATCATTTTCGTTCTTCTTTCGTGAGTTTAAAAGATCATCGTTGTTGATGGTGTCTACCTGGCCTTGGACAGGCTCGTGTACGTTCCAGAAGACGTAAGTCTGGATCACATTGATGCCTCCAGCCTTGGCCTTCCTGATCAAGTCCGGCCACATCTGCAGACAACCCGGAAAAAACGATCAGAACCCGATGAGGAGAACTCAAGAGGCAGTCAGAAGGATCACAAAGAATGAGGGATTCGATCAACAAAAACATACATCGGGAGTGCTCCGGGGGTAATGGATCGATCCAGAGAACAGGAGTTCTCTCCTTCCGTTGATGATGAGGGAAGTCCCGTCATAGGTGACTCCTTTCTCCTTGGCGTCCGCAGAGGACAGCAGCAGGAGCGATAACAGCACGAGACAGAACGGTCGAAAATCCATCTCGAAGAAGAAACAGATGGACATGGGAGTTCGGGGAAGATCGAAAAGAATTGAGCGACAGAAAGGTTCTTCCTTTTTGGTTTTTATTTTATTTTATTTTATTTATGAGAGCTAAAAGGGGGAAGCCTCTTCCTTTACAAGGAGGAGGGTACCCGGAAGCTGAATCCGAGGTTCCATGGAGGAGAGAGTTATAGGAGAAGGGCCGAAGGTGAAACTCGGGGCTCGGGAGCGATCTTCGGACACTGTGTGGGCTCCATTTTTTCCGATTTACTGGCCACAGGCCCCTCTGGCCGAGTCTCTCTCTCTCTCTCTCTCTCGCTGTTTTTGCTATTTTTGGGCAGAGGTTTGAGCTGCCGTAACTGTAACTGGAAAGAAAGTTCGAAAATGGCGGGTTGGTGCGGCCTTTAGGCAGAACCGCGGGGAAGAGACAGGCAACGGGAAGCCGCCACGTGGCAAGTCAAATATCGGGGCTTTGACTGTGCCAGTCGAGAGTTGGCGGGTTTGCTTCCACTCACACCTGTTTTTTCTATTTTATTTTTTCATAGCATAAAAAATATCAGAAATTCTTCGATAATTTTACCCATCGAATGATGAATTGTTCAGATTGTTGAAACCGGATAAATGGATGTTTATCGAGTGAGAAACATGTCATAACATTTCCTAACGTGCTATTATTCTTTATATTCTGTATAGTATTAATATCAAATACGATGTACGAAATTCTAATTTATTAGGAAAAATCCAACTCTTTTTATTTATGATGAACATAAAATAAGCCATGACTTGAACACCAAGGGTAAGGGATATCCTTTAAGCCACATTTTCCATGTACTTTGGATGTTTCAATTCTAGTCATCAAGGGTTTGGTCTAATGACAATTTCTTTCTGTCTCCCAGTCCGATTCTCGTCAATGGAATCAAACTTCGTATCCTTTTATTTCTATTTTTCCTTTCAGCCTTTCCGGTCTCTCATTTCCCACTTAACTATATCCTGACATGAACTTCTCGAGCTCAACGGATCAAATGGAATTACCAAATGATCTTAAGCATAAACATATTCCTGTGCTCACGTTCTCTTATAAGATTAACGAATGCGAGTTGCTGAGTGATTCGTCCGATCCAACCGAGCCAAGCACCCTTTTGTTCATGGGATTCACTTCAACTTTCAGCCGAGAATTCCATCACTTGGACTCGAGGAAATTTTCAATCCTTTCATACTTTCAGAGAAGGGTGTTGATTCTTTGTTTCCCTTGGTAGCTCTTCTGAGGGCAGTTACTTGT
The DNA here is from genome assembly GCA_037672795.1 of Lagerstroemia speciosa. NCBI lineage: Eukaryota > Viridiplantae > Streptophyta > Magnoliopsida > Myrtales > Lythraceae > Lagerstroemia > Lagerstroemia speciosa. Next base: position 12,166,756 of record CM075288.1, on the reverse strand, counting down.
CTGGAGGCAAGTGGACATGACGCCTGCGTTTGATGCTGCAGCAGAACACTGCCTAGATCATGATCCTAAATCTGTTGAGAAAGTGAAGAGTAATAATTTCTAGAAAGCCACCCTGCCCTGCAACCATACATGTCCCTTACATTTCGATACTGTAATAAGGGAACCGCAGATCCGTGAAAATCTGGTTGGAGTCGATTGCTGCGCTCGAGTGTCATATTCATCTTGCTTTCTAGGAATCTGCCGAAGGGGGAACAATCTTGCAGGATGCTGGGCATGGACAACTGTCGGTGTATTGATCAAGGGGGGGATTCTCAAAAAAGGTTCCGCTGGGAAAGAGCTATTCCAAATGGAAAATTGGAATCCCTTTTCTTATTTGGCAGGGCTTATCCAAAGAATATGAATGTGAAGGACAACTTGGTACATCCAAGGATGGATTTAGAAGAGGGTTTACGACGCAGCCACCCACCATCCGTTTTCTCTTAGTTTGAGTTTCGCCCACCTTAGACCCAATTGCCCACATTCATCTCTGGTATGTCAGGTTGACTATGGAGCTTGTCAGGGGAGGAAAAGAAGGGATGGACAACATGTGCACTGGTCATAAACATAGCAGGAGACATTTAGTCACTGCTATGGTCGATGTCGATCTCCTGTTAGAATACGAATCTTTCAAACTCTCAGCAAACTATCTCTGTGACTTTGATCTATTCTGTATTCAGTTCAATCCTAGGAAATGAGGCTAGCTTTCTATGTACTATGGACAAAATGTTCTCTGCAAGTTGTGCTTTGCTGTGTCCCTCTTCCTAATTCTGATAGATTCTATTTCCCTTATTCTTCGAGATCTGGTAGCAGTTAGTAGCTCTGCATCTCAGCCTCGATCTCCTCTCTGGCTCATATCTTGCCACACTTCGGATGGGACAAGTTCCTTGCCGCCACCCCAGTCCAAACCGTATGCAGAAGTCAGCCGAACCGAGCTTGGTAATAACATGATCTATGGCCTCCAAAGCTCGACAGTCACGGCTTCTAGGCCGTACCCATTCTTCCTTCTTTCAGAACTAACGAGACTCTTTGCGTTCGAATCGATTGGTGGAAGACAACTCTCCCCATTCTGGCAGGAGGCAGCAAGGGATCCCAAACCAGTCCGATCATCATTTGCATTCAAATCGATCAGTGGACGAGCCATGTCGCTTAGCTTTAATGATTCTCTCCAGTTCCATGATGCATTACCTTGAACTCCGACAGTCCATTCCATCGAATCCTATCCATTTTCATCTTTACATTATCCACTTTCTGCAGTATAAAAGAGATCTGTTGCATCAGATGCGATTACTATTTTCTCTGGGTTCGTAGGCTGAACGATTGGATTCGTGGAAATTTCTTGCTGCACAAAAATGTCCATTTTGAATCCCCGTCTAACCCTTCTCTCGGGAAACTCTGGCATTCCGACTACTCACAACGATCCTTTTCACAAACCGATATCGACCGTGGAACATTTCGCTCGTGCAAATGGATGCTGCACTGCCAATCTTTTTCAGGTCCATGCCGTGCGAACTCGCTGCTTGAAAACCGAACAGGCCCTCTTGAAAAAGAGAAAAAATTAAAGCGGTCAGTGGAAAGCTTATCGAGCTAGAAATTCTTAGCTCGCGATGATGAACTATGGTTCCCTCTGCTCTCCCCTGATGAGACATTTTTCTCTCCGGGGCATAGTCACTAGATAGGGACATGAGAGACCTCGGCTAAGGTCGAAGCTAATTTAGAGGGAGGGAGATGGAAATTCTTGGGATAAAAAAAAAACAGAGAGAGAAGAGAATTTTACATAATAGAGAAGAAAAATCACATTAATATAAGATGACTCGTATCGTCACCGGTCAACTCAAAATTCAACTCTCGAGATTAATTCAAGCGGATGGGACACGCATACGCTTTGTGAGTAATTCCAATACCGTGAGTTCGAATCCCCCTCAACAAAAGTACCTCTCGGCAATGTCACTCCCACATATATGCTCATGTATGAACTTGCTCGAATTCATGGACTCGCGACGCGTTAATGAATTCGAAAGAATGAATTTAGTGATAAAATTCTCCTGGCATGAATTTTTTTCTACCGACAAAGACTCGAATCCGATATTTTCACTCAACGAGACGAAGCGCCGCACCTATTTTTTTATTTTCCTTTTTTTAAGGAAAAAATTTATTATTACATATAGGCGTTATATATTTAATTACATTTTGTAGGTGGAAGTTAGGTGGGGTGTGATTAATCATAACCCACCGAATCCGTACCATCACTTAGCAGCGTCCTTAATTTAAATTATTTCACCGTTGATGCTTTTTCCCTAAGGAATCCACGCACGCGTCGTGCAGTTGAGCCTCTAATCAATTATTTTCAACCAAAACAATCTCTACAAACTAACATAGAACATGAGTTTTTGTCTCACTTTCCATGAATGAATTTTCCTTTTTCCGATAAAAAAGAAGTCGACAGTAATGATAATCCAATTACCTCGCCGTATAATATTCATGTTTTCATGTTTAACCGAACATATCAGACGGAATGTTGGAGACTGTTAGTCAAACATACGAAGGACAGATCTATGTTATCCACATTGTACAAGCTCGCTCTCACGTGCTTTATATACTCGGTTTGGAAGGAGAGAAATGCACGACTCTTTCAGCGAGTATAGTTTTAAAAATCAGATTGGACCGGGAACCGATCAAGGCCCAGGGTTCAATGGATCGAACCGAATTTATTTAAAAAATAATAAATATATAAAGTACATGTAATAACCTAAAATACACAAATATTAACAATTTAATATCTTATATGCTCAACCCGGTTCATTAAAAATAAGCCAACTCAATCCGGTTCGGTCCAGTTCCCACCGAGTCAATGTGCAAACTGAGTTAACTATGCAACCGGCCGGACCAGTTGTCGGTTCCAAGTTCAACCTGTTGAACCGCCCAGCCAGGTTCAGTTTTTAAAACTATGTCAGCAAGGATCTAGACCCTCGAATCTCAAAGTTAGTGTCTTACATATTTTGAAGTTAAAAACAACTTTATTCCCAAAATTATGTGAAAAGTTAGATCAGAACCCTCAACTTAGGGCATTGAATATGTACATTTTGTGACCAACAGTTTTTTGTACATTCATTTTACGTAATGGGATTATTACAGTTATCAAAAGAAGAATATATCAAAGAAACCGAATAACTTGTATAAGTATTGTCCCGTCAATGTGGTATGTTTGAAAACTTAGTATAGTATAAGAAGTTTATGCCTACTAAGGTTCAATTTCACGTGAACTTTCGTGTGATACGTATCAAACGGTCATTAATCGAATTTTCGGACACTTGACAAGACGAGCACACATAAGATAAGAATCTCTGTTTTTTGAGGGATCTTTTTGGAATTTGGAGAAATTCGGGTGTGCGAGGAATTAAGGGGAGAAGAGGACTATTGACTCTCTCTCTCTATCTCTCTCTCGCTGGGGACTACATCTACAGTCGTTGACTGAAGCTTCCAATGTGCTTGAATTCGGAGTGAGGGAGATAGTTCAGCAGCGAAAGCAGCAGCTTTGGTTCGTCAATGAGCGCATCGAGGTTCATAAAGTGCGTGACGGTCGGCGATGGAGCCGTCGGGAAGACCTGCATGCTCATCTCCTACACCAGCAACACCTTCCCCACGGTATCTCCTCAAAGCTCCAGACTTTTCTCTCACTTCCCCGAGAAACTTCAGTGCCTTAGCTTGAAGTAGAAGTAGGCTTTCAAGATTCTATGCTCAGCTCTCGTCGCTGAGAAGTTCTCCCGCATTCTTGGGTTTCCTGGCCGCTAGTGGCAGGGGACGCAATATTTAGGGATTTTCGGGGGGATTTCTTGTTAAATGGTTTTGGCATTCTCGAATATTGAGTTTTGGGGGCATTCCGCTTTTTCTTCTCTGCCCAATTGCTTGCTTGTGCGGTTTGGGTGTCTGAATTAGGGGTGTGGTAGAGCACTATTGAATCATTTTGAAGTTGATGCCTGCCCTGAGTAGCCGATCCAGCGACTGATTGCTTCGAACTCGTTCAGTTTTTTTCCTCTTTGAAGCATAGATAGCTGATATTATTGGATACTACTCTCTTCCATTTGCATTTTGGGTTTGCAGTTGGGCTTATGGAATCGAGAGTTATTGAAGCGTACTAATGTTGTTCTTCCCCCGTTTTGCTATCGATTTCCTCTTTTGTAAAATTCTACGTCAATATAGTTTTTTTTTTTAAAATTATTCCTTGATGGGTTTCTAAAGTTGCAATTCATTTGTCAAGTCACTTTAGATATCTGGGAAATTTGACCTCTTTACCTCAAAATGTCAGATAAAGCTACTTGAACCAGCTCTTCTAGGATATGTTATGGCAGCTTTTTTCTGTCTTATAAACTATCAAAATCCTTAATCAGTCTCCATAAATTTCTCTATGATGCTGGAAACTGTAAGGTGCTTCTGAATTATCTGTACCTTCAGTAGTGTTTTCATGGCAGTGGTTTTTGACTGTATGTGTTCACAAAGTTTTTACTTTTATGAGGTTTCCTACAATACTTGATAATTTTCAGGTGCTTTTTGAATTAGCCTTTTAAACAAAATTAGTTCTAATTTTTGCGTTTTTTCCCCCTAGGTTGTCCCTATTTTCAAACGGAGAGGCAAACATTGATTTTTCATTGCGATTGCATTTTTTTAACATTTCTCTTCTGTTTCTCTCCGAAGTGATATTTGATCATATACTGTCTCTGACATGCATGTCTCCTGGCCTCTTCCCTGTATTTCTGAACAGGATTATGTGCCCACTGTGTTTGACAATTTCAGCGCAAACGTAGTTGTTGATGGCAGCACAGTAAATTTGGGTCTGTGGGACACTGCCGGTGGGTTTTCTATCTGAGCATATTCATCCCTTTTCAGCACCAAGAATTGTTTTGAAAGTTTAAATTGATGTTGGAATCTCAATGGAACAGGGCAGGAAGATTACAATAGGTTGAGACCTCTAAGCTACCGTGGGGCTGATGTCTTTCTGCTAGCATTCTCCCTCATCAGCAAGGCCAGCTATGAGAATGTGGCCAAAAAGGTGAGTTTTAATCAAATCTTTTCTCTCTGGAAAAATTTGCTTGTTCATTGTTTTATTGAAGGTCCTTCTGTTTGAACGTTCAGTGGATTCCTGAGCTGCGGCATTATGCACCCGGGGTTCCAATTATTCTTGTTGGGACAAAGCTCGGTTAGTGTCTATTGCTTAGATTTCTTTTCATTGTTCTTCATTTTGTGAATAATTCAGGTGGCAAAAGTCATTTTTATACGTAGAAATACTACATTCCTTCCTGTACTACCTGGGTTTCTTTTCGTGGAGCTAATCTCCATCAATTATCTATTAGCTAAATGGTCCATTCTGAAAGCATTGGTGAGTCTGGTCCACTTGTTTTTGGTTGCAGCAACATAATATTTGCTTGTTTAACCTTTTCGATTTGTTTGAAGTGGTCAACATACGCAAGCATGGTGACGGGTCATTTCATCTTATGTATTGTGCGGTGGGTCACCCACAGGAACTTCAAAAAGAGGCCCATGCTCATGCTGGCTTGTTGGGTTCTTTGTGCCCGCGCTTGCCTGTATTGAATCTATTTTCCAAAGGAGTATAATTAGTAATAAGAGTAGTGAATCACTATTACTACCACTATCTGTTACCATTTTAATAAGTTAGTTAAACTGCTCTTTTGTCAAAGCACCAAGTAACTGTCCATGTCTGACAATGTTTTTAAAGCAAGGTATTATTGATTCGACATGATGCACGTGGAAACTTCATGTATAATTTTTCTTGACTACAGTTTTGTCTCTACTTGTTGCAGATCTTCGAGATGACAAGCATTTCTTCTTAGACCACCCAGGGGCTGTTCCAATCACCACAGCTCAGGTTAGGTGTTCACCTTCCTGGATGCTTTTCGAGTGCTCCCAACTTTAAATTTCATAATATCATCATGTTCTCTCCAACTCAAGCATTTTATAATTTTGATGCTCGGCCAGGGCTGATAGAAAAATGAAAAATCTTCTGATTAATTTTGACAGGGGGAGGAACTGAAGAAGCTGATTGGAGCGGCTACTTATATTGAGTGCAGCTCGAAGACACAACAGGTCCCCTCACTGATCCACATCACTTAAAGCAATGGTTTTCAAATCTGGACTGCACTTTTTAACTGCGGTAACTGGCGCTTGCAACCTGATGTATAAAGAAAGCACAAAAAAAGGGAAAAAGTTGTAAACTGATGTCCCTTAGCTCTAACTTTGCACTGTCATCTCATCTGACTCCAATGCATAAAATGGTTGAGATGAACCGTCTGTGTGCTTGGATCTAATATGGTTTGAGATCATGTGCAAGGGAAGAAATGGCGAGTTCATTGCAAAAAATTGACTGGACGGGCCAGAATTTTGCAAGTTGGGATGCCCAGACTTCTAACAGCATAAAATTATGCTCAAACTTATATAAAGATACTGTTGCTGATCAGCTGACATTTTTCTTGATTGATGTGTGAAATCAGAATGTGAAAGCTGTATTTGATGCTGCCATTAAGGTGGTCTTGCAGCCCCCCAAACAGAGGAAAAGAAAGAAGATAAAGTCCCACGGTGGCTGCACTATACTATGATTCTCCAAATGAATGAGGAAGGGGAGTCATTCAGGTCTGCAGACGATGCCCGGTTAGGTTCCTACTGATAGAGCATCTCAGGACTTTGCTGGTTAGTTTGTCGATTGACCGACAGGAGCAGGTCGAAGGTTAGCATCTGTAGAAGAAGGCTTGTATTACTATGGGCACTGTTTGATTTGCTGTATTCATGGTTGAGGGATTGTGTTCATGTAAAATTAACTTAGATGGAACAGTGATGGTGATACAAACGTATGTGTCTGTAACCTGCAGTGAAGTTTGTATGGTAAGGCCTTGGATTTGCATGTCAGTTCTTCTCTTGATTGTGAGATCTGGGAGACTGCCTCTGTGTCTTTTCTGTGGATTCTACTACACGGTTTATTTGAACTGACCAGAATTATCGATCTTATGATAAGCCTCTCGGTCTACCCGTACCAGAACGGGATAATGATCGGCGTTTGTGAAAGTAAAAAGAGAGATCAAACTGTCGATCCTCGATTACTAATAACAACCTCTGGGTATCACTTCTGGCATGTTTGCATTTTGATCATGCAAGACCGTTTTGATTAAAAAAAAAAAAAGAACCGTTAACTGAACTGTCGGTGATCAAGCTACGTTGGGAAGAGAGCTCGTCAAAAATCTGGGGATTATGCTTCAGAATTCAAACTCAGGCATGAAAGTTTCGATTGATTGCATGGACCCCGTGGAAAGGCACGATCTTTACAGATCTTCAAGAATCAAACGAGAAGTTAATTACAAATGAGGCAAAGACAGTGACAGTGTCGTCATCATTTGTCAAGGTGTCGCAGTGCTGTTGATGTGTCGGTGGGATGTTCTGTTGTTCGATGGACGTGACACTGTGGGACACAAAACACAAGAAAATCTAATGTTTTAAATCCAAAATTCGCAGGCCCGTGATTTTGTAGTTCAAAACTCTCTCGTACAATTGTATTTGTGCTTTGGTAAATAATAACTTCTTGAACTATTTTAGATTTTTAGTAGTGTTATATTGATAAGATCGGTATTAGTACCGATTATTCAATTCATATGATATATTCGCAAGCCCGAACATCATGTGGTATGGTGGTTGGGTCATTGCCCTCCTTTTATCTAGTAAAATTTGAATCAATATGAATTGGTTGAGATGATAAGACATTTCTTCCTTTCAAGTAAGATCTTGAGTTCGAGTACTGTGAATAATAAAAATTTATACTGTGAGAGTTTTTCCCCTCAATTAGCCGACCCGACTCAAACATGAATTAGTCATAACTCATTAGACTTTTAGATATCAGATTATATGTACCAAAAAAAACAAAACTTGAAGCTTGCGACTGCATGAAAATCACATGTTTGTATTGATATTCTCAGCTCCATTTCGTTTACTTGGATGACTAGGGATGAGATTATCCATTAGATTAATTAGTGTGTTAATGGATCAATTGTTTTTGCATATTATGGTTGATCTACTACTCTAAATTAATAAATCATGGTAGTAGAGTCCTAGATTTCTTTTTTCGGTTATAAAGCAGGGTTTAAAAACAAATAGGAATACCACGGACGTAAAGGGCAGGCAGTGAGAAAGGAAATTTGATTTAAAGGAGAAATTCCCGTATCCAAAAGCCGCACGACCGATGTGAAATATCTTCTAAGAAAAAATACCAGTACTTTGTCGAATAACAGAAGGTAGAAGATAGGTTTTGATTGAGCGGACTTCTTATCGCATCACATCACAGAGTATCGGCACTCTGCTTTAAGAAGAAATGTCGCACCAACAATGTTACGTGGTACAACCGCTTCGCATGAGACTTTCTCGATGTGATGGTTCTTCTCTCGACCTGCTCTCAACATCTGTATCGAATACCAAACATTATTTGATTATTTTCTAACCATCATTTTTATCATAAGGTGTTCATCTTGAAAACTTTTCCTTGAGAGTCCCGAGGGCAGATCACGCTCATGCTATCACGGAACTGGAATCGGAATGTCGCCCTTCCTCTGAAGAGTGCACCAATAGCCGACCAGAATGAAACATATCTCGTAACAGTGCAAACTCTAAAGAGATGTAGCGGTGTTTTGACAAGATTACATCCACCATTGGTTAGATTGTCGAGACAGACTCGTGTTAAAGGTTGGATATGGCTCAACTAAGAGGAAAGTAGAGGCCATATGCTAACAATGTGAATGATGAGTTCTCAAACTCGAATTCTGGGTCAACTTTTGCTTCCATTCTTCCCCTCTGTCAGCCGATCTTCAGGAGTTTGTTGGGTCCTGACTCATCCATATTAGAATCGGATCGGCCTACAGAAAAGTCAGATTCTCCTGAATTGGAATTTTTGACATTTAAAAAACTCAATCAGAAATCTTAGACAGAAGTAATAGATGACGAAAATGTCCTAATCGACTGTTGTTAATTCCTTTCTACCCACTTTTCTTGCCTACAAAAAGAGCATGCAAAGCATGCTTCACCTGTTCTCGTCAATAATCAGCTGGTCAACCCGCAATAGCCGGTTGGAACAGCCGAGGCTGAGTTACCGGTCCACGAAGGTCACCGGATATCAGGGGTTTCCCGCGAAAATTGCCGGTTCTTGACGTGACTCCAAACGAACTCCACTTTTCCTTTCATCCTTTTCGAGCCCTCACTTTTATTTTCACCCTTTTATGCCCGCCGACACTTTTTTTTACCCCCTCGATCCTCACCTTTTATTTTTTTTTTGCCTTCTTGCCTTTGTAAGACATTTCAAGAAGAGCCCATTTCTGCTTGTGTCACCATTAACGATGTCTTATTCCTTAAACTCCTTTTTCCAGATTGTTTTATGGGTAAAGAGCCATGAAATTAGTTATGATTAGGTGGGTTGATGCAGTTCGGCGGCAAAAAAAGTTTCGATTTTTAAATGACATGTTGCGAGAATATGGTTTAGGTACAGCCATATTGTCTTGTTCTGCTCGACCCTTTGTGGGACTCGAAGCTCCTTTGACTGTATTTTAATGGATTCTGCGGGATCCTGTGGGTTAAGAGCTTCTAATTCCTCTGAGTCTTCTTCTGCTACTTCTTCTCGTGTTGGGCAATGAGCATTTTCTTGGGGTTTGTGGGGGGTTTTTGATTTATTAAGAAAGTCCACTAATTTGGCATTCTTTAATATATAAAAGGAGATTGGGTGTGGTCGTGTACTTGGATTTGATTCTTGTATGCAGTGATTTCTCGTATTCCTTTATTTTTCTCTTACTTCTCCATGTTCGTCTTTGCCGAAGAAGAAAAACCATAAGCGCAATTTGTCCTAATATAACAATGTTCTTGCTTGAGTGATCACCAAGCAATAGAGAGCTTAGCCTCTCAATGCAGCTGCAGAGAACCACCAAATGAGCTGACCGTTTGCAAGAGTTAAGACATCCTCTTGACTGGGATTCTTCCTAAGATGATATAGTTCGAGGCAGGGCGAGTGGGAAGTGAGCGAATTCTTTGAGAAAAGTAGCATAACATGACGGTTCTCGAGCAAGTCAAGGCTGTGGCAGAGGAGGCGGAGGAGGAGAAGAAGTGCGTGCTGGTTGGGATCCAGTTCGATAGTCGGAGCAGGGAGCTGCTCAACTGGGCTCTCGTGAAAGTGGCTGACCCAGGAGATCGGGTTCTTGCACTGCACATCTGTCGGAGTGGTAAGGATAATCGGTTCACTGATCTTTCTTTCTCGGTTTAGAAGTTACTTCCGAGTTTTGTGTGTAACATGTCGGTGTTCAGTACAGATCATGCGTCAAAGGGACAACCCCTGTTGGATAGCTATTTGGAGGTTTATGAGGGCATCTGCAATGTAAAGAAGGTGAGGGAATCTTCATCTGTCGGATCTGGAAAAGGAAACGCCTAGCCAATACTCGATTTTGATTTCGAGTCCCGATTTTCAGGTCGATCTTAAGGGTCAGATACTATCCGGAAGTTCAGTAAGACGGGCTCTAGTTCGAGAGGCAAAGAAGCTGGATGCAGCAGCCCTCCTTGTTGGGATAGACAAGCACAGTTCTTTGGGGTACAGAACCAAAAGGAACTTCAACCATTGGTTTCAGTTGTATTTGCTTGTTTTTTGTTTCCTGATGAGTCGATTTTTGATTCAGGATATGCACCGGAACGGCAAAGTTTTGCGCCAAGAGATTGCCCCCGTCGACTAATGTGTTGGCTGTCCATAACGGGAAGATTGTCTTCAGGAGGTTCGGTGATAATCAACTTCCAGGTTATCATACCGGTTCTCATCCTCTAGCAAAAGATTCCGTCTGCATAGTTCTTTGGATAGGCTTGATTCTGTTAGTTTGTTTTCTCAGGTGTCTTCCAGGACCCGAGACCGAGCCTGTATTCGACTTCTTCCAGAGACAGCCAATCTGAGTTCACTGAATCTGAGGCCGAGACTGAGAATCCGAGTTCAGAAGCTAATGGGAGCAGAAGAGTTCTTTCGATATCCATCTCAGAATGTACTGGGGACCGGTCGGACCAAAGGCCGGGTTGGCCTTTGCTCAGAAGGGCTGCTCTGGGAGCACCAGGAGCGGTGGGCAGAAGGAGCTTATCGGTGGTCCAGTGGGCGATGAGCTTGCCCGATCGGTCGCAATACATATTGGCGACCCCGAGAAATGTATCTGCCATTTCCGCAGTTGGAAGAACCCATCAGAACTATTTATCTGCAGAACATGATATGCCCAAGGAGATGCAGCTTCTCCTCAACAAAAAGCTCCCGGATTTCATTTGGTTCGAATTCGAAGTATTACATAAATCCACGTCTCATTTCTCCACAGGTTCCAACATCCCGACATCTCGAATTTGCATTACTATAACTGTACTGTCTTGTTAATGTCTATAGAACTTTGTTTTGTAGCAGAAAACTTGATCGGGAAAGGTGGGTCTAACCGGGTATACAGGGGAACCCTGCTGGATGGCCATGAAGTGGCCGTGAAGGTACTGAAGTCGTCCGAAGGATCACGAAAAGATTTTGCTCTTGAAATAGATATCGTATCCTCGCTGAAGCACAGGTTCATCATTCCCCTGCTTGGGATCTGCATTCGAAGCGATAATCTCTTCTCAGTCTATGATTTCTCCCCGAAGGGAAGCTTGGAAGAGAACCTACATGGTAATAAGAAGGACAAACACGGACTTTCATGGAAGCAACGGTTCAATATCGCAATCGGAGTTGCTGAAGCAATACATTACCTTCACAATGAGATTTCCCTGCCGGTTATTCATCGGGACATCAAGTCTTCGAATATTCTGCTCACCGATGACTTTGAACCAATGGTATGCTATTTGCAAGAACCTGATGCTTATGCTAACCAAAAATTTCCCAAATAACCTTAGGACTCTGAGTATACTGATTGATTTTTCTCCCTCTCTTGAAGTTATCGGACTTCGGTCTCGCAATGTGGTGTCCGGCAGATTCACCCTTCCTGGAAGTCGACTTGGTTGGAACGTTCGGGTACCTTGCTCCGGAATACTTGATGTCGGGCAGTGTCAGTGATAGGATCGATGTATACTCTTTCGGAGTGGTCCTTCTCGAGCTTTTGTCAGGAAGGAAACCAATCAGCTCGGATGCTTCCAAGGGGCAGGAGAGCTTGATCTTGTGGGTAAGCAGCCACTGATAAGAACCTCTTCCCTGGATACTGAAGTCTTTGAACATATTACGGTTACATTCCGGCAAATTAGTTGTAATTCTCATGTGCTGTTGATCTCAGGCAAAGCCGTTTATCGAGAGTGGGGATGTAAGGGGCATTTTAGACCAAAGGCTCGACGGAGGTGTAGATGAGGTTGAGCTGAAGAGAATGGTCCTTGCAGCTACCCTTTGCCTCAAGCAGGCAGCTCAGCTTCGTCCTGGTATAATCCAGGTAATGAAAATTCGCAGTGTTGCCGATGTTTTTCCTGGAAGATTTGTAAGTTTCTGCTTATAAGCAGTTCGGTTTTTCTCCTTCACCTTCTGCAGATCCTGAAGATCCTGAGAGGAGACTGCAATGTGAACTCGAAAGTTGACTACGACACTTTGGACTCGGATGGTTCAGAAAATGCAGAAGACAGTCATGACGACGAAGTCTATCGCAAATCATGCCCGGCTTCCCATCTGGACATTGCCCAGATCGATATCTGCGATGATTTCACATCGTTTGGCAGCTTGGAGCAGCAGAGCAATAGTCCCTCGGTGGAGGAGTCCACGACAGGAAGATGGAGCCGTTCGTCGAGCTCCTGTTAGCTCTACTGCGTCCGTTTTCATTTTCCACCATTCTCTGTATGTAAAGTCTCGAGGGAGAGTCCGTTTCACCTGAAACAGATTTGTTCTAGCAGATAGTAGGTGCAGGTATCAGAAGACGTCGATTGGAGTGTGTAAATTACAGAACCGTCACTGATTAAGAGGATTCTCGTGTTTGAATCTTCGTGTTCTGAATCCCAAAAATTATTTGCAGGTGAGAAACCCGAACATGAACTCAGGGCAATGACCAGAACAGTAGTAATGAGAGGCAAGTGAAGCTCGGGTAAAAACCGGGACTTCCGGGCCCTGGGCCATCATCGATTAGTACGAATAAGTCGAATATCGTTTACCGACCTTCACAGTCAGATCTACCTACAATTGGGCTCGCAATTTTCTGATAACAGAATCTAACCGAGTATTCATAAGATTCTGTCCAAGAAGTTGACGTGCCATCTCAAGTCCGGCTCTCAGGCTCCCCTGTTACGATCACTGCAAGTCAGAACAAGAATCAAACAATGAGCCAGGACCAACGAAGTCGATCATAGTTGTCTGAGGGCTGTCCGATCGAAGTGCGGTGGGGTTTTCTCTTTTTTTTTTTGCTCAGAAGTAATGAGGATTTGATCATTACTATAAAAACGAGTACATGGTAAAATGTTCAAGAAATACGAAAATTACAGGATCAGGAATTACGGAGGGATCCTCCAGGCTAACTACAAGGAAAATATATGTGAATAAACACATCAAATAGGCCAAGACACATGTAGACAACCAGCAACATCCGAAATCCTAATCCCAACCGTCTGTCGAATTACATGGACCCCAGTGAAAACCGGGAAGGGAGGGTCCTCAAGCCATTTATCCATGTAATTCTCAGTCATCTTGTACAGATATTTAAAGTAAACATCCATACGAGAGCAAAACAGACGGGTGTCTTGAACCGTACTCGGGCGCGTGCGTGGTCCACCAACAGCAAACCCGGCGTCTCCTCTTTGGTCGTCTTCTCTTCCCCCAAGCTGGACTGGCCGGATTTGGTTCAGATCCAGCCGGATCTGGCGTGAGCGGAGCAGATTCGGACGAGATCTGGCCGGATCGGAGTCGATCGAGGTCAGATCTTGCCGGATCTTGGGGGATCTGAACAGATTTGACGAAGATAAGGCCAGTTGCAGCTGGAGGTTGGTTGTTGCCGGGTTGTTGGCGGGCGAGGGCGAGGATCCGCGCAGAGGGCATCCGCTGAGAGGAGTGGGGGGTGGGGATGAGGGCAGAAGACTCACCGCCGGTGAGGAGAGGGAGGGACGGACGCGCCGGCCTGCCAAGGGCTGGTTGGGCGACCATGGGCAAAAGCCACCGACTCGGCGGTGGAGGTTATGTACGGCCACCGGTTAATGGAGGTGGATGCCACTTACCGAGGCACGAGGGGGGTCGGGGGGCGGCCGACGCGCCCGGCCGAAGCCGGACGCGCCGGCCGGAGGGAGTTTGCTGGAGGAGGGGCGACTGCTGGGGAGGGTTGGGGGAGAGAGTTTTTTCCCCAGTTCCCTTCCGACAGTTTTGCGGTGGGGTTTTCTCTGCATGCGCAATAGTTTCGCGAGGGAAATATTCCCCCTTCAAAATGGAGCTCTCTTTCCTCGTCTGTTACATCGCGGAATCTCTCTCTCTCTCTCTCTCTCTCTCTCTCTCTCTCCACTGAACGCCCTTCACTCTGGTTCGTGCTTTTTTCCTGTCTGTGACCACAGAAGATGAGAATCGTCCACACGTTCTTCGACAACTCTTGCTGTCACTCTCTTCTATGGCTTCTGACTACTAGTTTCAAGCCCGTGAGTCTCTTGATTGGACTGTCTCTGTCTTCTGCGCTGTCGATGCCTTAACAGCCCAAGTCCGCTGCAGTAATTTTCAGGGCTCGCATACTCTACTGCTGGGTTTTGAGCAACCCTGCGATCCACCAAGGCTCAAGATTTTCTTCTCCGAGTTCTGCTGTACTCTTTGATTTGAATGATTGAGTTGAAATCCTCATCTGGGTCGGTGTCAAGGTAGCAACTTTCTACGAGATGGACGACGGAGTGCTCGATTTCCCCAACCAGGTCTTCTCGAACCCAGAAGCGTTTCCGAATTCAATCGGCGAAGTACCCAGTATCAGCAGATCGACGGACAGCTTTCTCGACGACATCTTCAAGGACGCGCATGCGTGCACTCACACTCACACCTGCAATCCTCCCGGGCCCGACTCCTCTCACACTCACACCTGCTTCCATGTCCACACGAAGATCGTGCCTGCCTCGGGCGAGGAAAAGGCAGATGACTCGGCGGAGTCGGCAGAGAAGAAGAAACCAGGCAGTAAGAAGCGGCCACTTGGAAACCGTGAGGCTGTGAGGAAGTACCGCGAGAAGAAGAAGGCTCGGGCTGCATCCTTGACGGACGAAGGAGTGAGGCTCAGGGCACTGAATCAGCAGCTGCTGAGGAGACTGCAGGGGCAGGCGATGCTCGAGGCTGAGATGGCAAGGCTGAAGTGTCTGCTCGTGGACATCAGGGGTCGGATCGAAGGGGAAATCGGGTCTTTCCCGTACCAGAAGTCGGCGAGCACCGGCAACAGCATGCCTCCTGTTGGTGGTGCTTATATGATGGACCCGTGTACTGTGCAGCAGTGTGGGGATCGGATATATTGCCTTCCCCCTGATGGGAAGAATGGTGATGGTGTGGGCATAGATGGACAGGTATTTGGTGTGTGTGAATTTGATGGTCAGTGCTTGGCAAATCAAAACATTGGTAGCTCTGAACTGGGCTGTGGAGTGGCCGGAATGGGGAATGGAACGTATAACACAGTACACTCTTATGATGGGAAGAAGATGGAAGGTGAAGCCTAGATTGCTTTTAGTCAGTTCCTTGAATTGATTTTGGAATGGCAGGTCAAGTTTGAATTTACTCTCTTTGGTGATAATGAGATGTTCTGTGGCGTCAAATCATCTACTCGTATCGAAATTACCAGTGAGTCACTGGACTGTGCTCTTGATGGAAAGTTTGATGTGATGTTCGAATCTAATCCCCGTTGAAAACCTCTCTTTCTTGGGAGCTGTATGTTCTCACCACCATGGGTGGTTGAAGTTAGTAGAAGTCAAATCCAACTTGAAACAAAATAAGTTAAAAACCCGCTAAACTTTTGAATACTATGTTGTGCAGTATACACAGAAAACAGTAACTTTCTCCACCAGTAGTACTGAGAGGAGACTGAAAACAGAATGGGAATAAAACCATTCAGAAAGCACTTTGTTGAGGTGCAGCATGGAACAATTGTACACTCATCTTGATATTGTTTGTAGGTCACATCAGCAGTGTTGGAAAAATGAAATTCTAGGCGGTTCCTTGCTTTCTGGCGAAATAAAATCCAACTCATCCTACTTGATAGCAGAGCAAATGTTCACATTAAAAACAAGGTAGTGCTCTAAGAGCTCCATTGTCGCATCAGCGAAGCTACATCTGACATCTTTGATAGCTTACGATTCACTCGTAGTGCAGAAGATGGCAGCTCAGTTTGCGTTGAAAGTTGTTCATAAACCTAATGCTGATAGACAAACGAGAGGATACCACCGGCCTAAACTTTGAGATGAGGGATACCACCAGATTTCACAGAGTGCGAAATATATGCACGCAGGAGAGATGGCACCTCAGAGTTGTTGGGTACTGCCAGTTAGTCGTCACTGGCAAGAAGGTCATCATCGCGGTAAATGCTCTCGGCCATTTGCCATACCTGAACAGTGTTATCTTCCGCCACACTAGAGATGAGCCATGGGCTGTGTTTGTTCCAGGCAAAGTCGGATATCTTAGCTTTATGTCCGCCATGAGAGAACAGGAGCTCAGGAGGGCCATCACTTGCATCTCCCTCTTGCTGCTCATCTCCAATCCTGATAAACCACCAATATCAGTGGAGGCTCAGAAAAGTGATGTGCTTTCGCAGCAAAGCAAAGCAAAGCAAAGCAAGGACATGTAGGATCAGCAGATATGAGTAAACCCCTTCACATATGAGAATGCACAATTTAGGAGGAAACCTAGGATGATAAAAACATGGATCTCATGGAACTGAAGATGGAAGGTGAGAATTATTAGAAGGATGATTCTAAACATTGGCACATCACATGAAGCTCTCATAGGAAATAAAATCCTTCCTATCAAAAGATGTGTGTTGGCTAATGCAACCGAGCAGTCAAATAATTCCAGGATCTAAAAAGTTGGATGAAACTGTGCGTTATCCAACACCCTCAAGGATAAACAAAGAATGGGACTCCCAGCTGTTTCGATCACCATTTGATTCTTACGTAACAAGAATGACAATAAGAAGCACCAAAGAGAAAGTCGAGTGGTACGCTCAAACAGCTGGGAGCTATTCTGAGGTATTAGGAAACAACGGATAAAATTCCAAAGAGACTGTTCTCAGCGATATGTTGTGTGAAAGTACCTGTTGAGGTCCCAAATCATTACCCTTCTGTCATCGGAAGAAGATGCCAGCACAGTTTCATGATTAGGATCCCATTCTACTTGCAAGACTTCACCTCTGTCAGGATTCAATCCCAAGATAAACTCAGTATTAAACATTAAAATCCAAAATTCTGGATGTTTCCATTTAATCTAACAGTATGAATTATATAATGATCTCATTATCATGCATTCATTTAAAAAACCAAATTCTGGGTGCATATTATATTTATGTGCCTAAATAGAAAAATATTAAGTTCCAGTTTCATTAGCTGAGCACAAATAGAAAGATAAAAAGATGAGAGAAGACATACTCGTGACTGCCGAAAACATGCAAAGGAATGGTTAGCTTCCGCATATCAAACAAAGCAACAGTCGTGTCTGAAGATGCTGTCGCCATAATCCACTCATTGTACAAGTTGAAGGATAAAGAGTTAACCTGGGAAAAGAGAGCAAGCTAAACCTCTTGAGGTGGAAGTCTAGGACCTCATGAACTGAATGAAAAATAGAAGAGCTCAAAAGAACAACCAAAAGAAAATTATTGGCTTTACAAATCTAACAAGAGGAACATCAAGTCATTGAATGGTTGACCTCTTTTTCATGTGCTTTCACACATTTCTCCGCCTTGCTTGTGCGCAAATCCCAGATCATCAACTGACAATCATCACCAACGGACCCGAATAAGTTCTCATTTTTAAGATGCCACGATGCATCTCCAACCGCATTCTCATGCCCCTGCAGTGACAGCATAAAATATGGCATAACAATAATGAACAAAAACACTCTTTCATGAAAACGGTAAGTTCAACTTCCATTTATATACCTCATAAATGTGCATAGCACCAAGAGCTTTGGCCTCAGCAACAGCAGAAATATCCCATAAACATATCTTCTTGTCATGGGAAGCACTCAGGAGATAACCTGATTTCAGAGGGCTCCAGGATAGTCCATACCCTTCTCCGTCATGACCACTCAACCTAATATCAGGATCAAAAGCTTCCTTATGCTCCTTCTCTGCCTGGTTGCTACAGTCTACCACGTAGATCTCTGAAGAGTTCGTCTTTACAGCCACAAGAGAACAGTTCTGAGGCATAAAGCGTGCTCTGTTCACTTCTCCATCCATGCGTATCCTCTGGTTTATCTCCACCTAAGGGCAGCAAACCGAAGATGTAAGTTCATAATGTGGCACAAGTTAAATTTGTGACATAAGGATGATGCATTTGTTCAGGAAAATTTCCAGTTTTTCAGTTCTAACCTTTGAAGAAATTAAAGGTGCCTTTTCTTCTCTTTTTTGAATCTGATGATGGTTAGAACTCAACAGATTGTCACGAATTACACATGGAAGCTTTTCCTCCCCCATTTTCATGGAATAACTATTGCATGGATAATTGTTAGAACAAGAAGTCGCCAGGGCGGTTTATACAGATTTTTGAAGTATACAAAAGAAAAAGCATGTAACTTTAATAAATAAACAAGTTCTGATTCTTTCAGCAGAAAAAAAATGCACAAACTTCGCCAAGGCAATATCCAGTCAAATAAATTCACACAGTACTTTCATCGAACAGTTTCCGGACCCATAAAGCAATTCTCAAAAACATCAGTAGATGCGTTAACCAATCAAACCAACAAAAAACCGTAGGGAGAGTGAGCATTAAACAACCTTTGGGACTGAAGCATTTTCGCTGTCAGTGCCCTCTGAGCCTGATTCGTTGGGAAGGACAGCTTTGGCAACCAAAAGGTGGTTAGGGGCGCCATCGGAGGTGTGGGTCCCGAGGACGAGCCCCTGTACAGAGAAGGACGGGTCATCCGCGTAAGGTTGAGGCAGCGAGGGGGACCAGTGGACGGTGAGGGACGGCCACTCGAGGGGGTGGGAGATCACGAGGTCGTAGAGTATCGGGGTGTTTTTCCTCCACACGGCGTAATCTTCATCCAGCTGAGAGAGGTCGGACGCGTCCCCGTCTTCCGCCATGGTTGGACCGGGCCAAGCTAGCTGCGATGAAACGCCAGCGAAGTGAGGGCTTCCTGTTTCCTGTTTCCCGCCAAAAGATTTAGAAGAAAGACGGAAATGGTGGAGCGCGAGGGTTTCGCTTTCGAGGGGAAGCAGAGTTGAAGGGATAGAGATGCAGACATTGGGCTTGGAAGAAGACCGGCCCAATGGGCTTGGCCCAGCAGAAGAAAATATTACAAAACTGCCATTATGGCGTGTAGAAAATAGAGATAGCTATTTGACCCAATCCCATGAGATCCGACCCGACTCGCTCACCCGTTCTATACATACCACATAATATTCAGAAATCCAATGCTCATAATTAATTTTAAATTCAAGTCAGGTCAACCCATTAAGGGTATAAAGATTTACACGTTTAATTCAAATACTAAGTTTATGAGCCGAGAAAGAGGTTCCAAGGACAGCGAGATCATCGGAAGAACACTGTAGTCATCTCTTCCATCAGCGGTGGAGCGATGAGCGACCGGAGAAGGGACAACCCGACTAAAGAACAACAATGGAAAGTTGCCTCGAAGCTGCAGTAAACGCTTGCACAGATATCATTAAAAAAAATTTCCCTTTTTATTTCAGGTCGAGATTGATATCGTTACATGAAATATCGTGTATTTTAATGTGTCAATTAAATATTTTTTTATTATTGAATTAAAATTATTTCCCATAAATGTTTTTATTTTAATCATCATATGTGATATGTAATTCTAATTTAATTTGCATTTATTTGGAGTTTTAGTGTGTTTCAAAAAAAAATGTATGTATGGTCAAGGTCAAAGTCAAGGTCAACGATCTCCGAAGGCCTGGGATGGTACAGTAGATCCGTCTATGGTCCCCATGGTCCCATACATGCATATTTATGTACACACTATAGTCAAAAGTGGATGGAATTAATGATAATACATGGAAATCGAGAAAAGGGGATCTTGGTGTCTGTTTTTCTTTTCTTATGTCCCTAAAAATATGCAGTAATAGTAATGATTCGACCACTCCCACTTCGTAATATTCAACTGCGAATGTATCAGATGAGTCAAACAACTTGTATCAATACTAGCCTTTGCCAACATATCAAAATCAAAGACCCAGTAGTGCAAAAAGCCGGTATCCACCTAAGACTCAAGTTCAAGACCCTCTTATATTAATACTCCTTAAAGTATGACTCGAACATAATATTTTTAACCTTATCAAGTTGCATGAGAGCGAGTTTTTGACCATTACACTACTGCTCTTGGTTGCGACTTATCATTGTTGAAACGGCTCTAAGAGATCCTTAGTTCAATTCCCGGTCGTCGGTGAGACATCCTTAAACCCTTTTTTCTATGCTCCCCGCATTCCTGACTAATCTCACTATCCTCCAATTCGGGGAAAGGCAAGTGGTTGACCCGGAGATCAGTATGCTTGACTTGATCCATGGCCCATTTCTTCGAGACCACACATGTTGTGTACATTTCAAGGAAGGTGAAGAGAAGTTTCCCTGGAATTGATTCCTAGACTAGAACACAGTCGAGGTTGCTCGTGACTTGTAAGACCAGGATGACCGCAACCTCTCGGGAGACATTACTGTTCCGCGATGTCCGGTCCGGTCCCTCTTCCTCAATCGATCTCTCCTCCTCCGCTCGAGAAAAGAACATTTCCCTCGAGCGGCATCTGTTTTTAAGGGTAAGTGTTCTCTTCGCATCCATGATTCCACATGTCTCGATCCCGATCCTCGACGTGCGCCAATTTCTTGATCCGATTATTTAAAATCTACGCTTATGCATATCCCAAATCCCACAGTCCAACACGCACGAGTCTTGACTTTGGCACTGACTTGTGCATATTTGGATATTGATGACAGCCGTCCATAATGGTTCATGACTTTCACTAGTGGCTTGTCGTTGGCCATTGACGATGACTTCATGACCTTAAATAAATTTTAAAAAAAGGTATCAATACGTATTGGTTAATGTAATTCGACATATTTTTACTTATATAAATTTTATATTCGAGTCTTATAAAATTTTTTATAATTAATATAATTTAAATTTAAATTAATCAGATTTCATTAAAGATTAATGAAAGTAAGCGGAGGAGGACGACAATAATTGTCGGTCACTGGCCGGCCAAGACCGCCTGATTCAAAGAAAGAGAGCAAAAAGGACACCTTCTTTCCGATTATTTTAACCCTTTTCACACTGTCAGGAAAAGCATGCCCGTGCTTATTATTGTTAATTGAGATAATTTCACGTACTTTTTAAATAATATTTTATATTTAAATTTTATAAATAGAAAATTGCAATTGAAATAATTTTGATAGAAAAATTTTACAGTTCAATTGCACACCGCTAAGCAGGTAGAGAAATGATTATAAATATTTAATTTTTTAATTTAATTTGAATATTTAATTGTAAGTAATTAGTCCAATTGTTAAATAATGGAGTTACCACACGGCAAATTCTTCCGTTTTATTGGGAATAATTATATATTTATTAATCTAAGGCCTAATAAATATTTTATTTTTTTCCCCGGTGAGAAGAATTTTGCCCGGGCAGGTTCTTTTAATAAGCTGATAATTAATATAATTTATTATAAAAATATCCCAGCTAGCTAATTAATTAATTTAATTTAATTAATGTTCGCAGACTCTGCTCAATTATGCTGCGTATAGATCAGCCATAGGAGTACCTCCAGGGGCAACGGCCCAGTGGCAGGCTTCTTGAGTAAACTCCAAGAGCGCCCGGGTTCGAAACCCCCTGGAGGTCGGTATCTTGGGTTTAATGTGGGGCCCAGGGCTGTAAATACACCCTCCGGTGGATTAGTCGGTTGCTACGGCGCCGGACACCATCGATATCAAAAAAAAAAAAAAAAAAAAAAAAAAAAAAAAAAAGATCAGCCATAGGAGTAGAAAGATTTCCTCTTACCCATCGGATCACGCAATACGGATTTGGTGTTCATTTTGGACCTAATTACAGGGAAAAAATATTTAAAAAATACACGTCACGTGATAAGAAATAATTAAAAAATTATTATAAATGGTAATTATTAAAGTGGTAAATCGAGTTTTTAATGCTTATTTTACTTGTACTATAATTCGTAATTCCCATATTGCGAGACAATACGAAGTTTTTAAGTGATCACATCTCTTCACTCGATTTGAAAAATATCGATCCGATTACGATAAAATAAATTCAGATGGTCCAAAACACCTAAAAACTTAAAAATTGTCATGAAAATCATTGATTTTATATGTTTTTATTAAATTATATTACTGCATCCCGATTAACTAGATTTTTGTTTGCTTTCATTTTGACTTCTCCGGTATATAAATCAAGAGGCTGGCCTGATGGTACGGAGAACTACCGGTATCCTTCTCATCTAAGTTTCAAAATCGCATTCGGCCAATCGGCACATTCGATTTACCTCACATGTACTCTTGTTGCATTGCATACAGCCGTGGAGATTAATCTAGCGAGAACCGGATATTCCACGAGCGCAGAAGAATTTCGAAATTCCTCACTACACTATTTATCTTTTTTTCCTCTTTGGAATGATCACAGGCATCACGATTCTTTTGTAATGGAAGACTTCCACATAATCCAAAGTTGGATGAGCCTCTATTTGAAGGCAAATTTGGCATGCCCTTTTGACCTAATTAATATCTTATCTAACCCCCAAATTCCAATAAATGATAATCAATTGAAATTTCTGTCGAGATGGGCAGACGTCACCTGTAAAAATTTTGCATTTTTTGGTTAAAAATTAGAGGAAATTGCATCATGACTAAGACCATTCAATTCAATAACACAAACTATAGTAAGCTTGTGTGCTCTATATGTCCTTCCCTATATGCCTATTTATTCGATACGAGTGTAATGGATGAGTGGATGATATCGAACCGAGGAAGCCGAGGACACGACGGACCACCAGACGAGCCGTTTCCCATATACAGAACGCAAAGGGGTGAAAAAAATGGTCGGCACTGCATTTAAGAACATACAGGAAAGAGATGATTCAAAACAGTCAAGAGGTCATGAGTTCTATTCTCACATATAAAAACCTCAGTATCCATTTATTTCCTTCTTCTTCCAGACCCTTATGTCGGGTCTATGGAGAAAGTCTTTAGTGGAGAGGTCATATCACTTCAATATCGCTTACGTGGTATATTCATCCAATTATAACTTGTCATGTAATAAATAATTATACAATTATGATTATTAAACCCTAAAAAATCTTTAAAAAATATAAAAAACTTAAATAAATGGTGAACCCTACTTAAAAATAATATATAAATTGTAAAAAATATTAAAAAATCTAATAAATTGTGAACCATAATTGGAAGTAATATATAAATAGTGAATTCTTATAGAAAGAATATATCATGTAAGTGATACTGACGTGGTATAACCGCTCCACTGAAGGCATTTTCCTGGTCTATGACGGAGAAAAAGTAGAATGGTAAGTCTATGAAATAAGCTTTTTGTTTACCCCGTAATTTACCATAACATGATACAGTGTTATATAACGAAATGAACCGGGTCATCTCGGGTTAGAGGATAGACCCGGACCAACCTGATCCGTACACGTTTCGAATCTTGACCCGTCCAAGTCAGATCGCAACTCAGGTCTAAATAATCATCCTGACAACCAACCCACGATAAGCTTTTCAAAGATGAGGAAAACAGAAAAAACTCGGGGAATCCGAGAAAAATAAACAAGCAGGGAAGGGAGGAGTCCTTATTTTCAGGATTCCGGAAGACCTGAACTGACAAAATCTGTGATTCCCTGTCTTCTCTTCTCTCTCTCTCTCTGTGTTTATGGAAATAAACGATTGAGTGAATAGGAAAAGCAGGGGAACACTGACCGATTCACCCAACTTGGAATTGAATTCCTCCTTCCTTCTCCCCAACTCCTCCTTGCCTCCTTCCCTCCCCTTCCTTTCCTCTGCAATCTCTGACCCGATAGTTCAGTCACAGAATCTGCATGCGCTGGCTTCTCTCTCCCTTACCTTACGTCCTCCTCTGTTTTTAATGCCTTGTGGGAGAAAAAAGAGCATGAAAAAGTGCTCTCCCTCCGGTCCTTTTCAAAGCTTTCAGTTACAATACACCTCTCCTCTCCTCTTCTCTCATCTCATCAGCAGCTTCAAATCCTCCGCTTCCACTTTTATATAACCAAACGATCTCCCCGCTTCCACCCCTCTCTCTTTCTCTATCTATTTGCTCCTTCTCATCCCTTGATATCACAGCATCCGAGAGAGGATTTCGATTTCGAAAGGGGCGCTCTCGTTCTTCTCCTTGCTTTGAAGGAAAGGTGGGTTATTTGGGGAGTTGTTGCTGAGATTCTGGTGGTGGGTTCCTGTTCTTCTTGGGGTGATTGGTTGCGGGATATGGCGATTCAGGCTCATGCTTACCAGGGCAATCTCCTGGGGTTTCCAGTTTGTGGGAATTCCCTGGAATTCTTCATTGGGGATGGTTATGGTGATGGCATCAATGGTGGCAACCTGTGCGGGTTGAATTTCAGTGCCCAGCAGTTCTTGCAGAAACAGCTGCAACAGCAGATGAATCAGTGTGTTTATTCTGACGGCAGGGGGGTTGATGGCGTCGATAATAAGATGTTTTCTCCGACGATTTCTCATCCTCAGAGTCTTCCTTCGCAGATTGATCAGCAGCAGGGCCGAGAGATGGATCAGTATCTCCTCTTGCAGGTTAGTAACTATTTTTCGTGCAAATTGTTCTCGATAGTCTAAGATTGGAAGGATCGTTCTTGCGTTGGAAAGACTGTTTCTTGATTTCGCGCTAGAAATGCAACGGAGTTCAGATGGTTGCCGTTGCATTGCCCCTTTTCCGGGAAATGGAGAATAAGAAAAAGAAATGTTTTGATTTCCCGATAATGAGTTATCGTCAATAGTTTATCTTGGAACTCGGAATTTTAAAACCGCGGTGTCTGCTCGTTTTCCTGCAATTCAATGTCACAGAACGAGAGATTAAGGCTGGCACTTGAAGAACAGAGGAAGCAGCAGATGGCGCAACTCCTGAAGAGGATAGAATCGAAGACCCAGATGTTGATGACCCAGAAGGACCAAGAGATCGCGCAGGCCGCCCGGAGGACAGCTGAGCTGCAAGAACTCCTGGCGAGGCTCGAGAAGGAGAGCCATGCATGGAGGAGGCTAGCGGAGGAGAACGAGGCGGTCGCGGTGTCCCTGAACAACACGCTGGAGGAGCTGAGGAGGGACAGGGCGTGCTCGACATCGAGGCCGGCGAAAGAGTCCTGCTTCGAGGTCGAGAACAGGGGAACGAGTCGACAGGAGGAGGGAGGAGGAACAGGGGAGAACAGGGTGGTGGAGGATGCCGCAGCCCCCTGCCGGTGCTGCGGCGACCGTGGCGCCTCGGTGCTGCTCCTTCCCTGCCGGCACCTCTGCGCCTGTGGGCCATGCGCGGCGTTTCTTGACCTCTGCCCCGTCTGTCATGAGGCGAAGAAGGCCTCCCTTGAGGTCTTGATGTAGGAAAAACAGAGCATGGGGAATTCGTTTTTCCTTTTCTTTTTTTCATGTTTCGTTTTCCGCTCATAGCTTTTTGGGGGAAAAAGGGAAAGATTTCCGTTCTTGTTTTATTTTCTCAATGGTTTTCATAGATTTTGAGCTTTTGTACTTAACGGAGACCGAAATCAATCGACGGAGTTACAGATCCGTTAAGAGAATGTGGTAGTCCCTTGAAACAAAATTACGCGATAACATTAATTAATTAAATTTAAATGTCCTACATATCATTTTTACTTTCTAGATTTTTGTTAAAAAATTATAAAAATAATTAATCTTTATTAATCGACATAATCGCGTAAGTATTATCATATAGTTGCATCATAATATAAGATATGTTCTCCTTAAAATGGTTCGCTCTAGCCCATCAGTCATCACTTAGTTTCATACTTTATCGTTCAGATAATTATCATAATTATTATTAACGGATAATTTAATTGATATTTTTTACTATATCATTATGAGAAATATAAATTAAGAATTTTTTTAACTGGAAAGTGAAAAATATAGAGTACGAAGACTTCCACGTTTGATAATCAAAATTTTTTAAGTTTTGTTTCTTATGAAAGAATTGAAAGAGATAGAATAGAACGAGTTTTAAGATAGAAATTATAATAACACTGAGAAAATTATTAATTTGATGATGCCAAAGAAATTCAAGAGAGAAAAAAAAAAGGTTGAACAGAAAGTTTTATTTATGACTTTTTTTTATAATCGAGGTATCCGAACGTCTTCTGGGTCTAACTAGCGGTGGTTGCAACGCCTCCTTCTCGATGCACATGTAATAGCCTACAAATCACGTGTACTGGGTAAGTCAGACAAATCTGACAGGTTCAAGAGGGCTGAAAGCCTCCCACTAACGAAGAAACGCCTCTCCGGGGACTTGAACCTGAGAGCTCTAGGTGAACTCCCCGGTTCCCCACCAGTGGGGCTGCTGCCCTGTTGGCACTCTGAATCTCCTTTCTCGATTGCTCCGGTGCACGACATTCTGTGAAAAAAAATTCTTATATAAGCTGTAACGAGAAATAATTAATTAAATTATTTTAATTAGTACTAATTAAGATAATTATTTTAATAATTCAAATTTAAATTAATATATTAAGATTTAAAATTTTAATTATTAATTGTTCTTTACCTCTCGATATTGAAAAGGAAAAGAAGATGTCGAACAGTACCAATCAATTGTTGCCTCCCGCGTTGATGAATTCATTTTCTTCCCTGGACAGATTATGCGTTCGTTCAATAATTTAATCTCAATAATCCATAGTCAGTAATTCAATTAAAAATTAATAACTAATAACTATTATTTTTACAATTTTAACTGTTGACAGTGAATTGTAAAATTTTTCGAGTTCGGTTTCAGTCCTTTGTTCTCTGTTTCCCAGTGAAGTTTTCTGTTTCTTTTCCTTCTGCACTGGCACGTGACTGTACCGTACCAGAAGAAAGGAACTATCAATTTTTGTTGGGCTCCTATGGGCAGAAGATTAAGGTTGGACCGGCCCGTCCTTAACAGTAGATGGGCTGGGCTTACTTACCGGTCGGTTTATTCAAGTAATTTGCCAAGGTTCAGAACCGGCTGGTCCCACAAAATTTAAATTAAAAACATTAATAAATTACATGTTAATATAAAATTTTTTATTCTTAAAAATTAGTTATTATGTCATTATTAAGAGTATTTAGGTAATATAACTTTTTAGATATATCAATTTTTTTTTAAAAAAAGGTGACATTTTGCTATTCCGGTTCCATCGAAGGAGGGGTCAATCCAGAACCGACTCCTTTACGGTTTGCGACCCGCTCAAGCCCGGTTCCGAATCCGGCCCGTGGCCAGGCCTTTTTTTTGGGCAGTCCAGGCCTAAATTATTTGACTATTTGCCCTTTTCGTTAGTGCAATAAATATTAATCACGAGCCCATCGGGAAATGTGTTTAAGCTGATGAGGAGTTGGGGGACTCAAATACGAATTTCTCAATCTTTCGGGGCATCACTGAAAAGATTATCTTGCTTCACCAGGGGCTTATGTGCAAATACCGCGAACTCGCGGGGACGAGGTGGAGATGGACCCGGCGGAGAAAGCTGCGGGGAGCCCAAAACGACGCCACCGACGAGGGTGAGGGCTTCGACGGAGCTCGCAGGTTTCTCTCTTTCTCTCTCTCTGCTGTTCGAAGAAGTTCTGTCTTATGGAAATGGCGTATTTTGGTTACTTTGTAGGCTGCGACGTAATAGACTGTTAATTGTAATCAGAAAGATACAGAAGCTTCCATGGCAAAAGAATCGCCACCGAGAATGCGAAAACTGTCCGTGTATCTCTTCATTCCGAATGTGATCGGTGAATCTTTTCATAATTTTGACCGATTTCAAGTTAAGGTTGTCGGTAATTTGAGGAGATGCTCACTTTCAAGTTCCAATCGGGTGCAGGGTACTTGAGGGTGCTCATGAACTGTGTAGCTTTTGGTGTATGCTTTTCCAACAAAAGGCTGTTCTCCGTTCTCTACTTCTTCAGGTTTGTTAGCCTACTTACCAAAGTTATGTTCTTTTCTGTGTTTTTCTTTCTCCTTATTTAAGCTTGCAACTTCGCTTAAGATTAGAATTTTGAGAGCGGCTGTTGTGTTGTCGCTTCAGCTTTGTCTTCGATGGCATTGATGGGTGGTGTGCTCGCAAATTTAATCAAGGTACAGAATCATTAACTAACACTTTACCATTCTTTCACATGAGAAGAGCTTCAGCTGGTATGGGCCGTGACAGCTCTCCTAGTATAAAGAGTCTGCAAAAAGAGTTTATGATAGTGATAATAAGGTTTCTTAGTGAATGTTTTGCATTGCACGCTACCCTCTTCTTTGAAGGTAACGGGAGGAAGTTACTCATGAATCACTATTTTGCTGCCTTCAGAGATGTCAGTGGTTTCTTGATATTTAGCGGGAAATGCTGATATTTGCATCTCCTTTTTCTAGAAACTGACCCTTTTGGCTAATTTGCTTGATGTATGTTGAGTGTTATTGCTAAAGTTCCTCGACTTGATAATATTTTTCCAGAGATAAATAGTTGGTAGAGGCGGGTCAGTGGTCTTAAACCAACTTTTAGATTTCTGCATCCGATTCTATATTTCTCTGCATGTGCAGTTTCAACCTTTGGAGCTGTCTTGGACATGGTAACAGACAGGTGAAGCTTTTTGTAGCTTGTCTATATCTTATATAAAGGCATCCGCTTTTCCAATTTCACACTTTTCATGTTATTTCCTCAACATTAAGGTGCCTTACTAGCAAGTTCATTATACCTTTTGCTTGCAGGATAAGCACAGCTTGTCTCCTGGTAATTCTTTCCCATGTGTACAGGTACCCCGTTCCACCTGTTTGTTTATTTCGAGTAGGTTAGGCTGGGGGATGCTGGAGCACTTGTTAATGAGTGTCTACTTTTTGGGTAAAATAAGAAACTTCTTGATATGAAGCTTATATTTACCAGTGGAGGAAGTTGTTCCAAATACAATTAAATGAAGGTGGCTTTATGGTGCCTTTTCAACCTTCTCAATGTTATTTGTAGAACCATTTGATATGGTAATTCGTGTGTTTAACCTGGAATTTCTATGTAGGCCTGGCTTGATCTTTTTGTTATTGCTCGCCTTAGATATCTCAAGCCATTGGCTCCAGATGTACAGGTAACCTTCGTCTGCACAATTGATTGTTCCTCTACTAAGGAGTTACACTAAGTTTGGCATAATTAATAATAGTTGAAATTGCAGCACTTTCTTGTCTGGCAAGGTAAGCCACAAGGATGTAAAAGACAGCACCAGTTGGCTCTTCAAGTTGTACTACGGATACAGACCTTTTATGGCATATTGCTGTGTGGCATGTGAGGTAATCCTTGTCTTTCCATTTATTGGAGATAATTTATCTTTAGCTTTGACAATTCCTAGATTCATTTTCTTCCATTTGTGCAGGTTCTCTATATCATGTTGTTTCTGTTGGCAGAGAACAAAACTGAAAATCTGACAGAGGTATGTCCAAGTCTTACAAGGTACTCTTTTCCTTAACCTGTGTGTTAGAACATAATGGAAATTCCCTTGTCATGCTGACTTCTCAGTTTGTTTAACCTTCAGGTAGTTGTAAGTTCCATGAAACAATGCTCACCCCTCTCGTTTCTTCTGGCTGTAAGTTTGTTCGGGTGGATAATCAAACAAACTGTCAACGTTATACAGGTAATGTAACAGCTTCATGACTTCTTTCTGACGTATGATGTCGAACATTATTCTGTCGGTAAAAATTCCTATAGACTAAAATTATGGCTCTCCGGACCTTAATCGCATAGTGTGGGTACTCCCTTTTTTTCCTAGTCTACAGGCTGAATTCTTCTCCTTGTTCTCCATCCACTCATCTGAAATTGTTATTGCAACTTTTGCTTCGGCATGATTCGTAGATGAAGACAGCGGCCGATGTTTGTGTGCTCTATGACATCACCAAGAAGGCTTAGCTCCACTTATGGTGGAATCAGCATTTCAGCTACCAGGTTTTGGCTGTCTACACTTCACGCTCTCGTTTTCCAGGGTTGAAGATGTTCGATTTTTGTGTTGTGCATCCCCCTTTTTATTTTCCGTTGCCATTTCTCAGTACATAGTCATGAAACTTATGCAAGGGCAAGGCTTATTATAGGGTAATGGTAAAATTGTCCTTTCGACTCGGGTGCTTTTGTATTTGAGCTTTGACTAAGTGATAGGTTGTTCATGACTGTAACCGAACATCTTGTGAAAATGTCAGCAACTTAATCTTCGTATTGCACTATTACCTGTGCGGCTGGGGGGACAATTTTTCTGTCCTTTTCATGTTACCCGATCCGGCCTTTTGAACTTGGCACAGGGCCTTTTCGTCCCGTTAAATTCTGGCACGCCACAGAGAATGGACGGGCTGTATGGGACTTTTGGACTTCGGCCCATTTATCCATCAGAGACGTCCCAAAAAAAGAGGTGTCAAATTATTTCGATCATAGAAAATGGATGGGCTATGTGAGACTTTTGGATCTATGAGGGATTAAAATTTTATTCATAAGATTCGAATTGAGATTTCACTTAAAGAGAAGCAGCATTATCAGAAACAACTTTTTTTAATCAATCGGTAATAAAAATTCGAAATTCCCTTTTATTTGCACCAACTGATGTGGAAATCTAATTAACAATGATTACTTTATATTTGAACTGGGTCGGTTCAATAAGAGTTAAATATAACTTTTCTCTTTTAACAAGATAAGAAAGGCACTCGGGATTTTCTTAAAAAAAAGATGAGTCGAATTATCTTAAATTAAAATTTCCTCGATGCATACCCGACAGGGTATTTGATCCTATGAGCTGTACATACTCATGTTCAATCATTGAAGGTCCACTGTCTCATCTCCAACCCACTTGAGCAAAACTCGATTACCAACCAATCAAAAGGGTTCTCAGAAGATAAGCCATAAATTAAACAAAACAAATTGCGAATTTTTTTTTTGTTTATCAAGAGAATTTACTCTCTACATAATATAAATAAATATCACATAAATTCACGTACATAGATAAGTTTATATTCTGATGAACAGACACACTAGAAGACTGATTACGTGCCCGTCGGGAGAAGTTGAAGTACAGAGTTTCATAACAAAGACGGTGTAAATTTTGAACTGTATTTAATAACACTATAGGAGGATAAAGTACTTAAATAATTTTAAAAAAATGAATTTGAACTAGTTTCACAGGTTTTTTTTTTCTTTCGAAAAGAAGGAATAGAATTGGTATATTTATTTGATTCCTCTTCTGATTTTAATTAAGGAGCGGAAATAAACTCTTTGATTGATTAAAATAATTCGACCTCTTTTATTAAATCTTGAGTTCGATTCTTATCGTCAGATAAAATTTATAATTCGTAAAATTTTACCTTTAAAGAGCTGAATTAGATTTACTATTTTTTCCCAGGTAATTATTATTTTTGTTCATGAAATGTTTTAACTTGTTTTAATTTATTTATTTTATAATCATATTTTGAAAAATATATAAATGTCGAAGGAAACTCCACCGCTGCTTTTATCGATGTGCATCAGCAGAGATCCGGAATCCTTATAAACTCTAATTAGTTAGGTTCGTGTTGAGTCGAATTACCCTACGGTAAAACTCGTTGAATTGTGAATTTTATTTATTTACAAGAATCGAAATTGAAGAAAATATTTTAGGAAAAAAAGAGAGAGAGAGAATTCGGCAAAAACCAATCACTAGATTCATTACGTTCTAAGAAGAAAAC
Source organism: Lagerstroemia speciosa (assembly GCA_037672795.1). Taxonomy (NCBI): domain Eukaryota; kingdom Viridiplantae; phylum Streptophyta; class Magnoliopsida; order Myrtales; family Lythraceae; genus Lagerstroemia; species Lagerstroemia speciosa. The sequence goes on along the minus strand of CM075288.1, from coordinate 12,134,691 downwards.
GAAGAACTTGCCCTAGCTAGGAAACTTTTCTTTTTTGGAGATCAGTCCATCAGAACTGTAAAAAGTCTCGGTGCGCTTCATTTTCAAGGAAAGAAAGATTGAAAAACGAAACCGCGACATTGAGTTACTCCCTCTTCGATTTTCTCAAGAACCCTAATATTGCTCGAGAGCTCTCCGGCTAGCTCGGTCGCGATCGAGCTAAGTGAAATGGACGTCGCTGTAGGGTTAGGTGGTGAAAATCGAAAGCTTGGATCGTTGCTTGAACTGTAAATGCTTCGATTGAAGTTTTCTTATGTATGTGTACACAACTCGACAATCTAGGGTTTCATATACCTTTCAAGAAAGGGAAAATCTTGCTTACAGCAAGACAGGCATGATGTCATTTTCAACATAATTGACACTTGAAGGCTAAAAGATGACAATTAAAGGGTGAGTGAATGGAAGGGAGATTAGAGGCATTTCCAACCTGCTTCGACTCGGGGTCGGGGACACATCGAAACATGGGTATATTCATGTCCTATACGATATTTGAGTGTATTGCTCACAGACCGATTAATATCGTCTCTGTATAGGATATGATCGATATTAATGTATGTATGTTTTTTGTATTTATTGCCCATAAAATAAAACATCATGAATGAATGTTTGGTTCGAGTGGAAGAGAAGGTGGAGGACAAGGACGTTGCTTTCAGAAAGGTGGGTGGAGGGCCACCGGGTGAGGCGGCTGAGGGCTGGCTACTTGTGATAGGTATGCATGGGAGCTTCAACCTCATGCCATGGCCACAAATTTAGCAAATGTGACCGTTGGTGGTTTCGAGTCTCTCCCTCTCACTCATTTTTAAAAAATGCATCATATATGATATTCAGAAGTTCATATAAATTCTTATTAATTCATATTCAAGTAAAGTCGGTCAATTAAGTGGCAAAATTATTTTAATATTAATTTTCTCCACTGATGAGATTCGAACACGATATTTTACTTGAGGAAAAAATCTTAGATGATCATACTTTACAATGGCAGGGTGAGAAAGAATTAGTCAAATTACTTTGATTATTAATAATTATGATAATTGCTCAGACGATTAATACTAATTTTACTCGTTTATCACATTTTAATTGATATTTTTCTATGTCACATGATGAGATAGTATCACTTAATAATTTCTCCTCATTTATTGGTTAATATGATGAGCCTGTCCTAAAGGATGGATTTAAGAGTGGTTGAGCAATCATGCCATTAATTTTGAGAAAATTTGTATAAGTTTTATATAATTTTATTTTTTTATCCATATATTTATTAAATTAACTTATTTTGCCCCTTAATCTACATTGAGTTTCGCCTCTTGTTAGGTCTTCTAAATGCACCCTTACCCATGAGTCAAGTCTGAACAACAAAGATCGAAAAAAAAAAGGAGGCATGGGTGTTCTACAACAAAAATCAAAACTCAAGAGCATTTTGTCATGGGTAGAACAGGGTACCGCTGAATCAGAAAGATTCTTACACGAGTTGAGTTCACCACATCAAAAGAGAATGTCGTCTATTAGTGTAAATACAGGCACCCCGAATAAACCCTGAGGAATTAGTTTGATTATAAGGAGAGGTATTAGTATTCTTATTATACATGGTTCAAATCTTTTGATAATCAATCTGCATCTCTTGGTTTACCTCAATCCATGCGCTTGTAAGCATGTGTACAGATAGTGGGAAATTAGCTGAATAAAATTCTGATATGCTGCGATATGAAAAAAAGGTAGGGAACCCCGAACAGGTTGTCCCTTTTATCATTGAGAGAGAAGAACTGTGGGCCTTGATGGATAATAAGAACCACCACCACCACCATCACATAATTCCAGAATTCAAAAGAGACAGGATCAAGACCAACTTGGCTGTTCAATTAATTTTGATTTAATAAATGAAATGGACGAATGTTCTACCCATGTCTTCTTCCCAGCACCCTCCTCCTCCTTCTTAGGTTACGTACTTCTAAATATATCTGTGACACCACCGGACATATCGTGATCGTTATCACAGAATCTTATAACATATTCAATAACTCATATTTGTATGATTGATATGAGATCACGGGGCTTGATGAACTCACCCAGTAGCCCGAATGTCCGAGCTCTTCAGTCGGGGTTCAGATATTGACCTACAACGCAAGTGTCGAGGTCGTGGCAACCTCCAAAGATGACCAACCCACAATCCCCCAACGGTCGCGAGCCGACATCGGTTCTTGTACCATCTATAACACAGCACAGTTCATAACACCCATTATGCTAGTTTAAGTACTGCTAAACAATATCAATGTTTGAGTCTTATGAATAGATAAAACTCATGATCGGGGGAATTTTACCTCATAATTTGGTCGACTCAGCTCGAGTATGAACTAGTTCTGAGTTCATTGAGATCTTAGATATTTATTTTATATCAAAAACAATACCGAACCTTACAAGTGTATACACCCGAAATCTTCCTCTTGCGCAACAAGTACCAAGAGATCATACACCCAGACAACATTCTCGACAACTAAAATTACGAGGATTTGGTTATTTTTTTTATAAAATCGTAAAAGATAGTAATAATAGTGACCGGATTTTATTGATCCATAACACATTACAAATATTTTCACGTAATGTACTTGTTAAATACAAAGACTCTGTCATAAAATGGAGTACAAGGGTTAGGTCCCACAAGAAAAGACAGAGACAAGGAGATAAAATATAGCCGTTGGAGACTAGACCTAGGGAGAGAGTAACTATTCAATGCGCAGGACCCAACGAGTCCATCGTGTAAAACTCTGTCAGGTCTTGACACATGTAGAATTTTTATATTTTTCGACGGTCGGCTCTACAGTGTCAAAATCCGAACGGCAATTTGCGTACGTAGCAAATGCTTTATGCATTGGGCATCGAATAATATTTGCCAACCACCCTAACACAAATGGGATAGCTCACCAAATAACATCCTCTTCCCACACGGCTCCATCCCATTATCATCTTGTGTGATGAGCCATCCCCACATGGATTCCCTGTGCCGGCGGGCCCGGCCACTCCCTCCCATCTCTCTCAGTCATTTCCTCCTCTTGGCACCGGGGGGACTGCCCATCGATAGACTATTGCATGGTCTTGACCTAATAAGACTGGTACACCGAAAAAAATGCGAAGCTTGCACTAAATTTCACGAGGAAGACGTCGTCGTGGTCCACCTTCGTGCTCGACCGGGCGTCTGTATATCTGTCGATCGGTCGTATCATAATTTTGTCAGTTTTTCACCTCTCTCTCGAAGTTTCTTTCTCCATAACACTATATGCATATGAGCTTCCCAAAGAGGAAAAGTGCTCAACGGTGTTTTTTTCCTGTTAAGTAAATTCTCGAATTTGAATATTAAGAATGGATAAAATTTATGGTACTTTATTTGATTTGACATATCGGGTGATAAGTACTAAACATGCATAACATCAACGTGTTTTTTTCCTATTATAGTAGATGCCGGTAGCTTAACAGAGAAAGGAAAAATAAAAGTACGGTTAAATTTAAAATCCCTCGATCTTAAATTGATGGGGTTGTATCATCAAGAATGAATTTAGAAATCGTGTTTAAGAGGGACAAAATTCAAAATAAAGATGAGAGAATTAGATTAATGGAGCTGAACTAAAATAATTTAATAAAAATATAAAGAAATATATATAATTTATCGCTATTTATCACAAAATTTATTGGGCTTTAGAATTGAATTTAAGATATTTTAATCTCAAATCGAAATAATAGTATTATGTTAAGTCATTTTCTTAAAAAAAAAAATTCGGTATAAGTGAAGAAAGGAGAATTAAAAGAAAAGAATTTTTTTATCCCCAAAATGCCCCTGTCTTATCCACATTCCACAAAACACCCACCACCCCAGAAGGCTCTCTGAGCTGTATTAAAAACCCAGTGCCCTAGAGAGAAAGGAAGTGGTACAGAACTGCAACACAAAACAAAAACAGAGCGAGCAGAGCAGAGCAGAGCAGAGAGAGGTGGAGAGATGTCGAAGGAAGTGAGCGAGGAGGGGAAGAGCCATCCCCATGGGAAGGACTACGTCGACCCGCCGCCTGCTCCGCTGCTTGACATGGCCGAGCTGAAGCTGTGGTCCTTCTACAGGGCACTCATCGCCGAGTTCATCGCCACCCTCCTCTTCCTCTACATCACCATCGCCACCGTCATCGGCCACAAGAAGCAGGCCGACCCCTGTGGCGGAGTGGGCATCCTCGGCATCGCCTGGGCGTTCGGCGGCATGATCTTCATCCTCGTCTACTGCACCGCTGGCATCTCGGGTATGCTCTCCTCCGCTTTAGCTCCACTTTTCACTCCAACAACCAGCGTTTCTTCAGACTGTAGTTGGTCGAGACTGATTCTAATTCTGTGTGTACAGGTGGGCACATCAACCCGGCGGTGACATTCGGGCTGTTCCTGGCTCGCAAGGTGAGCCTGATCCGGGCCGTGTCGTATATGGTGGCGCAGTGCCTGGGGGCCATCTGCGGCGTCGGGCTCGTGAAGGCCTTCATGAAGCACTCCTACAACTCCCTCGGCGGCGGGGCCAACGAGGTTGCCGCTGGATACAGCAAGGGCACCGCCCTCGGGGCCGAGATCATCGGCACCTTCGTCCTCGTCTACACCGTCTTCTCCGCCACCGATCCCAAGCGCTCCGCCCGCGATTCCCACGTCCCGGTGAGTTGGAAAGGACAAAAAAAAAAAAACAAATTCTCCATAATCCAACAGCAACTCCTCTCACTGTCAAAGCTTGATGAGTTTGAATTCCATCTGGACAAAATTTTTTTTTGGGTACAATACTGAGCCATAACTCGAGAAATAAAATTAAATAACACAATAGCAGGTAAAATGAATGCAATAATATTACATTCTTTGTGCATGTAACTCGGTGGATACCGGCTTTTTAGACTAATACTAGTCTTTGATAGTGGTGCATTTACGATATCAATATTAATGTTAATATGTCCACGGTTGAACACGAAAGTCGAACTCTTGAGCTGTTTATGTTACCGACATGAGCTCATGCTGAGACGTTTGTTCAGGTGTTGGCTCCTCTTCCGATCGGGTTTGCCGTGTTCATGGTCCACTTGGCCACCATCCCCGTCGACGGCACTGGGATCAACCCAGCTCGGAGCTTCGGTGCCGCCGTGATCTATAACAACAGCAAAGCCTGGGATGATCAGGTACACCATCGCATCACAACCCAACCTTGCCATTCACGCAAAATCCCTATCACCTCCTTCATTTCTTAAGGGAATCGTGTGTGAGTTTGAGAATCGTTTCTGTGGTACAGTGGATCTTCTGGGTCGGGCCATTTGTGGGAGCACTGGCAGCTGCAGCATACCACCAGTACATCCTCAGAGCTGCCGCCATTAAAGCTCTCGGATCCTTCCGCAGCAACCCCACCAACTAAATTTAAAGCTTCAGGAGAAACAAAAGAAAAAAAAAAAAGAAGCTTGTCCACCATTTTCTTTTCTACCTTTCTCGCCATATTTATTTGTTTGTGTGTATGATGGGGGAAGGAGGAGGAGGAGGAAGATGATGACCCTTCTGTTGAATTTGATTTAAAAGCATGCTGATGTTGCCGGTTGACTGTGAATATCCACTCTCTCGACTTCTCCTCTCTGATGTTGTATCCATGATTCCTCATGAGAGTAGCAGTGAACATGGAGGGTTGGTGTTTGCTTTTCCTCTTTCTCTAAATTTAGTCCATGAACTCCATCAATTCGATTGTACAATAAATAATAAATCACCCCGTCCTCTACGAAGACTAATCTTCTAGAGCAATGTCGACTTCCCATGGATCTGATAACTTTAGGTGTCACTAGCAAATAGAGATTAAGAACTTCAAGCTTTATCCTGTTCTTGTTCTTAGTGTCTTCCTGGAGTGATCATAGTTCCGGTAGTCATAGTTCTCGCTGCAAATGAACAGCCGAACTACTAAGGTGTTCGATAGAGCCGTTGAAGTTCAGGATTATGTTGTGGCGTCTCTAAATACGTAGCGAGACTTCATCCAAGAAAGCTCGTGATCTTGGCAGTGGGTATAATTATGAACCCTAAAGAAGGAGGGAAAAACTTCAGTGACTCAACGGTTGAAGATGAGCCGGGATCGAATGATGATTGATGATGAGAATACAACACGGGATGCCCATCTCATCTCCACCAGATTCATGACACGTGTCCCTCCAGCTGGTGCACTCGGGAAGAGTGTTTTCCACTGGGTATAGGAAAGGGAAAATGACAAGAAATAGGGATGCCAACGCCATGCCTCCCTGGAAACGTTGCATCGGAACACTGGGAGAAAATAAAGCCGAATCGGGCGCCCCGCTTCCAGACAGACCTGAGTCCCCACCCTTAGGTATTAAACCGCAGAAGTCTCTGGAAAACACTGGCGGTACGGTACCATAGACCGGTCCATAGAACCGATCTTCATTCGAAAAACACACTCGAACCAATTTTTAGGTGAATAACAATGCAGATCTAGCAAAACGATTGGAATAGGAAACGGGATAGGGCCAGGAATTTCAACAAAGCTAAGCGAAAGCGGTCTTGTGCCCATGTAGGTGAAGGACATCACATGGGGAGAGGGAGCAGACCACAGAGTGATGGGGGCCATACCCAACTTTTTCTATACACCACACTCCCATTAACATAACATTTCCTTGGCCCCCACAAGCAAGCATAAAAGAAGAAGAAATGGGTGAACTCTCTGTAAATATTTAGCATGTAATGTAAAACGAGTTTTCGTAGTTTAAAAGTTTTACAGTTTTCAAAGTTCAACGCTACACGTGTCAGAATTTAAACGGCAATTTACACAAAAAAATTCAGAGCATATCACACGCTGAATATTTGTTCATTAATTCCTTTCCTGGCTTGGCCCCCACCTTCTTTCCCCATATTCATCAAATCCTTTGGTTGGTATCCTTATTCTCCTTTGCCAAAACTTGTTCCATGATTAACCAGAAAGTTGGGTGGTTGTTACATCCCGAATCGGTCTCCCCTCGAGGTCCGTGTCTCTTCGAGCATCTACTTTGAAAAAGGATAAAATAAAGTGATCCGACAGCATCATCTTAACTAGCATTAATACAGTCGCTCCACACCGGTAACTCATGCTGTGAAAATCGATTTTGGACAGTCATTTCAACCGGAAAAATATGCTGGCTTCACTCCCTATACTCAAAGGAGATCCACGGATTGATGGATTTAGCTGTGTAAGGAATTGTCATTTCAGAGTTGATAGAAATATGATATCAACTTACTGTTCTTAAAGTAAAACCAAATCTAAACACGATTTACCGAACCTTAAAGACGATCCAGCATGCTCATCGACCACAATAGCAATATCACATTTCCGCCTAGAACTCATTAGAATTTTACCATGGTTGGTATTCTCACTGCAATCGTGATACTAACAACACTCAAACCGAACACTTATCTATAATGTGTAAGATCACTCCACATGAAGCCCTAATCTCACATCTATAACTTATCCATAATGTCAGGTCCCCTCTTCCCATATCTGAAAACCCTAACTTTACCTTCGTCCTGATGCAAGCATGGGAGCAAAGTGGTCCTCTCATATCTCATCAGGTCATTATCCTCAGCGAGTCACGGGTGTGATCATTAGAAATGCTACTCGAACATGTCATATCACTCGATACGCAACGTCGGGAGAAAAATGCATTATTTATTGCATAAATCAGGTCGTACTATGCATAACGACTGCAATTATTCGAGATCCATCTATTGATTTGAACCAAAATGTAAGCTAGGGGACCATTTTCCCTCAACCACCGGCAAACATGGTCCCTCCCGTCTGAGAGTTTGGTGGTACCAATCCCCTGAATGCTGGCTAGCTGCATTTTCAAATGGATAAAAGAAAAAAAAGAAAAAGGGAAGTTGTATTTGTGTGTATTTTTGCATGGATCTATATATATGTGTGTGGCTATATATATATATATATGGAGATATTGCACGTAACAGAGATCCTGTTCGGAATTGGAATTTCCATTACACACTGCGAAACATGCCATGGATACATGAAATGACAGGGCCACATCTGCTATAACAAACACATATTAATTTAGAATGAGTGAATCATTTAAACATTTATTTATCTCATTTCACACATGAGGTTCTGTTTGGCAAGGAGAACATGAGTATGTTTCATCACAGGAGTTCCTGCAACAATGATCTGAAGTGGAAGTTCTCGATCTGCGAGTTAAGCGACGACACGGACTTGTCCAACTGCGATGCCTCGGCCTCGAGCTTGCGGAGTCGTTCCTCTGCCTCGGACAGTCTAGCCTTCAGTCCTGAGACCTCCTGCTCCTTGTGTGCCAGAGCCTGGGCCTGTGACTCCAGTTCTCTCCTCGCCGACTCGAGAGCCTGGTCGCTCTTCACCTTCGTGGTCCTCACTGTCTGGTGCTGGGAGACGAACTCCGTGACCTCAGAGAGCTCATTGAGGATCTCTCTCAACCATCCAATCTCGATGCGGGATGTCTCCAGGTCCTTGACAATCGACAGCATTTCCTTAACCTTGGACTTGGTCAGGTTCATGAATGACATGGACTGGAGCTCCTGAACCACGAAGCACACGCACTCCAAGTAATATGACCGCATGGCGGTCGACTCCAACTGGCAGTTCTCCGCAATGTCTCCATACTTCTCCATGATTGCCTGCAGGGTCGTGGATACACTCGACTTGACATGATACTTCCCCACCGAGACACGGGCTTCTGACACAACTGACTGGACATCATCGTTGTACTCTTCTTCGTCATCATCTGAATCCCTGATCGAACGTCCATTGTCTGAGTAGGAGGAGCTCATAGAACCACACTCCCTAGCAACTTGACCATTGTTATTATCAGCAACTTTTCCTGCCATGAGCTCGCCTGAGAAGTAGTGGTTATGGGTGTCTGCTTCTTGATTCGCTTTGGACACCTCGGAACTGGCCACTGGAGCAAGACTGTCGCTCAAGTGGTCTTTGAGTGTGCGGCGATCGGGCTGTTGAAAGGCAATTCGAATAGTTTTAGGGTGCATGTTTTGTTATGGAGAAATTACCTCGCGGTCATTTTCTTGGATAATGCAGATGCAACTTTAGGAGAGGAAAAAAATCTGTCCTATGGAACTTAACTTAGAGACCTATAAAGTATCATTTTACAAAGAGAAAACGTCTGAAGAAGCCAGAAATGATGGGAAAAGGAACGAACCGAGACACCAAGAACAGGGGTGGCATTTCCAGAAGTCGGAACGGAATAGAAGGACTTGACTTGTTCCTTGTTGAAAGAGAAGTCTGCAGGTTGAATCTCTCCGGAATACATCACAGGTGGTGAAAGAGGCTTACTGTACTCCACCTCTCTCTTCGGTTCCCTCTCTTCCGGAGGGACTCGCAAGGGTGAGGAAGAAGCATCAACTGCTGGAGTGACCGGGCCTTTAGCATCATTCTTAAGCTCTTCAGCAGAAGAAGGCTTAATTTGAGAATTCGGTTCCCTGTTCTTTCTCCTACTCACGGGAGCTTCAGCTGCAGCAGATACTGGGAATAAATAATACGAACCAACAGGAATGACTTTCCAAATATGGGCATTAGTTCTTCTCAAAATATGAATACAATCAACTCTTCTCAGCAATAGCATCAGTAAATAATTTTTGACCTTGAGAATAAGCAGATCCAAGCATATTCTCCCATCCTTCTCCGACTTAAATCAATTGTCAGTGCTACATATACTATACGATGGAAGAGGAAATGTTACCAGTTTGTTTCCTGTTCGCACGAGGATCTGCTTGAGAACCATTCTGGAAGCATTGATCGCCACATTCATGGTAAGGATTTGCAGACTTTGGACAAGAGCGTTTCGCTCTCATTTCTTTGGGTACCCTTTGGGCAATCTCATTTCCTCCACTTTGATAAACTGAAAAAGCAAAGGCATGGATAGAGAATAGCTCAATAAACAGCTCTCTTATCAGGAAATGCCTTTTGTGCAGTGAGAGGAACAAGAGTATGTGACTTTCATTAGACCATAGTGCTGTAATATAGGACATGTAACTTGAAATGGTTAAGGTTAGCTGACAGAGCCGCAGGTTATTCCAGAAAAGAGTACCAACAAGGAATTCGAATTTAAGATTCTAAATTTATAGCTTACCCAGATGTTTGCTGCTCTTGCGAGACTTCCCGTTGGCAATTTTCGTGTAGCAATCCTCGACACATACATGGTAAGGATTGCCTGCATTCGGACAGTCCGGGATTACTTTTCTGCCGTCGGCCATCTCAGTTTTCACTTCACCTTAGGTCTGCGTCTGCAGTGGACAATTCAATGAGATCTCACAATTCTAAAATCGAGACATTGAATTAGCAACTCTAACATCACACTTCACACAAAGTAAGGGGACGTTTGCTCAATAGAATCAGCAAATTAAATGGGACCATTTCGATCCGCACACGATAGTCTCGCACTGGTGGTAGCACAAGACTACTCAAGATTCCCCGTTTTGTAATAAGCAACACCACTGGTGCACGGTCATGGGACAAAATCAATGCTGCCGCACCATGTAACTTTCTAAAATTAGATGCAATCGATTCCGTTTTTGAAGTCATCAAAAATCCAGACAGCGAATTCCCTCATAATTTGGCATTTTCAACATCAGTTCAAAGTAGATAAGAAACTCCATACAAAGTGAGCCTAATTCTCTATAAAAATTCAGGCTTTCAAGAAGTAAAGAGCGAAAGAGGAACAAAGATTTCAGATACCCAGATGTCAGTAAAATCATTTCTGCTCGAAAGAGATCATACCGACCAGAATGAAGAACCCAGCAATGAAGATGACAGTCTAAATTAAAACCCAGAAGACAAAACACCGCAGAGAGATTACAAGGCTGTACCACCAGCAGGGCACGGATGATGGAGGAAAGACAAGTAGGACAAGAAATTTCGGATTCTCCGTCTTCTGCTTGCTATCTCGTTCGAACATTAAATTCCGGGTCTCTCGAATTCGTCCTGCACGGAATAGAAAAAATTTTGGGCAGGCTGCAGTATTTGACCGACGCGGAATTCAGTTTTTTCAAGGTTCAACCGGTTCCCAAAAGTCAAATTTGGACAGAGCAAGCCAAATCGCTTCCACTCCATGGACGGCAAACGTCCAAGAAAAGAGGATGTGCGCGTGAAATAGAAGCTTCTGGCCCACCATGGCTGAGCTAAGAAGTTGGGTTTCCTCGTGTCGTGTGAAATCTTGACCCACCCTCTCTCCGAGGCAAGAATAACAAGTTCGAAATGTTGATGGAGATTTTCCTTTTTCTCGCATCTTCTTCTCAATTTCACTCGACAGGAAACGAAGTACAGTAGTATCGCAGTATTTCACTTCTCCCCAATGAGATTTCATATGATCATCAATTCTCCCTTTTCAGTTTTTCTCGTAGCCTTTTCATGTAGTTGAAAGAATATGGTTTGCTTAAACAAGAGGGGTTGTGCCGAGTGGTAAGCAGCTCGGTGCCACTTAAGGAGGTCTCAGGTTCGAGACCTCACGTACGCAGACACCCCTCTTGGGAGCCTCACCCACCATTGCCAGGCGTGCGACCCGGGGCGACCAACGGATCAGTCAAGTATGGTTGGCTGAAAGATGTCATCTCACCGCTGGTGGGGCCTGCTTGGATACCGTGGCTGGTGACAAAAAAAAAAGAATATGGTTTGCTTTGCATGTTGAGAACTCATAAATTGGACAGCTTCACCGCTGAATAGCAAATGATATACAACAAGATATCCGTGCATACAACTGGGGACGGATCCCGAGAATCAACCTAAACGGTTGAAACTCACTATGAAGGAAAATGTCAAATTTTACAAGACGAAATAATGTAATTTCATAAAAATACGGATAAAATTGGTAAAATTTATATGAATTTTAACATGTTTTATCGGGTTCAAGAGGGCGATCACATCCCGTACACTCCTTAAATCCCTCATTGCATTCAACATGAGAGGTTGACATATTATACAAAGAAGACACGCAGGTACAGTGTCCCACTCGTAAGAATTAAATTCAGAACCTCTTGGTCTCAAATTAAGGACGATACTACCGCACTGATGCTACCGAGCTCTTTTTCCGATATTCGGGTCTCATCTCATTTGTTTTGATATAAGGTGCACTTGTTATTTTTTATAAAGCGAATTACAATGTCGATCATAGAGCTCACTACCTTACGTTATTACTGATAAAGTCCTTACGTCCGAAACATGTGAAATTCTTGTTTGATAAGAAGATTCAAGGGACAATATGCACAAAATACCCAACCTAGACATAGGGTAGATGAACATACTCTTCCCTGTAACTGAGGTTGTTCTATATAGAAAGATTCAAGTCATTCGTGACCTTCCGTGCATCTCGGGTAGCTCCTTATCGTCGACCTCGTTCTCGTATTTCGTTGTCAACGGATAAACGTCGAGAAATCAATGGTGTCCACTGCCGAACCTATAACAACTGGACCACGATATTGGGTAGTGTTGCCCGTACAACACCAATGAATGGCAACCTAATTTTGGAGCTGATTTAACTAACGATGCCTTTGGAGTTTAGGTTAGGTATGTAATGTCGACCAGAGCCCGGGAGAAAGTCTCTGTAATCCGGAATATATAAAATAATACGAAATGGATAATCTCAATGGCTACAATTGAAGAAAATTAATATTATAAAATTGATATTTCACAAATTCTTTCTATAGGCACAAATTGTGCAAGAAAGACTTACCGGGAAATGGAATAGAAGAAGATAATTCGACTAAATATATGAAATATAAATAATCGAATAACACAAAACGAAATAACAAACTTAAAATGAAAAACTTTTACTGATTGAGTCGAGGCCTGTGGCGATCACAGTATCCTTAAGACTGATTCGTCCCCTCTGGTCGTGCCGAGGTAGCGTGGACTTCAATCTCCCAGGATACAACGACTCGGAGCTGGAGGTTGCACGAGACCCGCAACTGGAGGCGAACTGGAACCGAAGCCGGAAACCACCAAAAACCGATGCAGATGCAAAGAGGGAGAAGAGAGAGAGCTCTAGAGCTTGTGGTGTGCTCTAAACCTATGGAGGGGGCCTCTATTTATAGGCTGGTGGAGGGCTGGTGGCTTAAATGGCAGAGAACCGGGCAATTGAATGCCCGAACCGGCCGTAAATGCACTGAACCGGACATTAAAAGGGCTAAACCGGCCGTTAAGAGCCCTTAATAGCACCGAACCGGCCATTAATCCGACTGAACCGGTCATTCAGTGCCCCTATTAAGGTCGGACCCTTAATGCCGTCCCTTAATATGGCCTTTAAGACCCTAAACCGCCCGGAATCCGAAGAGTCGGGAATCCGAGGCAAATTTATTGAAGGGAAAAAAAAAAATTGCCAGAAATGGCAAAATTAGGCCGGCACCTCCAGCCATAGGCGGGAGCCGCGAGAAAGCCGTTTATTGTAGCTGAAGTAGTTACTTATTGTAAGACTACTCTTAGCTTATAAACCCTTTGAAATTCTTATCCCTAACCGATGTGGGATTGAGTTTCTGCATTTCCCTATGTGGGCTCATTGGGCCCTATGGGCCCTTATAGGCCTGGGCCTCTTCATGGGTTTTTTATAAACCCAACCCATAACCAATAAGTCCATGGACTTAAACCCATTTCAATTCCTTCAATTTCTCATTCAATTGGATTTAGGCCCAAATGTAATTTTCAATCCATGAGAACAATTTCTCATTCAATTCAATGCCATTTTTCCAACAGTCTCGACTGCAGCGACTCTACCACGTGACGATATTGAAGTAATATTTTCATCCAATCAAGATTTGGCATTCGTTAGGAATTTCCTTTTTATAATTTATTAGAATTTTTTCAAATTTCGTAATTATCACTCATATATTAAACCCTGATTTAACTAATATACCGCATTAAGCATATGCAGTTATGTTTTAAAATTGTGGAAAAATTATAAAATATTATAAAGATTTCGCAAATATTATCAAATTTTTTATTTAAAAATTATCTTACATGGGCTATTGACACGTGTCTTTTCTTTTTCTTATTTTGCATTTCGTCCCTCCAAAAAATTCATCACCCATTCGAACTGCATAATGTACTTGTCCGTCTTCTACCGAAAGAAAAGAAAGACCCGAATCGCTGCAGCACAAAACTTTTCGGTACACCGAGCCGCACTGCTCGTTCGATTTTCGGCGAAATTTTACAGGAAGAAAGATGATTACATTCATGTAAAGCAGTTGAATATGAGATGTGAAATGAAAAAAGGGTTGAGATCAGTGAAATGTCATCAATGATGTGTGCAAAATGTGCATGGAAGACATGTCAAAAATCGTTTGGCCACAAGAATTTGGAAGGTAAGTCGTTGCATGGAAAATCAATTACTTTGACCAGCGATGAGATGCATAACATTCAAGTTCAAGGAAACTGTCACTTTCTGGCTGTTTCTCCTTCGAGACATTACCCTCTCGACAAGAAAAGGTACGTTGAAATTTCGCCCGGCTGATTAATCTTCATGATTTTGAGAATCCTTGATAAGTCGATGAGATAGACGAATTTGACCGCACAAGCTGTGCAGATAGCAAAATGGGGAGTACTGTTGCGTATTATTTAACAGCAACTCGAACTAGATTTAGTCTATGTTCCAAGCAAATCCTGTTAGATTCTAAATAGCCTCTCTTGCAACTAATGGTTTGGAACATCGCAGAGACGTCCTTTTTGATTGTCTGGTTATCTATGATGTCGAACATGGTCTAATTAAATTATGACTTACACGGGTAATGTGGGTTGTGAAACAGTTGGGACACCTTTTTCATTTATGATTTCGGATTAGAATCTTCCACGTAAAGAAACTGATGATTCCTAATGATGTAGGTTGCTAGTTTACGTCAATGGAAGCCGGAATTAGCCTGATGGAATCACTATATCCGGAAAACTTGCCGGAATCGTATCAGGAAACTTGATCAGAATGACTGTAAATAGTAAACTGAGGATAAGGAACATCTCATGAAATACATTTGTCCGAGCTTCCCTTGGAACTCTGCATTATTGAGGCTTGAGACAGTACTGAAACACATGTTGTCAGATCTTATTCATAACTGCTAATACTTCTGCAACATTAATGCATGAACCTTAAACCAAGTGTTGTACTATGCTGTCCTTTGACACAAAATACCTTCTATAGCTACTCTAGCATGCAGCTCCAACATGTAACTCACAAGATTTCGTCTACCTTAGCGTTACAGTCGATGCTCTCGACCTTTGATTTGATCGACAAAATTGTCTCATTCAGCTGGGAGCACTCCTGCTCGAACTTGTTGAGCCGCTCTCGAGTCTCCTCGACCTGTGCCCTGGCAAGTGCAACTTCCTTCTCCTTCTGCTCCAGATCTTGCATACGAGCTTCAAGATCTTCCCTCACCGACTCGACGTCTGAGATGCACTTCTTCTTCTCGGCCTCAATCAACCTGCTCTTCCTGGCTAGCTCGACCGCCTCCCTGACCTCATCAATAACCTTCAGGAGCCACCTGACTTCGATTCCTGCTGCTTCCACATCTTTAGTAATCGCTGACATCTCCTTTAGCTTCGACTTGCTCAGCTTATCGATCGAGGATGACCTCAGCTCCCGAATCACAAAACACAAGCACTCCAAGTAGTAGGAGCGCATCACTACCGAAGTAAGGTTGCAGTTCTGGGCTATGTCTCCATGCTTATTCAGAACCGACCTCAGAATCAATGAAACACTTCTTTTTACATAGTACTCATCCCTGACTTGGACTCGTGAGTCACAAATAATTGGGTGTTCCGGAGATTCCTCCTCACTAATCACTTCAAAGGAGTCATCTATCACCGTGGCACTAGTGTGTGTGGATGCAGAAACGGATTCCACAGCACCTTCTTTTTTATCATTGTTGCCGTTGGATGAAACCAGGAGACTCTGGCGATTCTTAAGCTTTTCATCATCATCATTGTGCTGATCATTCTCCATCAACTTTGATTCCACTGGGCCATCACCGGGCGGCTCTTCCAGGGCAGGCTTCAACTTAGGCAAGAACTTCAGGGAGGAAGAATCCTGCGAGTCTGGTTTCCCGGTTTGAGGACCCACGAAAGGGAGTTCGCAGTTCCAGGACAGCACCTTCTTGAATGAGAACCTGATCAGGGATGACGGGGAGCTGGAGTAGGCATGAGCCTTTTTCAAGGTCGGGTCACTGTTGAACGAATTGGAAAGATTCAGCTCCGATTCCGAACCTTTCTTCTTCCGCTGGCTGAGCTTTTTCGGAACAATGAGGATCAGTGAACCTGCCATAACAGTACAGCGCCAAATGTGAGAACCAAAGTTGTATACCACAGCGTACGTTCTATATTTTCTCAATGATCGAACACCTTCTTTCACGGTTCACACTACAGCACCAATTTTCATTTCTATGCATTTAGATCAGCCGAACGAGATTTAACAGCTATCAAGATAGACGAACTCCAGCAACTACTGTAAAATGCTAACCAGGATTCTTCTTAGATTTTTGCGGCCTTCCAGCTTCTTCCATCTTCGCAAAGCAAGACTCGGTGCATTCGTGGTACGGGTTCAACCTATAAACACAATTAGGGTGCACTCTTCGCTCGGCCATATCCAGTTGTTCCGCTCACCTGTGCCATCAGAAAATTAATCGAAATTCAAAAGCTTTAGCAAGTCATTTCACCTGACCTTGCTGTACAAGGAAATGTCAACGATAGATCAAACTTTATTCTTTTGTTTCTTCTCTAATAATTCCTAACATAGATTACAGAAGAAACTTGGAGATGTGAAAGAACTTGGAGGTAACAGAACAGCTGCAGAGGTCGAAATTTGGACATAAGAAAAAACTACCCAACACTAGAGGAAGACCAAAAAAAAGCCAGAAGGGGGATGTGAAAGAACTAGAAAGACAGAAATCAACCCAACTGGAAAACGGTTTCCAAATTAATTCACTGAAGCAACCCACAACAAACACAGTAAAGAAATGTTCTGGAGACCTTTCGGTGTAGAACAGCTCAGAGAAAGAATGGGGAAAAGGAACACAGTTTTCCGATTAATAGACTGAATCACTTGGAAACAAAAAAACTTGTACATACAATCAAAGGCTACATAACATGCTTTCTGGTTTCCGCCTTCGTTTTCTTTCCACGAAAAAAATTTTCCTTTATACAAGCACGCTTGAGAAAGAACTCGAAGGATACAAGACCCAAAACAGGGCAGCCGCGAATACCCAGAAAAAGAACCCGAAGGACGAATATAGGTGCAACTTTCTGCTCCAAAACCTGTTTGATTATGTCACGAACAAATGATTTCGGAGCTCAGCGCAAAGAGTCCTACGGATGGAGAAGTTATCGGAGCAATACTCACTCGTTGTCGCCGTGTCTGAACGGAACAGAGGACTTTGCAGCGTAGCCAGCAGCAGGAAGACGGGGAGGAAGAAGGAAGAGCCATCCCTTCCGTTGAAGAGCTGACTTGGAAATGTGTGGAAGAAAAAAAAAAGGAAAAAAATGGAGGAATTCTGGGCCACCAGGTGCACGCCACGTGGCATCTGCCATTAATTTGTCCACCGGCTCCCTCTTTTTTTTTTTTTTTAAATTTATTTCTTTAGAAAAATATCCGACTTTTATAAATTTATCAATTTTTACAAGCGAGTATTAAATATTTTAAAATAATAAATTAAATCTTATATATTACTTACGTTACAATATTAAGTCATTTTCATTACTTACCATTACTTAACCTGATATAGCATCGTCATAGCATTAAAGTAGTATTGGCACACATCAGTTTAAAATAACAGTATGTAATGAAAAATAGTTGATATTATAATACAGATAATATACAAAACTTGATTTATAATTTTAAAATATTTATAATTTAATTATAAAAATATATAAAATTTACAGTGTCTTTATTTCATTATATATATATATAATCATATAAAATTAGGAATATATTCCAAGTATTACATACTAAAATTTTCTACGGTCAAATATTTTGACTTAAGGAAAAATCTTGTTAGAAAAAATAATTAAAAAAATTCAAAATCCTCTAGAAAATCAAATCTGAACCATTGTACTGTGACACTGTTATCATGCCTTAATTAGATCTCCTCCACATTTCCTTGATCAATTATAGTTTTAAAAACCGGACTGGATCGGCCGGTCCAACAGGTTGAACCTGAAATCGGCTATTGATCCGGTCCGGTTGCATAGTTAACTCAGTTTGTACATTGATTCGGCAGGAACCGAGTTAAACTAGCCGATTTTAAATGAACCAGGTTGAGTCCATAAGTATTTAATTGTTAATGCTTGTATAGTTTAGGTTATTACATGCATTTTATATATTTATTATTTTTTTTAAATAAATTTGGTTCGACCCATTGAATCCCCTGTTGAGCCTGGAACCAGTCCCTTGACCGGTTCTCGGTCTAATCCGATTTTCAAAACTATGTGATCAATAACTCGAAAAATATAAATCACACCTGAACAAGACTCCTTGTTATCGATATAATTTTCAAAGTTTGTCTGTAGAGGCTATGGGGAAGCACAAGAAGTGAATGCTCCTGGCCAGGCCGGTACACATCCCGGTCTCAACTTCTCTAGTTTGGCCGGGTCACACACGGAACAGCTACCCCGTGGAGACCACGCACAGGATGAATTTTCCGAATCCCGTACAGCGACGGGTACGTTACCGACTAAAAGTTGTCGAGGAGCTCGGAAATTTCTCCCGGTTGATCTTTAGGGAACGAACTTTCGTAGGAATTCACATTGAAAGTAATGGCCTCAGCTGAGACAGGACAGAACCGCCCCTCAAGTTTGAAGGGCTTTGTTTATTTTTCCACCTTTCCGTTGCCTTTTGCTGTCTAAATCAGAAAACTGGTCCGATAATCACGTGCTCCAAACTCTGCCCAATTAAAATGCCCCTTTTTGACTTGACTGACAACTGGGATGGAAGACTAAGTTTTCAGTGTTATTACATTGACCGGGTCAAAATCAGTACAGACTCTTGAATTCATCTGATGTGTTTATGGTCGAGATACGAAAACATGAATACTACATAACGGGTTGACCGATTCATCGCTAATGCTACTCTTATTTTACCGATTTAAAAAAAAAAAAAAGAAGAAGACAACTTGGACGTACGAGTCAAGGCTTGTCTCCTTTGAGGGTTGGTGAGCCTAACTCCCACGTGGAATGTTTTTCGATTCGAAATGATTTTTGACTGGACCGAACAACGAACACCCTTAATATGGAGATATTAGAAATACGAGAAAGTGAAAAGTTGTACCGACAAGCACGGAATCAAAATCTTTTGATTCGACTAGTAGAATGTGATACGCTACGAGACTTTTCAAATGAGAGCAAATTTGTGGTTACCATGTTTAGGGATTTATTGCCCATGGGGCCGGAATGAACGGAAATTGAATAACAACGGCGACCTGCTTGAGAATCATTTCGGAAGTAACGATCTCATTTTTTAAAAGTAAATTCTCGATTCGAGTCTCATTAACGAAAAAATTTATTTATGAGATTTTTGATATCTGTAGATCAGGTAAAAAGAGAGAGAGAGAGTTTTATGGCCCTATCAGCCATTCTTTTTCTCCAATACGAAAGCCCGTGGAGATTTGAGCCTTCGAGCTTCGAGGCAACGCGGGGCCCACTGCTTTCCAATTTCATGACCCTTAAAGTCAACCCAGGGTTGACCCCGAACCTTGAATTATCACTTTCACCATTGACTACTATTTTGGAACCGATGGTTGGCTCCACCGCCATCAATTTCCTACTGAGTAGCACTCATCTGACATTGGACCGGATCTTTAGAACTCCGGTCAGTGGTCCTAATTTCTCTCGACGTTGCCGGATCGAATTTTCTCATTACATTATGAAAAGTCAATCTGACACATACCAGAGGTCCTTTGAAAGAAAAGCATAATCTTTCATGAAGATTCACTGTGTTCTCTGGTGTAAGGTAGGTTTGAAACCGGTCAAGACCTAATGCTGCTACCCCGCAGCCTGTGTTCCACCTCGGCCTGAGGAGGGACACATCGGCCAGGTGCCCCGATTCCTCAGATGCGATCAGTGGCACCAATATATCAACTGCAGATGAATGGATATGCATTCAAAAATACAAGAGGATGATCAGAACCTGAATGCGACCGGCACTCTATTTTCCGCGGTAATTCTACGTGAGTTCGTGAAGTCCTCGAGAGATATTTGGTTGGTATCTGCATCTTTCAGGTAATTTGGTATTGTAGGTCTCAGGAACCTGCACTCAGAACATTTTAGTGAAAATCAAGCAATCTGCATCTGGTGAAGCGGAAACTAGGACTGCTGAATAGGCAATAGGCATAAAACCTCTGGAAGACCAGATTACCATAAACGTCACAGTGATCATCTTCCCATCAAACCATCTTGCATGCAGAGCACACCGATCGCTAATTGCAGATTAGGCATTCTCATTCCGCAAGTAAACAAACCCGGCACTGTTCCTGCTTACCAAGAACAGAGAATATTTCGGAGAATGAAATTAACTCGCTCCTCGAAGGGACTGAATGAAACATTGGGTCCAGAACAACATATAGAATCAAAGCCTAGTTCACTGTAAGATTTGTTTCAGTTGGGAAAATTATTTTCAGTCTCGAACAGTTTCCCATATGGATTTTTCAGTAAAACAGTTTTCAGGACACTTCCTCGGGTTGAATTTGTCGGAGCTGAATGGATTCCTATTTCTTGGCAGATCGATGCCTTATTACGATGAGCAAAGAGATATGAAGTTTTCCTCCCTTTAGAGGACATCAAGGAAAACAGTCTCAACATAATCACTAGTGACATTACGTATCGAACTTCAACTGCTTATAAGGAAAAGTGGAAACTTACTTGTCCATGTAAATGTGCTTTAGTTTTCCATACGTAGAAGACTCTTCTTCAGTATCCTCCCTGATGTTCAGATCGAAATCAGGCTCCAACAGGCAAAATGCAATAAGGTTTTACAAAGAATATAAACCCCATAAAGAAAAGATCATCAGAAATTGGAAGAACGAACACGAGCCTACCTTTGAACAACAAGCGTTCACTTGGCGCACCGATTGAATCAGTTGTAGAAACCGTAACAGAAGGGACCTGAAAGCCCGTGAAAGGAAGTCCAGCAAAAGGAGGAGCAGGTGCCTGCACAAGAGGAACAAACAACTGCTGAAGGGATCATATACAAAACTCTTATCCCATACAAAAGATTCATGAACATGATATACTATCGATCAATGCCGTGTTTATTATCATCGGTCCTGTGCTTACAACTCCGGTGTCGATCTTTCTCCCTTTCTCCAAAACCATTGGCAACCTCTTTCACTTTTTGCAATTCCTGCTTGTGTCCACTGTCTTCCAAAGATATTCATACCCATCAAAATCCATTGTTGATCGACAGTTACTCCAATTGCTGTTGAAAGAACTTCACTTGCAGAACTTGTTCCTTTGAACCTACATAACATGACACGAACAATTTAACGTAAGTGTAACATCAAGTAACCCGAAACATTCACTTTTTCCATGGAATAGCAGAAAAGACTGATTCTTCGATTAATGAAAGCGTGATTCACCGATCAGCGACACATTGAATGAAGTTGATAACAAGACCTTACCAACCCAGTTGGTACGAGCTACTACTTGTTCAGCCGCTAGGTCGAGAAACTTGATGCTAAAGAATAAGCCTCTGATTCAATAAATTGCGCCGCACCTCATCTTCCACCGTGGACCCGACGAATTCAGAGAAAGATAAATAGCAAGAGTGCCGACATATTAGAGTAATCGACCAACCTAGAAATCCAGGAGTAGAGACAAATTCTAGCATCCCGGTACAGTAATCAAACCAAAGCATGAGGGCAACCAATCTCTTACGGACATCGGATTGATACCTTAGCGGAAGATCCATTGACCTGACCCCACGAAACTGCACCATGGAACTTCTGTTGTGTTGAAAATCGATTTGCTCGAACAAAGAAGAAGAGGACGACGACGACCACCACCGCCGCCACCACCACGACGACGAAGAAGGAGAGACGGAGGTTTTAGCCTTTTAAAGGCTTAGAGCGTAACGGCTTTCTGGGAGAAGACGGATTTTAATTATCTGCCCGACCCGAGTTTGACAGGAGCGAATCCGACCCGCCCCGATCCACATTGCCGCAGTAGATTATTAGTGGCCTGGCCCGCGTCAGATTCCACTAATTTCAATCGATAGTAACATTTTTTCGCACCTGTATTACTAATATTGTAAAAGATAATAGTTTTTAATTAATTCAGTTTGAATCGGGTGAGAATGAGAGGGAGCCCCACCAGAAAGAGTCGATTTTGGTCGCAGATCGAGAGCGGTATCAACTGTACCAAACTCGCTTTCTCAAACTGTCTTACCGTCGGTTGTCTGTCACCCTAATAAATAGCCACCAGTTACATCGCATATCATGACTGGTATCGTTGTGGATGTTGTCGTGTTCATAGGATCAGCAGTAGCAACAACAACAGCAGCAGCACGGACATAAAAGTTCTAGGTGGAGCTTGGCCATGATCAGGTCAAAATCGAAGCAAACTGTTTTGACCATTGCAGGAAAGAGCAAGTCGATCATTGGAAGGCAATGTGACGAGTTTACTAGCCAATCTCGTATAAATATCTTGCACAAATTTTGAAAGTTTTATGAAAAGAAACCATCAACACGAAAACCGGTTCGCCTACAAGACTAAAACCAATCGTCACTAAGATCTAGCCAGATGGTCAGATGAGGGCATTTGAGTTCATCAGCATGCCTTTGGTTCGGTTTGCTGAAAATGATTAACCAGTTCGAGGAGGATGGTAGAAATCATGAAGTCCAAAGAATGCATACCACGTTGTCTATCGATAGGCGGACAATGGCCTTACAATTGACGGATTATTCATTCCTAAATTTTGATAAATAAATAGAATAATTAAGAGATTAAAACTCGAAATATAAGATAATGCCGCATATAAGCTTATGTTTTTATGTGAATATGAATCCATGCGACCTCTTACAGGTCCGGGTGAAAATTTTACATGGTATCAGAACAGGTTACTGTGTGGATTCATATCTCATGAGACATAGAGCTCGCGGCCAGTAAGCACTGTAGATTAGAAGAGTGATGCTCGGCTCGTAGTTGGTTGTGGATCTGCAGAAATAAAACCGAGTCCGAAAGATAAACATCCGACTCGTGGTCAGTAATAAAGATAAAAGGTCAACTCGTATAGTTGTTGCTGGAGGATGGAAGATAAAACTCATTTCATGGTCAATGCGAAAGAAAAATATCCGACTCAAGATTAATTATTAAATACTAGTATTTCAAGGCACTTGACAATTAAAAACTTGAAATATATGAGAATTTACAATAGCATTAATGAATTAAAAATTTTAAATTTGATTTATTTCAGTTGATCTTATAATAAAGATCTCACTATTATAAATTTTTTATTAAAAAATTCGAATTTAAAATTTTACTTTAATTTAAAAATAATAACAAAACAACTCATGAAATTATATTATTCGTTGCAAAATTTAATAAAGCGCATTGAGAATTTCGGTATTTAACTTGCAATTAAAGAAGTCGGGCGGTCTCTTAATTACTCGTGTACTGTCCGGGCGCTGAGCAGCTAGCTCCTCGTGAGCTGTTTCGCCTATCTGACAGCTGATGTTGGGTCCACGAACTACTTGCCATTCACAGTCTGCCACCTGTCTATCCCTAGGACGCTAAGCCGCAAGTAATTCCAAAACTGCCCCTCAGCCTCGGTGGTCCTAGCCTTGTGATTTTGGGTGGAGCAGTTAACCAAACAGAAGTTCCTCCGCACACATAGTAGTGCCTCCCGCAGGAGGGACGGTTCATCGATCCTGTCAGCGGCACATACCTGGCACGTGTGCCCGTGTGCATTTAAGAGACCAATAATTGCGCAGACAAGGACAAAACAGTGGATTATAGCTGGCACCTCGTCACACCCCCTGCTGACGTGTCATAATTTGAGTAGTTGATCCTGCCTCGATACATGAAAAATTACTAATTGAACAAATTAACATTAATTATCTTAATACATAATATAATTAACACTAATTAAAGTAATTTAATAAATTATTTCTCTACGAGGACGAGGAGAGAGTATTCCATAAAACGGCACAACCACATAGAAATACTTAAAAATTAATTCTAATTAATAAAATTTAATTATTTTTATTTTTTAAATTTTAGTAAATGAATTTTATTAATAGTCACCACTGCGTGATTATGTAATTAAAAATAAATAAATTTTTGCTATTATAATTAATTGTCACGAGATTTTATCGTGGGGGAGGAATAAAGCCACCCGGAGAAAAATGAGGATCGATGAGATTTGCTTAAATTTTACAGTTTTTTCGAAGCTCGAGGAGGGGACCGCTCTCTCGCCCCCTAGAAATCCATCCCTAATGCCATGTAAGGGCTTCATAACTTTTCAAAAAGTTTTTATTAGATATCTTTTAATTAAATTATTCTTTTCTTCTCTAATATTTCGTGGCACTATTATTTTATTACTAATTTAATTTTACCATTAATATCTTCCTTAATATTAAAAAATCCTAAAAATTTGGTCCATTACCATATTTTTATCATCGATTTTTTTAAAAAAATTCAAGAGATTTAATTCATGCGATTAATTTCATCCTTAATATTTCCTGTAACCGTGATTCTTGCCCTCGTCCCTGATAGTCATGCAAGCATCTTTTTGTCCCCTATTCGGAGGTACTAAATTATTTAAATTTTTAATGATAAAAATAATGGTTACATAAATAATTAAACTCTATGTTTTTTCATGTTGTGAATATATATTTTTTTAATTTCCGAAAATGAGGTTGGTGAAGGGAAAATTTCCTTTCTGAAAACGAAGTCGTTTCTTCCACTTTCCAGCTTGTTGGCAAGGGAAGAGGAAGACGGAGGAAGAGGAAAAAGAAAAGGACATTGACTATATTCACTATTTGAAATTTCTTTAATTTGATATGTACATCACGAGTTAACCACTAACTCGGAAAATGCCCACGATTGGCAGACCGGGTGGTCAAACTTTGGAAGGTCCTCAAAGACCACCTGAGTTCGAACCCCCGAGGACATATTTTCTCGTGGATGGAAGTTCTATAACTCTAGAACTCGTCAAGTTCGTCCGACTTACCTTACAGACTTGATTTGCAGGTTATTGGGTGTGCCATGAGGAGGAGGTGTAGCGACTCTCGTTTATACGGGCCCGGAAGGCATCCGGATACTTCGATTAAAAAAAAATGGAAAAGCAAAATCATCAATATCGAATTTGTGGAAAATACTGAAGTCAAGATTGAAATTGATGGAAAAATCGGAAATACTGAGAATAGAATTGCGTGCGAGGCGTTTTCAGTAAACTGTCTCGAGAACATATTTTCGTGTAGGGTTACGGGTAGTTTCAAGGAAAACAACCAAGTTCGAGAGTGGGACGTCGTTGCATATACAATACCTAGTAGAATCTGATTATAAGAGAATAAAAAACAAATAAAATCTTTAAAAAATAATCTTAAAAATGATTTAATTATGTTAATTTATAATAACACGTCAGCAGTATATTCATTACATGTCATGCTTTCTCCTCTTGCACAGCAGTGTATAAAAATTAGAGGAAAGTACAATAAATTGACCGTAAATCCAACAATTATTTTTAAAAAATTAATTACATTATTATTAGCAAATCCAAATTTTCATATATAAATTTTTTTAATATGATTTTGATAAAGGGAAATAGGAAATTAAATTGTTTTTGATAATTAATTAAAATTATTTTATTGGTAAAGTCTCATTGACTTCCCCCCTCTCTCTCTCTTCCCATCTTCAAGCAGTACTGTGGAGCCCGGAGAGCTAGACCTATTGCTCTGCTGGCCTGTCTCTGTTCCCATCGTTGGTCTTTTATGGCGTTTGTCTGTTCTCTTCTCCTTGTCTGAGAGATAGAGGGGGCGGGGGAGGGAGGGAGGGAGGGAGGGAAGGAGCGAGCTTTACGAGTACGGTCAAAATTCGATTTCGCTAGTTCCTCCCATTTCAATAATCTATTTCATCGTCAACACATCACTAGAGAGAGAGAGAGAGAGAGAGAGAGGAGAGAGAGAGGGGTCAGAGATCTAAAGAAGGAACAGTCTGAAACCCCCTCCCCCACTTCCATCTAGCTTCTCGCAGCTGGGATCGAGTCAACACAGAGATCTATCGTCATCCTTCCTCCTTGTCCAGCTTTCAGCGAGCAGTCAAATTTGTCAGGCAAGCCCCCCGTTTTTCCCTCCTTCCGCTCGGTTTCCATTCTTAACTTTATCAGCCCATTGCTTGGAAAGGAAGCCTAATAGGAATTTCTGGTGGGTTAGAATCGTTATCAATTTTGAAGACTTGGACCTTCTGGATTTGCAAAGACGTTGACTGGGGCTGTTGTCCGAGGAAAAGAAAAACGCGACTGTCTCTGACCATTCTTTTGCTAGGTCTTTGTGTTTTGGCGATCTGGGGTGGTGGTTTGCGGTTGTTTCAATCGGGTAGTGTAATTCTTCCTTCATCCCAAGGTGTATCTGGTGACGATTCAGTCTAAATTGTGGCGTATATAATTGGGCGATGGGATAAACGGAACATACATCAGGAAAATTGGGGCTTTAAATTCCTGAGACAGGGTATGTGATCTAGCACGAACAAGTCATTGTAAGGTAGTCCACGCTATTGTATACACGGCAAATGATATACTGCCACATGGTCTAGTTGCCGGTTGAGAGAGTGATCATTCTCGTAGGCAACGAAGTGGAATGCAAGAAATGTCTGATGAAATTTTGATCATGTTTGATTCTTGCTGTAAAGTTGCTAACTTTAATTGCATTTTCTGTTGCAGCTACATACTGTGAAGAGTGGGGATTCTTAGTGTTTAGAGTTAAGACTGGGTGTTAACTGCACTGTGGAGTAACTCTAGAAGGTTGCTTTGGTGACATGAGTTACATATGGTCTCGGGGTTGATGAACTTTCTGAGGGCATGCTTTCAGTCGAGGTCAGAGGGATACACACGCAAGGGTTCCGATGCTGCGGGTAAGCAGGACGGGTTGCTCTGGTACAAGGACTTGGGGCAGCACGCGAATGGCGAGTTCTCAATGGCTGTTGTTCAGGCCAACAGCCTGCTCGAGGACCAGAGCCAAATTGAGTCAGGCAACCTGAGTGTGCATGAGTCGGGTCCATATGGGACCTTTGTCGGTGTTTATGATGGACATGGTGGACCTGAGACATCACGATATATCAATGATCATCTCTTTCAGCATCTCAAGAGTAAGTTTCCATGCTTCCCTGGCGAAGGATGAAATCTTCCTTTCCAGTGCATCTACCTTCTGTTTTGTTTTTGTCATATTCGGTTTGGTTGATGCCCGTGTGATCATTTTTGAACTGAAAGTTGCTTGAAGTGGGTCTCTAGTTTAGGTCTTAACATATATCCATGACATCATTTGCAGGGTGTGCATCAGAACAACAGTCAATGTCAGTTGATGTTATACGAAAAGCATTCCAAGCAACAGAAGATGGGTTCTTGTCCGTCGTTACAAAACTGTGGCCTCTGAATCCTCAAATCGCAGCAGTTGGGTCATGTTGCCTAGTCGGGGTCATATGCAATGGGACTCTCTATGTTGCTAACCTTGGTGACTCACGGGCAGTTTTGGGGAGACTTGTAGGGGCCACAGGGGAGGTTGCAGCAGTTCAGTTGTCCACCGAACACAATGCTAGTATTGAGTCGGTGAGGCAGGAGTTGTGTTCCATGCACCCTGATGATCCACAGATTGTTGTTCTGAAACATAATGTTTGGCGTGTGAAGGGAATTATACAGGTAAATGAGATCTTTTTCTTTACTGACCACTAGGTCTCTTGTTGGGAAATTCTGGCACCAGGTCAATTGATAATTATAGTGGGATATGCACCAACTGGCACTTATATGGTTGCTCCAGTCTCTGGTGTTAGAAGTTCCCTCTTTGCAGTGACTGTCAATGCCCTCAATATTTCACACCTTCTGCACCAATTAATCTGTGATTTTTTTATTATTTCTTTTCCTCGGGCAACACTGATGAAAGTTGCCAGGAGTTTCCCAAAGTTGCAACCTTGTTGGTGTCTAATAGAGGATGCACGGTGCAATGTGTTAAAATTTGTGAAGCCTGCATGAAATGCTGACACGGTTTATGTTGGAATTTCTTTCTGATCTCTACGGCACTGGTGGTATCCAAAGTCATGAAACTAGAATAACTGTGTTGTCTGCTGAAGTTTCAGTTACCATTTTTAAGAGGTGCTGTTGGCCACACAATTAAATCTCACCATTTTTCGAAAGTTAAAGGCTTGATGTCATTTGAAACAATTGGCCCTTAAAATATTGGAACAATAGTCAGCTTGAATATACCAGGCTTTCATTGTATTTACACGGATGCTCAGGAGACAGTTTACTTGAATCCAGATGAACTGGTCCTAAAATCTTATTGAAATTTTCCTTAGAATTCATGTTATAAATACTGCTTACAATGAAGGATGCACGAAAAAACAAGATGATCATCTGCCCAAGGGCGCAAGGATGTGATGCTTCTAGCTAGCCGTGAGAATATCAATTTCTCAGTCCTTTTGACTGATCATTTTGGCGGTTATGTTTTGTTTTGCCATGCAGATTTCGAGATCCATTGGTGATGTATATTTGAAGAAAGCTGAGTTTAACAGAGCGCCCCTGTATGCAAAGTTTCGTCTCCGTGAGCCTTTTAAGAGACCGATACTGAGTGCAGAGCCGTCAGTTTCAGTGCACCAGTTGGAGCCACATGATCGGTTTGTCATATTTGCATCAGATGGACTGTGGGAGCACCTCAGCAACCAAGAAGCCGTAGATATAGTTCAAAAACACCCACATAGTGTAAGAATGCTTCTCTGAATCCTTCCACTGAACTACTTTTTTGGTTTATAGGATTTTAAGTGGAGAAACAATTGGACGCTGCAGTTGTTCTCTGGAAATCGGCTTTATTTTGGTATTGGGGGAAAAAACTGAGCCGGATTTACATTTTTCAGTTCTCATACGTCAAACAAAATAATGATAGAAGCATCGATCAGACTTGGCAACATTCATAATCCGACACGTCTCATGAATTTTAACTGAACTACTTTTTCCCACTTGTTTCCTACATCTTCCTTAGAAATCGAAAAATGAAAGTGTTTCATGGAAGCTTTCGGGAGATACTTTCTCTGGCATGATTTTCTTAGTCTAGTTGGTCTACAGCGAAAATATCAGTTTTTTTCTCTTGATGCAGGGAAGTGCGAGGGCATTGGCGAAAGCTGCTCTGCAGGAAGCAGCAAAAAAGAGAGAGATGAGGTATTCGGACTTGAAGAAGATTGACCGTGGAGTCCGCAGGCATTTCCACGATGATATCACGGTGATCGTCGTGTTTCTTGACACAAACCTGATGAGCCGAGCCAGTTACGTGAAACCTGCTAATCTGTCCGTGAGGGGAGGCGGCATCAACTTGACTACCAAGGCACTCACACCTAACAGCTGGTCCGTCTAGTAGGAAAGCTTTTCGTTCAGTTCAGGAGACACTTCATGTTTGTATTTGCTCTTCTGCTGTATGATATAATGCGTTTTGTGATTGCCTGCTGATCTGAGTAGCTCTGCTGGTAGATTGAACAGGGGCAGGCCTTTGATTCTTTGAATGCACACCGTCAAAGTATTTGTTTTCGACACAAAGTTCGATCCTTGCAGTTCCAGAGTTCTCGCCCGGTCTTGTGAACAGGAGGTAATCACTATTGCTTAGGATCTTTGTTTTGTCTTTCTTTCTCGTGTGGCTCGTGTTCCATAAGATTGGCTGCAAAATTGCCAGTCAGCACCCCGATCACAGAGGTGGCGAGCTTGACGTGGCCAAAAGAGCAGAAAAAAGGTCGAATTGAATTATCAACACCTAGCAGTGGTTACGTTTTCCTAGCACTAGCAAAGGTCTAGATTATGGCCACACTCCAAAACACATTACGACGCTTAGTTGCTAACAAGTTTCTTAAGGGCTTTTTGCATTCGTAATATCGATTTTGCAGATTCTGTGGAAGTACAGACTGATCTTGTATGCATTGCATGATGCTTAACCGTATCAAATGGAAAAAGAGCAAAGGAAAAAGAAGGAGGCATATGTACTTGCAACAATTAATCAATAGGAAGTCTCTGAAAATGTGTGCTTTTGCCAGACATGAACTCCTTTCGTGTTCCAACGGGTAAATTGCACCAATGGTGCAAAATATTTTGTCAATCTTTTTTAGTACAAAAATAATTTTTTATTTTCTGTTGGTACAAAATATTTTAAAACTGTTCTTTTTTGATACAATCGGTTAATTTATCCTAACGGTGTTAAATTTAAAATTGACACGATATCCAATTGAATTTAAAAACTGATTTGGAATGTGCCTCTTATTTTACCTGATCCGACCCGACGAGTATTTCTATCATATCCCTTTGTTAAAACCCTAGACGAAAGAAAAATGAAGAGCAAAAAAATAAAGGAATTGGATCAGGTGAAAGTTTTTTTCCAAAAAAAATTTCTGGTCGGATTGGGTAAAATAATAAGTAGATTCCACAATTGGATGTTATGTCAATTTTAAATTTAACACCGTTAGGATAAATTAACAGATTGTATCAAGAGGGAATAATTTTAAAAAATTTTGTACCAATGAAAAATAAAAAATTCTTCTTATACCAAAAAGGAACGATGGCAAAATATTTTGCACCACCATTGGTGCAATTTTCCCTGTTCCAACAGTAAGAAGTGGAGAGTCAAAAACAGTCAGAATCCCTCTGTGCACGGAACCCTAGTTGGAATCAGACAGAATTAACATTGTTGATACATGGTATCAAAGCCGAAGAATGTCGAAGAGCTTCTTCCAACAAATCAAACGAAAGAAAGAATGTTGTGAGAAATCTTATCAAAGGTCTAAAGCGAATGTGGAGCTATGCATTCATTCACCTTGTCAACCCTACAGAGATCACAAGATCTGGGGATATTAACAGTTAGGAAGTCTGAAATATGTCAGCATTTCACTGTGAAAACAAAAAGGAACTGGAAAACCTTTTGCTGCTGCCCTGACCTTGTTAGGTATGCTGTACACTTCTAATCACCATCTTCAGACTTTCAAAATCAGCTCAGACCAGTGCACCATTGCGCTGGAAGTCCCCAGGCTTGGGACGATAAAGAAGCACGTCCCCATTATCCGATGAACTATGAGCTTTCGGAATTAATAAGAAAAAAAATGTGAAGGAAAGTTGGCTATTTTCTTCGCGGTGACATGAATCTACCCCTTGCTTCTGGGCTCCTCTGGAAACAGAAAACAGGCATATCAATCATCATTAATTTATAAAGCTGACCATTGCAATCGCCTATTGAATGGGAAAGTGGGCCTATTTTAGCACTTTGACTTCTCGTGTTTAACAGTTGGATGAGCCTACTGAGATTTGGTCAAGTTCTGAGGACTCATGTTACTCTCAATCATTTTAGACTCTCAGGTGCTGAGGAATACTGACCCCGACCAAGTTGGCCAAATTTTTCACTAGTTTTATAGACAGGTTAAACAGACAGATGACTATCTAAACTCCATCTTTATGATCAGTTAGTGTCATCGTCATTTACTTACCAGAATTGTCATCCAAATCGCACTCACTGTGAACAAGATCATCATCGCAGTCTTCATCATCGTCATTGTCACAATCATCATCATCATCATCATCATCAAAAGTGTAATCAGTACCACTGTCATCACTATCATTACTGTCAGCCTCCTTGTCTTCATCATCATCATCAAAGGACTCATCAGAAGAGTCCTCATCCTCGTTGCCTAAGCCAAACCATGTGTCAATAGTTCGTACCTTTTCATAAACAAGAAAAACAAAGAAAAGAAGTTAGTTCCCTCCACTTTCAAAAGGTTAACTAACACCTGCCAAAAACCCAGAGAAAAGGAAAATAAAAGATGAGTAAAGAGCAGATAAACGTTATGCAGCTAATGGAAGACAACTAGAAAACTGAAAAATGAAGTTTCAGGATAATTTTCATGGTCCTCCTTCCAGCACAACTGGTGTAAATTCTGCTAAAAAAAGAGCTCCCAGGAAACAGTAAGTTTTCCCTACCTTAAACTTTACAATCATGGGCATGAACTTTGAAGATAGCCAAAAAACAGATCAAATGAAAATCTAACTTAATCAAGTGCAATTACATAATGGTGAAAAATCTAAAGAAAGGGCAAGTGTTGTAGCATGTACTCAAATTGACAGAAAGATAATATACGATAGATCACATCATATATTGGTCCTGTTTCCTTGTTAAAGAAATACTTCAGATGTTATAAATAGGGACCTTCAGTAATGTTATCAGTCAGTTTTGGTATGGGAACATCGATTTAGCTGATCTCGGGTAATAGCTTTCCTGGCAGTTGATAGCAAATATAAAGTAGTACCTCCGAGATATCAGGCGGTAAATCAGCCCTCTCAGAGGCATTTGGAGTCCACAATTTGACATCATGTTCTATTCCACTTGTAGCAAGAACGGCTGTATGAGGATGAGGCTCTACACAGTTCACAACATGTGTGTCTGCTTCCATGACTCGGACAAGCTTCCCACCCTTCTTCCAAATGAATACGCGACCACAGTCAGACCCACTCACCACATACTCGCATTGAGGCCCAAAAAAGCCCACACCCTTCACTGTCTCACAATTGCTGTGGCCCATGTAGACTTGCGGGAAATCAATAGTTCCGTCAATATCCATTCCAGCCAGAGAACCAGTATCCTCCCTGACACGAGATTGGGGATGGTTTGAAAGATGACCTAGGCCCATATTTCGGTCAAAGAGATAGATGCACTCATTGTAGTAAGAAGCGAGAAGCTCACTCTTACAAGAGAAGGCTAAGCCAGTAATTCCGACTTGTGTGGAACCAATCAAATGCGGAGGGCAGTAGTAGTCAGCAGGTTGACTAAAATCAGATGACCCATCCCACCTATATTTGCGCAAATCATATAGACGAGCAAACTCATCTGACCCAGCAACTGCAAATAGATTTGGGTTCCTGGGATCAATTGCAATGGCATTTAAGTGAACAATCAGTCCTTCCCTCGTACCATCTTCAGTGCGCCTACATGTGAAGAGCTCTCTAGCATCTTTACTTCTTAGATCTATCTGAAAGTAAAATAGCTTTGTTAAATTGGCATCCAGTAGGATAACTGCATTTTAGTGTGAGAATTGGTCAGAGATAGTGAAGTTGAAGGCACAATTAAGTGCCTCTACCATGAGGAAGAAAAAGACACAATAACTGCAAGTTGAGTGAAAAAGACACTAGCAGCTATACCCACAAAACCTACAAGACATACCAAAGGAGAGAACTATAAATTGCCATTTGAGTTATTGGCCATCATTTTTTTCAAATCAACAACTTATAGTTGATTTTCAAAATAGAATTGCATTGGTATTGAAATTGGGCCTACATCAATGCCAAATAGCTGAAACAGACAAATGCTTTTGTTTGATATATTCGGGTAATCAATCATTTCATAATTACTAAATTATATTAAATAATATATTTTGAACACAATTAATCTACTTAACACACGATCATTAGCAGTGAATAAATATAATCTTGACAAAATGAGGGGTATAGGAAGCTGTGATGTTCTATTTAGTTCTAGCCCTTGGAAGTGAATTCTTAAAATTTTGTTCACCTGAGAACAGAAAACTGTCATTTCTAATTGGCATAATCCACTATTAGGAAGGCATTAATGAACAAGATAAATTCAAATGAAGCTCTGCATATATTGTTTAGTACAACTTTTTTCAATCCCGATAATTCTGAACACATTAGTTGATTAATAACTGAACTCAGCTCAATCAAATTAGATTCATCCTACACGGATTGATATCAAATTGTCCGGAAAGAAAAGCCCAAAAATCAATATAAGAAAAATGATCATGATGATGAAGATGATGATAGATAAATGGAAATAAGATCAATATAAGAAAAATGAGTATCATGATTATAATTATGATAGATAAGAAGGAGACAAGCTTCATCCTTAATGGCACGAATATTTTCACCATTTGGTTGCCGAAAAAGGTTTTGGATTTCATGAGGAGGTATAACTTACAAGCTGAACCAAACCATCTTCACCGCATGTATAGAATATATGAGAGCTCCCAGGCTCAATAGCCAATCTATGGACACGTCCTAGATGCTTCGTCAGCAATGTAGTCTGAACAACTCCCCCTTCCAGAATATGAGCATGCCTAACCTATAATAAACAAAAAATATTGAAACTTACTCAAATATGTAACTCACAACACTCATAAGAGGTGCATTAAATTGAGCAAAACATGCATAATTTCGATCTGTATGAACAAGATGATTTATTTCTCTCGGACAGTATAGACATAATCTTCATTTAAACAACACTGAGGAGAGGCAGAGCATAAATGTGCTTGATGAATATGACTGATTCTTATGGCAGAGGTATAAATCTCCAACTAGCAAACATACCGCATCAGCAAACTTACTTTACACCTTCCCACCCTTAGCATCCTAAACTAGGATATCTTGGTGTCTTGGCATCATCTCAACACCTAGGGTTTAACACATCGATGGCAGCGTAGACAAAGGTATAATAAAAGCTAAATGGAGGTGTTGGATGCATTAATCATTGAGCCATGTCGATGGATTAGACCACACTTTCCTGATGCTTATGGAGAGGTGGCACACGTGCATCTAAGGGTATAAACATCATGCATTGGAAGCCTAAGCCACCTAAATCTAAATCTTATCAGCCAACTAAGAAAGTACCAAATGGCTAACAGACCATACAAGTACAGTAGACAATCATGATGCTATGTCATTTTTAATACCAAATAGATAAGGGTAAATTTTGGATGGCTACTCACCAGAAAGAAATTATATTTGGGGGAAAAACAATGAAATGGAAAGCTACACATCTGACAAACACTCAAGACCTCCTAAATATTTATTCACTCGGAAACTAAAGTTTCATCAAGAATAGCAACCGTTACTGCAACCACAGCCACACAGCATGCATGGCCTAACATCTACCAATGATAAAGAAATTTACCAAAAGCACTGTCTATTCATTGTTGTTCTATATTGAGTAGGTCATGTTATGGGAAGCTTTTTCCATAGACCTGGTGTAAACAGGTAGTGATCAGAGCAATTGTGAACATTGATTATTATAGATCCTATTTACATAGGGTCAATCATAATTGTTGATAATCAAGGGTCTAGTCAGACGCAATTGAACAAAACTAAGCAACTGTCGTCCTTATACCAATCTATGAGACTCTTCAAACTAGTTCTAGGTTAGAATCTTTTCCATGCTGTGCATACTTGTGTGATCATTCTGGGCTATGTATAAATTATACCTGCCCATCAGCAGCAGAAGTAACAATGGTTTGGTCATTTGTGTATGGCATGAATTTTGCTTGAAAGACATTATTGAGATGTCCAGTATGGAATGCGAACTTGGCTTTCCCAACTTCCCAATCCCAGAGTATGGCATGTCTATCATCAGAACCAGACAACAGCATGTCACCCAGTGAATTGAAGTTGACAGCATTCACACAGCCCAAATGCTGCTGCAGTCTTTTGAAGATTTGAAATCGCAAAACAAGATCCTGATGATGAAAAAGAAAAGTATGGTTATGTCAACTAAAGCACTTTATTTAACCAAGAAACAGGTCACAAGAAAGGCATTATTGGATAACAATTGGGAAAGCTAGAACATCAATTTTGGCATATCATAAGAACAATAGACTAGCCCATCAACTTCCCTTTACAACACATACAATCATATATTGTAAAACATTGAAGGCATGGAGACATTGATGAAGTCTCTGGTTCTGTTGACGAAAGCAGCATTGACATTAAAACCTTACTTTAAACTAGTATGCGAAAGGAAGTAGCCCAAGAGAAGGTATATCTTAGAAACAAAAACACATAGCAACCATCTTAGAAATAGAAACTTTGGCCTTTTCACAAACCTTAACTTTGCTAGTAGAAACATAATCGTTTCACATCCAAACATCGTTTTCTATGGAACACTTACACAATATATTGTCACTGACTGACTTCCAATAGAGCACATGCATATAGTGAAGACTTGCATGTAAGGAGTACTAAACAAAATTATTTTGTTGAGAAGTATATTCAATACAGGGGAAGAAGAACCTTCTGTTGTCTGTGTGGCTTTCACAACCCAAATAACTCAGGTTCCACCATCAAGAACTGCGAGGAGAAGGACGTAGCCATATCTCCTTGTGCAAAGCACGGGAAATTACACTGTTGGTACAAAACCTTTGGTAAATGTAACATTTCAGTACAAAACCCTTTTTTTTAACTCCTTACTACAAAACATTTTCAAAATGCAATATTTTGATACAAACCGTCAACTTTCTATTAACGCTGTTAAATTTGCTAATATGACATCGTGACTTTGACGCTAACTCAGCACCATGTCCCCCTCTCCCTCCCTCTCTCCACTCTCTCCCCCTCCCTCCCCCCTCTCTCTACCTTTCCCTCCCCCCCTTTCCCTCCCTCTCTCTCCCTCTCTCTCCCTTTCCCTCCTCTCCCCTTCCCTCCCTCTCTCCACCCACCTCACTCTCAATCTCTCGCCTTGTTCTCTCTCCGCCTCACTCTTGCTCTCTCTCCCTCACTCTTTCCGTCTCCTTCTCGCTCTCGATCTCTCTCCGCCTCACTCTTGATCTCTATCCCTTTCTCACTTTCGATCTCTCTCCCTCTCCCATCTCACACACTCTCTCTCCCTCTCTCCACCTCACTCTAGCTCTCACTTGCTTGCGCTCTCTCCCCTTCTTTCGCTTTTTCGCATTCTCCCTCGTGCTCTCTCTCCCCCTCTTTCACTCTCCCTCTCTCCTGATCTCTCTCCCTCTCGCTCTATCGCTCTGTCGCTCTATCACTCCCTCCTTCTCCCTCCGCATCCACTTGCACATCACTTTTTCATATTTTATCACACATACATATGCACATATACATTATATATACACACAACACATTCCTCCCTCTCTCCTCCTTCCTCTCAATCCCATCTATCCCATTCCTAAAATAAAAATAAGAATGAGAGGGGGGGAGGGGGGGAGGGAGGGAGAGAGAGAGAGATCGAGAGAAGGAAAGGAAGAGAGCGAGAGGGAGAGGGATCAAGGGGGAGAGGGATCAAGGGGGAAAGGGAGCAAGAGGGAGGTCGAGAGAGAGAGGGGGGAAGAGAAGGAGAGAGAGTGGAGACGGGAGAGAGATGGGGGGAGAGACAGGTAAAGGGAGAGAAGGGGGAGAGATTTAAAATTTTTACATTATTTTATTTATTATGTTTAATTTTAATTTTTTTATTATTTAATTTTATTTTTATACAATTTATAATTATTTTATAGTGACACGTTAGCCAAATTACCACATGGCGTTGCCTCAGCAGCTAATTGTCACTACTTATGGACCCGAACTTGGATGATCTATCCATGACCAGGATGAAGCTTGGGTGAAACTAAGTGGAGGTCCGAATCGACTAATGCCACGCTCCCACATCAGCAAACTTAACATCGTTAATATAAAGTTGACGGTTTGTATCAAAAAGTTACATGTTGAAAACGTTTTGTAGTATGGAGTTACCAAAAAAAAAAGAATTTGTACAAAAATGTTACATTCGCCAAAGGTTTTGTACCAACAGTGCAATTTTCCCTGCAAAGACACCAAGAGGCATTCTCTCAAGCAATTAAGTGAGAACAAGAGAAAATTGTGAGAAAAGAGTGCATGTTTTGTGATAGAGAGAGGTGTGTCAGAGTGACAGTTCTACTCACAAATAGAGTACAAGCAAATGGAATACAATAATTGAAGATATTCTTGGGGTGTAAACAGTAAAGTATATTCATCACAGAGAATTAATATACTGGGTCAAGACAGGGTAGTGCCCGCTTTATTTCTTCCCATAACTACAGACTGTGCATGAGTTATTACAGTTTTCTAGTTCATTCATTCACTAAATTTTAAAAATATCTGACTCATAATGATGAAGAAGAAGGCGGCTTTGATTTGTATTTTAAATGCTTGAGCAATGCCAAAATGTGATTTATATAGGGTTTTCACAGACAAGCTAATGAATTTACAACAGCAGAATGAATGTTTCATGAATATGGGAAAACAGAAAATACTTGGATGAAGTGGCAGGGAAAAAACATCAAGATGACGTCTCTAGAAATCTAGCTTTCTGATAAGAACAGTCCACAGTAGCGCATAATACAAACTTTGATTCTTTTATTCGTAGGAAAACCTGTTTTGTTTCCTGAACTTTGGAGTACTAGATAAGAACAAGAAATGCAACTTTGACAACAAATTTAAACACAAATATCAGTAGCTTTAAGCAGTAAATACTCATCTACTGATATAAACCAAAAACACACCCTAGACAACTTAAAACAAATCTCCATTTTCATATTGAAAGAATGATGAATCAATATCTTCCAATGCATTTACGCCACTTGTTGCCACATCATCAAATGATGAACACCAGTCACATCCCAGCAAATAAGCACAGCCAACAAAATAAGCTTCTCAAAGAGAAACCAAATACAAAATCGTGATCTGAAAAGAATCTCCATCTTCTAACCCCACAATAACAGCCATGATACTCCAAACAAAAAAAAAAAAAAGCATTCGTTGTCACAGCAAGTATGACAGATTAATAACAACAAAATCTTGATTGGTTATTACTGTGCTAATAAGCTTTCATGAAAAAACTAAACTTGAAACTCTAATTCTAGTAAATCATCTTTTTGCACATTCTAGAAACTGGAATAGCTCCAATCTTCCAATTAATTACAGTACTTTGTCAACCAGCTGCTCATTCATCAACAACTCACTTGGTAAGAAGAGCTTCACGGTGGGGAAAAGAAAAAAAAAACCCACCTACAATTACATTCCAACCAAAGTCTCTATGCGCACGTTCAACAACCAAGTCAAGACAGCACGGTCACTAAAACCAATTCATGTACCTTCCACAATGCCCCCAGACAGAAACCGAAAACAATGTTAAAAGGAATTCATTATCCACCCAGAGAGCCAAATTCGGATAGATAGAATCAAAAGGACTAGTATAATAACAGAAAAGACCTCAGAACCGGCGAGGCGGAGAGCGAAATTCCGAGGGGCTAGTCCTCCAACCTCCCGCCGCGCAACGTCCAGGACCGCCGGCCCCTTGCGCCCTTCCTGGCTCCTGCGCATATCTCCTGCCGCCGATCAAGCCACCCTGGCGAGCTAGCTTGGATGGGTGGGTCGCCGACGAGCCGTGTCGGTGACTGGATTTGTGTGTCAGACTCAGAGCCCTTCCTCAAGAATCTGCGTCTCTCTGCCTTTGCCGTTGCCTCGCCTAGGCCCTGCTGGTTTTCCTTTTATATATAGCCGTGAGAAATAACGGTTATTTTTAATTTGGTAACTAAACTTCTGGTTTTGTTTCGAAATCGTCCAGTAAAGTCCATTTTGATATACCCATTTCGATCCGGCCCGACATATTCTGGGCCGGATATGACCTGACACATGCAGACCTGTTAAGGATTATATCTCACTTCTAACCTGACTCGACTTAACTCGGATGCCCTTGGAGGAGTTTTAAGCATGTTTTTACTCAGAATCCTAAAACATCAAGTGCTAATATTCAATTTTTTTATTAATATATTATTATTCTTTAATCCAATCGATGTAAGACTTAGTCTTTCAACTTTGAGAAAATATGGGAGCTATTATTATGACTAATTAGAAAATAGAATGTTTAAAAATAAAATTGTATCAGTTTATTAATTTGTAATCTCAAGATTTTTTTAGTATAATGTATTCAAATTTTCAATTTAATTTCACAAGGTTATCTTTTTCTTGATTTGAATATTCATCGAATTTATAAACAGATCATTAGTTTATCTCAGGCGGGTCTTAATAGTAATTTGTTCATTCTTCTAATCAGCATTTCCAAGATCACTATTATTCCTCATCCCTTATTTAATTTTTAGGATCATTAACTCACCGGGCCAACCTTCTTGGAAATTTTCTGCTCTCATTATCCTTTGCACTTCTCTCATAACTTCCAGAGAGAAGTTTAAGAGGTCAGAACAAAGACCAGACCGGTCAACCGGTTCCATGGCACAAAGCCGGTTTAGTCAGGACCGATGTGGCCCGGTTCAGCACCTGGCGTACGTGCATGGAAAACAAAGGTTGCTGCCAGATATGCTGAGGCTACTTTTGACTGGATGAAAAGTGCATGGTTCTATACAGATGCACGAACATGGCTCCCTCCTCATGGAGCCCCTTGGAGAACTCTCCAAGATGGTTCCCTTAGCTTCGAAGATCGAAACTTCGGGGCATTCACTTCTCGAAAGAGCCACTCTTGAGAATCTTCACCAGCTGCCTTCAGACATAACTCGAAAAACATGGAAAGAGAGAAAAATATTGAAACATTGAGAATCTTCAAAGAGTGGTGCCCTTACAGCTAGACCAGCGCTTCAGTATCTGGAGTATGATTCTAATTGTAAGTGTACCACTCTTTGAATGTCCAGCTCTTGATCCTAAAACCATGGCATCCACCATATGTACATCTTTCCTAGGTTGCTGAGCGAGGATGCCTCAGCAATCAGTCGTTGAGCTTGACCTTCAACAGCTAAAGGCAGAGATGGAGCCGCCCCAACTCCGACCACGACACCTTGCAACCTCGCCTCAATGTTATTGATAGCTCGCTGCAATAAAACGTAAATGAGAAATGTCATTGAAATAGTGGCTTCACTAACTTATCATCTGGTCCAACAGAAACCGACACCCCGAAATAAGTGCTTCCCACAACTGAAAACTGGGACATTTCCACTAAAAAAGATTCAAGTTGAGCATAGTGTATCATGCCAAAATTTCATGGTTCAACATGCATTCATATGTCAAGGTGAAGATAGAACGAATCCTTCCGTACTTTTGCACACTAACATGCACTAAAACCTCTCCCCTTTTGCTTTCATGGAAGAATCCCATGAAGTTTTGCCCAGAAAAAAAAAAAACTTAGAAGACAAGTTTCATTCAAAGCTTGACCAGTTAAGATGAACAACATTGGAGCCTCAGAAACAGAAATCTACGTGTTAAACAAAGATTCATACCTGTGCATGCGGGTTTTGAACTTCTACACCGCTGGACTTGTGAGATTTTGTCCATTCCACTAAAGGATCATGTATAAATGTTTCAAGAACACTCGTCAGGGTATCTTTGTTTGTTCTTAGCACAAAGAGGGTGATTTCAGATACCCTTAAAAATATGCCTTTATATCCAGTGATGCCCAGTCCATCAATCATGTTCTGAAGGGAGATCACAATCAAATCCGTAAGGACGAATGTATCGTTAGAAAGGAGTCCATGCACTGAAAATCTTCTAAATGCAACTTGCTAATACAAAATAAACGGTTAAGGAGTACCCAAGTACAATGGTTCTTGAAGATCATTCATGCAATTTATACTAATGCAATGTATTTACGAAACAACAATTGGTAAATTTTTGACATGTAAACTATGCATACACCTAAAAAAGTAAACGGTCTAGTATAGCAAAATATGTTTCACAATTGAAAGAGTTGGGTATTCATCCATGACTTAAAGAGAGTTTTTTTGTTGCTTCATGAACTTTGTGTTAAAAACAGTTAGGGATCTAATGCAGAAGATGCAGGCCAGTACCTGAGTCAGTCTAAAGGGAACTAATTCTGGTCTCTCGAGCTGCAACCCCTTGTCAAATAGGCAGCTGAAATCAACATGAACACAGTCACCAGTTGTGGAATCGAACAGAATGTTCTCACCATGCCTATCACCGAGACCCACAATATGCCCGACCATGGACCAAACTGCAGTGGTGTGGGCATATGCTGTCCGAGCCCTAAACCAAGCAGCAGGCTCTGAGAAAGTCGTCAAGAACCACTTGTGGAAAACAGGAGGGAACATGGGAAGGATTTTTTCCTTGAGCATTTTATCCTCGGGCATTTTTCCTTGACACTGCTCATATATCTTTTTAAT
The DNA here is from genome assembly GCA_037672795.1 of Lagerstroemia speciosa. NCBI lineage: Eukaryota > Viridiplantae > Streptophyta > Magnoliopsida > Myrtales > Lythraceae > Lagerstroemia > Lagerstroemia speciosa. Next base: position 12,092,537 of record CM075288.1, on the reverse strand, counting down.
ATGAGGATTAGTTCTTTGCCTGTCAAACTTGCCACTTGTTATATATATGTCCTGAAGTATATGTCGCAGACCTCGAGTATGGGAGACCCACTGTACCATTCCACAGTCTTCTGTCAAAGGAATCACTGCAAAGGTGCGGATGTAGAGCTTTCTCCGGCGACTTTCTGGATATTTGGATAATAAACGATTTATAGTTGCAGTAAATTCCATCATGCGAGCATCCTTCCTCAAATCATCCTTCGGCTTGCAAAGGAATGGGTGTTCAGTACCATCACTCCCCAGTAGAAAAATCTGGAAACCAAGAGAGGCATCCAACAATGCAATATGAAGCAGGCTGATGAAGAAAAGTACCAAGATTGTCTATGAGATAAGCAGTTAATAAGCACAGGGTCCTGTCCTTCAGGAAAGTCTGGTCACAATTTAGTGCCAGCACAACTTTTCTGTCATATGCTTTCTGTTTATTTGTCCTTTTTTTTCCAGTTAACAGTCATCTTAGGTGTAATTGAATTGTGCTAAAATCAATTAATAGTACAACAAAACTCTCAACAACGAGCATATCAAGATATAAAATTGCACCTATATCTCAAAGACTGCAATATAACGTCATTGTTTATTTCATGTGCAACAGTGCTTGATGACTGACCAGTGTCATTGATCTACTTGCCTGCTCTTGATATCTAATGCCACTTGTATTCACTTTCATTTTGACTGAATCATATGCTCCTAGCAGTAATGATGCTGAATGTCTATAAAAAAAGTCCCACTAAATATTGGAAGACTGGACTCATATAACTGCAAAATAAAAATTGAGGGAACATTTTTTCAAAATGGAAGCATCTCCTGCTTCTGTCAAAGAGCATTTCACAATAAATGGATACCTTTTTAGGTCTCTGAAGAGAGGAAAGAATCTCAGCCTCATCACATATCCCAGATATGGTTGGAAGATCCATGGTAGAAAAGATATCTAATTGCTGACTTCCTTCTAGATCTGGATCATATGCGGGTAGACTAACTGTAAGAGACTGCTGGATTGGCATAATGATATCCACAGGCATCATCCTCTTCAAGGCACTGAATTCAGTAGCAATATTGATAGTCTTCACCTTTGACTGGCTCGCATGGAAGCATAACCGTATTAGGTGCTCAATTAGCGCCGCAAACTGAGTGAACATATTATTTCCACTGCTTCCATGGGGAAAACCTTTCCTCGCAGCTTGTATAATTTCTGCTGCTGCCTCGCGTCTTGAAGGTACAATAGATTTTGAGACTGCTGCCATTGTCCAAAGGGCTTGCTGGGGGTATTGCCGAAGAACAGATGTGATGATGTGTTTAACTAGCCGAACAATTTCTTCACTGTGGTGGCAAATTCGAGAAACCAATTGAGGCAAAACTGTTAACCACTGATACGTTGGCAAATCCTTCAGACAACCCCTCATAATACTCATAACCTGCCAAATGGAGAAAGATGGTAAGAACTGCTGTATGTGAAATGTGATACACAAACAATAAATCATTAATCAATATGAAAAGCTCCTTTGCTACCTTGCTGTGGATCAATTTCACATCCTTGTTGGATGATGGACTGTTTTTCTGATAGAAGTTTCCAAAATCAAACCATAAGGTCAACAACCTAGGAAGCGCTTGGAACAGATGCCTGTGTCCCCTGTGCAGTCCCCTTGCGTAAAACAACAAGACATCTGGCAGGTAGTACCACCAGTTCTTGTCATTAATTATGCTTGTTGAAACACTTGTAATAGAGGATGATGCCAATACCATAGGTTTGCATTCAGAACTTTCTTCCTGACGCTTACGAGCATCAGCAAGTAATTCTTCAAAGTACTTAGCTACATAGAAATACCCTTTTTCCCACTTGGGCTGCAGTTCCCTCACCCGACTGTAAAGACTGATCACATCTTCTTTCTGCTTTTGCCCAGTGTAATGGATCCACCTAGAATAAAGTAGGAGAGTTTTCGCAATATCACGATTTGCATTAAGTCCCGCAGTATCAGTTTGTAAAGGTGGCGAATTCAGATGGACCAAAGAGGCGCTGCTAATTGCGGACATGGCAGTAGAGCCTACAACATCCTTAGGCATATTCAGAAGAGAATGCTGCAGCTCTGCAATTGCCCCATCAGAGCGCTTGATACTCCAAAGAAGCTTTGCCTTTTCCACGTGTACATTAGGAGCACCTGATGCCTGTGCTTCAAGAATTGCTCGGTTTGCTGTTTCATAGTGACCAGCAGATCGACAGAGCTTTGCATATTGCAACCAGCAGTTGCCAACCTGAGCCCTAAGAACACTAGCATCAAAAACCAGCCTCCTCAAAGCTAAGAGTGGTTCTCTAGTCCAGATCGAAGGTTGAGTAAACTGAAGCCGATTCTCCCAGTGCTCCATCAACTTTGAGAATTGCAGATGACCAACATCAAATGATTTCTCCAAAAAGGATTCACCTGAAAGAAGGGCATGAAAGTCCTCTAGCTCCCGTAAGAAGTGGAGCTTCACAACATGCGGGTAAGCTCTAGTATACGAGTCCATTCCAGCAGCAGCTAAAGGGGCAATAAGAGCTTGTTTTGACAATGCAATTTTCTCGGCAACTGCAAACTGATCCTTCTTCATCACTGCCTGTAGAATCTTTGCAACATCCATGTCAAAGGAAGCATTGCTTTCAGAGCTGCTACAAATCAAACCCTCCTCACTAGCTCCACTAAGGTACTCTTCCATCAAGCCCCATTGACCGAGCCTCCATGCTGCCTGCACCCCCTGCATGGACCATGTTTTCTTATACTTGGGAATCCGAGAAATTAAACCATCAACATGTGTCACCATGGCCTGAAGGTGGCACATATTCAACAAACAATTTAGTACATCAGAGTGGCGTTCAACCGGATTGGGTTCCATCTGCAAAGCCTGTTCCGAGAAAGTCAAAACTTCACTCCAGTTTCCTGCTTTCTTATTTATTAGAAGCTGGTCTTGTAAACTTAAAGATTTCCTCAAACTTGCAAAGCCAGAGAGTCCATCAGGCTCATCAAAGTAGCTGTATATTTCTATCAGGTAAGAAACATCTTCATCCTCAAAAATACCACTGGTCTCAGCTGCAGGATTGAACGAGCCAGACTTATCTCGCACGTGGGACTCAAAATACATCAAGGCCCTGGCATAAGCTTGACATCTGAAGGAGGATTTGGCAAGGGTCACTTTAGGAATTGCAGCCAATAGCTCTGCAACATTTTTACACTGTACAAGAAGCTGTTCCTGATCAGATAACAGATTTGGACTCTGATCTTTGATCCTGCATTGATGTTGTTTAGATGCCGAAGACCGTAGAGATAGAGAAAGAGCTAGCTCTTGGCCCACATCATCAACCCACTGGCCAAGATTATCTAGAAGGTTGAAGACAGCCTGAAGGCAAACCTCATTTTGCCCGGAACTGACCCCACAGCATGAAGCAGCACTGTTCTCGGATGCTGCTGCATCAAGCACAGAGAGGATTTCTTCAGTTATTCCACGGCGTGCCTCCTCAGAACCATGACAGATAGTATGAAGAACCAAATATGGTAGCAAGTATGTTGCTGTCTGCATATCGTGACGCACTATACCTCTACAGGCATTAAATATGCTCGCGCGGGGTCCAGTAGCATATGTAGTTAGCTTCCTGATCCAATAATAGATCCATCTCCTAAGTGACAAAGAAGGGCGATATATTGGACCAACTGAAGAGGAATCGCCCACACTAGGAAGCTGGAAGCGAGAAGTTAGGCAAGGGGCAATAATCTCTTTAATGTAATCAGAGAACCGGTCCCACAATTTCTGACCCCTCCAACTAATCCCACCTCTACTACTGGTGTTCTTCCTCGCTGATGCAGCCGCCTTTGGAGGGTTTCTGTTATTTTGCGCTTGAGATGTAGAAGCAGAAGAATTCTCATCTAGCGATGCCTCACAACCAGCAATCTTTAGCAATTCTTGGATAGCTAAGGCAGCTGAGTCTTGAACAATGGTATCGGGTGCAGCTCTAAAGGCCCTAGCGAGGTGCCTGTCGATCAACTCAAAGATAAGGTCATCATCAGAACATTCAATTTTAAAGCGTTCAGATGAAAAGCCCTTAACTTTAGCAGGGTCAACTGCTCCAAGTGAACCAATGCAATCAGCACAGACAAGCTTAAGCCTCTGTCCTACAGCAGTCCTCGATTCTTCTGCACATCCTCTAAGTAAAGATGCAATCAAAGAGCTTAAGACGTCCATGCCAACACCAGCTTCATCATTAATCAAAGCTGTAATTTCCTCCCTTTTCGAGTTCAGCAACTTGCTCAATTCGCAAGCCACCATATATTTGACATTCAGATTCTCATGATTCAGACCAACAACAACATCTCGCAATTGATCCTTCAGTGTCATCTCCCCACGAGCTTCTTGTATAGCACTGTTTACTTCTGTTAGAGCTTGGACACTTGGTAGAAGAGGGAACTCACAAATGTGCTGCTTCAAAAGTTCCCTGTTTTTGAGAACAAGTTCATCCAAAATCTCTACTGCTTTTTTCAAATTCATAGGGCTGATGCTTTTGTCTCGTTCAACAAAAGGAATTAAAGATGCAAAAACTTGGGAAAGAACATATTTGATACTTGATGGCGACACCTCCCTCAATTGCTTAATTAGAAAGTGCAACACAGAAAGACCTTGAAATTGGAGAGACTCTTTATCGATGGCGTATATTATAAGCACCAACACCTTTGGCATATATGTTGTAAGGTGAGAACCCATCATCTTAATCAGCATTTCAATGCGTTTAAGAGCTTGTTTCTGCAGCAATGGATCATCTGAATGGAGCAATCTTCTGTCTATACTGTTGAGAAGACCAACAAAATGATTCTTCAAAAAGTTCGGAAGATCCTCGCCCTCAGTAAGAACTCTTGCAACTTTCCTAACCATCTGGGGAATTCTTTCGAATCTGTGGAACAAGGTTGATAAGAATGACGGACAGAAGTTGGAAACACACTTGCAAAATGCATGTTTAACAATAAATTTTGTTAATGACAAGAAATTGCAGATGACACTGAACCATCTCATCTAATATAGCTTAAGTTAGAGAAATGGAGGTGAATGAAATTTAAGGATTAGTTTTATGAGCAACTATACCTTCTCTCTGCCTCATCTGAATCACCACCATCAAGGAAGCATATGAGCTCATCAAGAAGTGCAGGCAGTGCAGCTGCAAAGATTTCTTTTTTGTCTGACCCAGTGTGCTCTCTGTAAAACTGCAGAGCAGATTGGAGTTCTTGTTCATTTGCTTCATGGAGGGCAAAAGCAAGAACCTTAGGGAGAGAATTAACAACCACTGGCACCAGATCAGTGTTTAAACACTTTGCCAACTCATGCAAAACCTCTAGAGCCTTTTCATTCTCCTGTTGAGACAGTACAAGTTTTGGAAGAACAATGGGGACCATTCTCTTGAGAAGCTCCTCAGTCTCAATCCCAAAAACAGCTTCTGAGAACTCCCTGACCAATGCAGGACGGTTGGGAAGTCTTGTAGATAGATACTCAAATAGCTCATTTCGAACATAAACTGATCTCAGAAGGATTTCTTCAAGTCCTCCTTTTAAATGGTAGTCGCAAGATTTCTGTATCAGCCTAGATGCATTTGTTCTCACTGTCACTTGTGGCTTATCAAGTTGATCAATCAGAAGAATGAGAGAAAACAAGAAGAGCTGACTGTTGATATCCACAGCAATCATAATTTCTGCAGTTGACTCCAACAGAGTTTCAAGAATCTGTGGATCTTCTACTGCTGCCAAAGCATGCTTGATTATGTCCAAGAATATTTGTTCTTTGCTTTTATTCTGCATATTCTCATCGGAAAATAGACACATCAAAATGCGATCTTCAGCAAAGATGTTGATCTGGGAGCAGAATGCTTCTCTTATTCCCTTCTTTTTGCAAAGAAGTAGGTCTTGAATGCATTTAATCCATTCATATCTTGCTTTGACCACAGTCTCCACAGTCCCATGTGCAAGAATTCGACGAAGGTTTTGCACACAGGCAATTTGAACTTCTTCTGACGAATCATCAACGAGTAGCCCAAGAAATAAAGATTGCAGATGCACGAACCCATCAACTGAACAAGTCAAAGAGTCTTGCATATCAGGGGGGCATATGACATTTGCCAGGGCTTCATTAGTGCGAACAGCATTCCTGTCACACTTAGAACACTCGAAGCCTTGCAGCATGAGATCTAGAGTCGAGCAGCATCTTTCATCTTCCATGCTAATAAATAGCTGGCATGAACTTTTATCGGAACAGTCATTAGCAATGCACGACCCATTAAGACAAGACAAGAAACCAAGAGCAAAAGGAATGATTTTCTTCACTTTCTCGTGTGTAAGACTCCCAAAGATCCTGAGAATCAAGAAAGACAGATATATGATACAAAAATCAAGTCATTACATGAAACAAAATAACCCAAGCAAAATATGTCCTAACAAACAGAACAACATGGGCAACACATATTTGAAAATGAATTACTTGATATATACTTTGTCAACATATCCAAGCACATATTTCGCTCTTACTCTCAACTCACAATCACATGAATTTAATGAAACTGAGATGATCTAGATCCACCTAGAAGTTTCACATTGGTTAATTAATTATTTTGCTTGCGTCCCTGAATAACCACTATATCAACTAAGGATAGAAGCCACTCAGCTACATTAGACTTATAGCCATGGTTGCTCTAGTTGAAAAAAATTAAATGAGGTTAAGAAATGTAACCACTAGAGTCAGGCAAATTTCTTTATTAGATATAACCAGTAAAAATATATTAATAAGATTTCAAGTTCCAACAAAGTTAAAATTTTCACCAGCCTTACTAGAGGTCGAGCTTATATTCAAGCCAAAGGTCTAAACTAATAGATAGTAGTGCCCCTCAACACCTATCCTCCACATGGTAATATGGCCTACTTGCCAAGTGCCCTAAAAAACCTACCCTCAAAGATTGACGATAAGCCGCATATCTATTTTCATTCTCTAGAAAGGGGACAACTAACCACATGGTGCTCTCATCTTCTACACTCAAGCTAATTGACTATGGGTTCTACACTTGAGTTGGGTGAGATGTAGACCCACTTTATATCTTGTTTTTGGTACCAAGTTAATTTTTCACTAGGTTTATAAGATATTGGACTCATTTCTAACCTAAAAACTTATCTTAATAGGTATGGCTCCTAACTCTTAGGTTTAGACACAAGGAAATAAGTTTTTAACCTGTTTTATTCCATTTTTTATTTGGTTACAGTTCTTGAAGCTGTGATGTACATTTATTGAACTAAATATTTTTTGTCAATTTGATGGAATGAACATTCCTTTAGAAGAAGTTCAAGAATGCTCATTCCTTTTTTTTTTTTAATACCACCGAGTATCCAGTCTTCGCCTGACTAATCCCACTGGCCATATACGCACGCCTACAAGCACACATGGCAAAGTAAACTCAGAGATGCAGGCTAATGTTTTCAATAGAAAACACAAAAGTTACCAATTCTCTCAACGTTATAGCATTATATTCTGTTAAACCCATTCTTTTCTATTCCATTCCATTCTTGCATACCAAGCATAACATTATATTCAAAGGATTTTCTTTATATATTGCTGATGCACCAGCTAATGGAAAGAAACTATCTCGTAAGAAGAGACTCTCATAGTTTTATTGGACTCAGCAAACAAGCAAAATGCTGCTACAAGCAAATGCCTCAAGAGTTCATAAAAATAAATAAATAAAGCATTAACTGGAGTTAAAGTGACTAGGAATGCAAATAATATCTCTATAAGTAAAGAGGAAAAGCAAGTTACCTCAAGAGTTCATAAAAATAAATTAATAAAGCATTAACTGGAGTTAAAGCAACTGGGAATGCAAAAAATATCTCTATATGTAAAGAGGAAAAGCAAGTTAACTTACTCCAGCCTTCTAATGACATGGATCAATGCGTGAAGACCAGACCACAATACACTCACAGGCATCAATATAATAGCTTCAGCTACAACATCGTCTGCCTCATCATGGAGAAAGATATCCAAAATCTCTGCACCTATTTCATCACTTAAGAAAGGGCCCAACTTGGATAGAACTTGAACAGAACTAATTTTACTTTTGCATGGGGATCGATGCTCAGAAACCTCAAGAGAATGGGTCCATGGAAGCTTGAGCACTCCAGCAAGACAATTTGCATCCTTGTTGTCACCACAAAAAAGCTTCTGCTTCAAAAAGAGAGGACCTAAATTGAAAGATAAAAAACAAATTAACAAATAAAGCAGTGATTTACCAAAAACTGGACAAAGCAACAGGCAAAGTAATCCCATTGAAGGAGTTGCAAATTAATTATCAAGGCAGAGCAATACACAAAGCAATTTTTTCTCCAGATTCAGAAAATTGTAAGGTGTAGCCATCATTTGCGTGAAATGAATCAATAGGTGTCAACAATAAAAGTTCCAATAACAATGAATGATATGTTTCTCATCCAGATTGCATATGAAGAAGATAAATTATCCAAAAGGTCATATTTTACTGTTTGCAAATTACCATTTAGCAATTTGTTATATGGTATTTCAAAAATGAAACTAGATTTTTCTGTTCAGCAACTTTATGCTGAACTCAGGCCTAAACTCAATGAAAGTTGAAAATAAAAATAAAAAAGATAAACCAAAGGATATGTTGTTTGATAGTGGTTACATCAACTTGCACATTAAATAAAATATTCCATGCACCTATGAGAATTCCAAATCAAGAAAAGCCACAGTTCAAACTATCAGCATATTGAAACCATTGATACTTATTCCTGTAAACATGGCTCTACTACCCTAATTTCTCCACCTTGCTTCATCATTTTCAGAGGCCATGCTCCAACCAATCTACACAAGTTACCCGCATCTACAATCAATCCCAGTTTTTAGGCTTCCAGCTATGCAGTGCACTTAATCTTTTTCCATTAAGAATTCTAATTAGATATATCATCAGGTTGATGTTCCTACATTATATGATGCAGCAGGCACATAACTGGATACAAACATCATCTTTAAACAAGATATACAAACAGAATAATTTTTCATTAGAAGATGTTTTCATTGAAAGAGTTGCAAATGAATTATCAAGGCACAGCAATACAGAAAGCAATTTTTTCTCCAGATTCAGAAAATCGTAAGGTACAGCCATCATTTGCGTGAAACGAATCAATAGGTGTCAACAATAAAAGTTGCAATAACAATGAATGATATGTTTCTCATCCAGATTGCATATGAAGAAGATAAATTATCCAAAAGGTCATATTGACCACTTGTTGTTAGCAAATTTCCATGTGGCAATTTGTTATATGGTATTTCAAAAATGAAACTAGATTTTTCTGTTCAGCAACTTTATGCTGAAACCAAGCCTAAACTCAATGAAAGTTGAAAATAACAAAAAACAAAACAAAAAGATAAATTATAGGATATGTTGCTCGATAGTGGTTATATCAACTTGAATATAAACCAAAGAAGAATTGCACTTGATAATTGCTTTCCATGCACCTATGAGAATTCCAAATCAAGAAAAGCCACAGTTCAAACTATCAACATACTGAAATTATTGATGCTTATTCCTGTAAACATGCCTCTATTACCCTAATTTCTCCACCTTGCTTCATCATTTTTACAAGCCATGCTCCAACCAATCTACACAAGTTATCCACATCTACAATCAATCCCAGTTTCTAGGCTTCCAGCTACGCAGTGCACTTAATCTTTTTCCATTAAGAATTCTAATTAGATTTATCATCAGGTTGAAGTTCCTACATTACATGATGCAGCAGGCACATAACTGGATACAAACATCATCTTTAAACTACAAGATATACAAACAGAATAATTTTTCATTAGATGATCTTTTCATCCTTCTTTTATTCAAGACTTTCAAACTGAAAATACAAATCTGGTACTACTAACTGCACCATGTACTAACAAAGATGGTCGGTGGCATTTTCTTACTTTGTAAAAGCAGTACACTGTGAATCGCCTCCAGATAGATCGATAGAGGGATTGAATCTCCTTTCTTTACCTGCATGATGATAGAAGTACTCAAATCAGATGACAAACATAAGCAAAGAAAAGCACTACTACAAATTTAAACCTACCCGGTCAGAGATCCATGGGATCCATGATAGCATCTGCTGGAAGATGGAAAAAGACAAAATGGTTCGAGGAAATCTTGAGAAGGCAATGCAAAGCAAGCAAAGTGTGGTCAATGAGGTATCTGGTTTCAAAAAGCTGACGTGACCATCTGGTGGCATCAACTTTCCAACAAATGAAATGATAGATTCATGAAAATAACCAGCATGCTTTCCCTCTTTCTCACTGGTAGTTATATGAGAATCACTCTCCTGCAGTGGGACGTTACCAACACAAGCCTCACGTTGCATGCTTAACCTTTGGCGTTTGATGTTGTTTGTCTGATCATTCTTGTTGAACCTTTTTGTTCCAACCCTTGAGGAGTTGACCGATCTACCAGAGAGCACCGAAGACACTAACATACTGTCATTAACTTCTGCACCCTCAACATAATCAGTACCGAGCATAGTGACTGCTACTTGTAAGCAACTTATCAATTCAAAGCAATGTTGAGGATGATACATCATCTTTATGAGGATCTCTGGCTTCCATATATGTGGCGGGCAAATTCTAGCAGTACGCTTGTATGCATTGCATAATGCAACCTAGGTAAAATTGCAACTCTATTAGCTCTGTTGCTGCATAGATCCAAGTCACATAACTATGGGAAAAGTGACAAAAAAAAAATGTGGTTCAGCTCAGTTTGATGTTGACAAGGGAAGAATGGTGGCTAACCTTAAGCTCTTGGCTTCTGGTTTTGCAAACTGCTAGAGAAAAGACACCAACTAAATCAACAGCTGTCCGCTTGACCACTTCGTCAGGACAATTTAGGTGGAGTGCCTTGAGACAATTGCCAATGCAAGTGTCATATACTCCCATTCTGCAATGGAAGTGGCATTAGATAGCTTCACAGTAACCATTTGCATGGCTAGAATTTTAGGCCTTCTATCTATGACCAATTTATCTCAAGTCTTCTCATCATTCTAGCATGTCACAAATACTGCCTTTCATAAACATAGCTTCGAAAAGTGGATCTACAGAAACTTGTGAATACAAAACCATAACATGGAAAGGATCAACTAGGATGCACAGCCCAGCAACATCACATTTAAAACTGATTATCCAGAAACCATTTTCAACAAACGGTTTGAATACCCATCAATTCATATAGAAGAAAGTTCCTCCAGATCAATATTACCATCATCAAGATGTCGATGAGGCCCAAACTTAGAAGAGCGCTAACGTGTGAAACACTTGCAAAGCAAATATCTAAATTGAAATTGTAATAGCATCTGAGAGCTTCACAGGAAACTAAAAATTAACTATCACCAAGCTGCTCACGTACCTGAATACAGGCAGTCCATCTTTATCCTCACTCAGTATAGCCAATATTGACCGAATCAGGCTCTCATGTGGAACAATGTCATAGCTTACTGTTGATCCTATGATCCGTGCGAAGTCAAAAATTGCCTTGCAGAATTTTCAAATAGCAGAATATTTATTTCACGATTGCAGTTAAAAGGCAAGTAACAATTTGTCAAAGACCGCTTCATGAGCTGTAAAAACACATAAATGCCTACCATGTGCAGGTCAGCGTCTCCATAACATAAGAGAGAACAAGCAGAATAAACAAATGAGAAATTGAGTAGGCCTTCAAGATATATCATTCCATCCACCGAGCATTTTGTCAAAAGCTTCATTGTCCAAGTCGCAAAGGTTTGCCATCTCCTATTGCCCATGAAGTTTATCAAAATGCCAAAGCCAGCATCTGGTTTACTATTTGTCGGAAGATCACAGATGCATGCAGGATCACCAAATATACCAGTGAATGAATCACTGAAACACTTTAAGGTCAATCTAGTAGATCCAGAAGGGGTTGGTCCATCTCCACAGATTGATGCCACATACAAAAGATCTGGTCACCAATATAGCATGTCAGTAATTCGTGCGTAATATCAGGAGAACATAAAAGCATATGAAGACAGCAATGTGTGAAGAGGAAAAAACATCATCAACAATCTATAGACGACCACAATCCAGATTGAGAAAGTAGTAAAAAAAAATAACAAGGATAGAAGAAAATAATGACAGGAGGGCATAACAATTTTTCATAGAGAACTCAGAGGCTCTTCCTCTCACCTTCAACCACTGACATGGCATCAACAAAAAATCGGCGATAGGCTTCTCGTTCCCCAGTCCTTAGCAAAGATAACAGAGATCCAACCGTTTCAAAAATCACTCCGTATCGAGCACTGGCATAGTAAAGTTTTTTTGTTAGAGTCTCAGAAATTACAGCTGGGAACATTACATGCAAGCAGTGAAATCAGAAATATAAAGCAACATGAGGATTCTCATAGAGCAAAAGATAAAGAGGTCATTTCATCATTCAGAAGCTGAACTTTCATGGCGGGCTAGAATAAAATATTATCGATAACTGGAACATCTGCACCCCAAAATCAGTTTGGAAAGCCCAAACATATTTCTGAACATTGAATGTACTTACCAGTCACAAAACATGTTAAGAAAAAAAGAGAGAGAGAGAAAAATATAGAGCAATCAGACAATCTAAATAATAAAATTTTGTATATCACCTACCAGAATGCAGGCTCAGTAAAGAAGGGGAGTATCCGGCCAATCACAGGTAAAATAGCACTTGCTTTCCCATGGTAAAATACGCCAGGAAAATTTCTTGCAGTGTGAGAGATGAGCTTCAATACAGCTATCACTTCCCTATCATTTGCTGAAACAATAGAACAAAGAGAATGAAAAACTCCTAATGCCTGGCCCTTCGTTTGAATCTCAGTAACAAACAAACATCAGTTGAAGACATTGAACTTAGCAGAAGCAACCATAAGCATTTGGAAAAATAATCTCGACTACTGAATAAATGAAAATAAAGCCAAAGAAACAGCGTGTCTTTGGCTGCTCAACAGCAAATTCTCTCAAAAATTCCATTTTCCCCCACTCATCTTAGTTGGAAAAGAGCCCCCTCTGTGCAGTGCTTTTTAAGCTGGAAAATGGAATTGGAGATTAATAAAATCCACCCAAAAACCAAGCAGGCTAAGGAACTTCCCAGAACATCGAGACGCAGTCCTCAGAGCAAATCACGATTGAACATTGTTACCTGTTGGCAAAGGTTAATTTTCGTACTGTTGATTTATCGAAACTTCATGGCAGTTCATTTCGTATTATCTACTATTCTTCAATCTGCCATCTTAGCGAACGAATTGCAGTCAATGAAATAAACCCCTCAAACACACACTCACTCTCTCTGTTAAACATCAAAATTCAGGGACAACAGACGACCGGGGTTAGAGAGAGGAAGGACCACCTGAGGGACAGGGGACGACGTAGGCATGCAGGAGATTGGGGAGCACCGCCCGGAATCTGATCTCCAGAGCGTCATCTCCTTCTCCGCCGGCTCCGCCGCCGCCGCCGCTAGGAGTCGACGACGACGCTGCGATACGCTCCCGGAGCTCGTGGACGAGGCTCGACAGGTTGTTGCGCGACTCCGCCATGCATGAAGCTCGATGCTCCTCTACTATGTAGTCTCCCTCTCTCTCTCTCCCTCTCTCACTCTCTGTATGAGACAATCCGTCTGTTCCGTTCCCTCTCAATTTTTGAAACTTTTGATCAATAAGACTTGAAGAAAAGATTGAATATGATACTCAAAACGTTCTTCTTCTTTCGTACTTTCATCCTAAACTATTTTTTTAGTGGAATTTAATCCTTAATTTTTTAGATTGTATTCCCTTTCAACCTTTTTTTATTTTTTATTATTAAATTTCTTATATAAAAAATATAAAATATTGAAATTAGTGGGGAAAAAAAATAGGAGTGCTGGCAAGCCCCGCATCTTCATTATTTGACTACGTTGTTCATGATCTCCTTTGTTATTTTGGGTTTTTTTTTTACCTTTCCTTATTGGATTTTTAAGGTAAATTTTAATGATAAAATAATAATAATGATGACTAAAATGAATACAAGGAAAAAATAAAGGACTAGAATCAAAATTAAAAAGTTTTGGGTAAGAATAAATTTATGGAAAATGGGTGGAAAATCAAATTGAGATTTCTTCCTAAAAATGAAAGAAAATTAAAAGGAAGGGTTATAAATAAAATTATTAATTAATTTCCTCAAGTTAGTTTGATTTTATCCTCATTGAAGTGGCAAAGTTTGACTTTGACACGTATTACGGACAATTGGTAATATTGGAACAATTTATAGTCCTTTTACACTACCAGTATAAAGTTCATCGTAATATAAGATTTTATTATCTGATGTAATTATTTATCTTCACAATCAATTTACTTTTATTTACCAATTTGTATAATTAATTTCATGTCATTTCAAGAGCTATTGTCTTACATTCCGGGTCATTAACTAAGAAAAACCTACCATAATTTAATATTTATCCGACTTTAACCGACGGTGATTTAGATATCCAAAACTCATTTGCATGTAGTTTAATGGGGTCGAGTTCCCAGCTTCAATTACCCTCAAAGCAAAATTGTTAGTAAGAATTGTTAGAGTTCGGATCTAGCAGATACCAGTTTTTAAAACTATATTAGACCTAGTAATGGTGTTGCGTTGAAAATGCCAGTATTTTTACCGATTTTTCAATTTGTATGATACATTTACGATCGAACATGAAAATTGAAGTATTTCGTAATGGACTATCACTAATGTTTTCATCCATAATTTAACAAAAAGTCTCCATAATTTTAAGGGAAAAAGATAATTTTGATCATCAATTTTTTGAGTTTTTGTCATTTTCGTCATAAACTTTTATTTTTTATCATTCATGTTATCAACCTTTTGAGTTTTTTTATTCTGGTTCAAGCATTATTTTTTTCCATAAAAAACATATTTCATCCAAAAATTATTTTTCAATAAAATATATTTCGACCCTAATTAATGAAGTATTGGTTACAAGCAGGTGCCTCTTCGAAAATTAGAACTCATTTTTATCAGAATGAGTCACGATTTTATAATAATAATAACTATCAATCAATTTTTAATTGGGAATGTGTTTTAATTTTGAAGGAAATATGACAAATGGTAAAACCCTATCGATACTGTTCATTTTCAATTGTTTTTTCTCTTTTTCTTTATTTTTTAAAAGATATTTTTTTGTTGAAAAATAATTTTTGAATGAAATATTCTTTTTTAGGATAGAATATGCTTTTTTGAATAGAAAAATTAACAGTGGGACCAAAGTGGCAGAAAACTCAAAAGGCTGAGGACATAAATGATAAAAAATGAATGTTTAAAATAAAATGACAAAAATGTGAAAGGTTGATGATTAAAAGTGACATTTGTCCTAATTTTAATATCATATGACAATACTTTAACCGTGGAAAAGATATTTTTAGTTCTCAATGTTTTGAACTTTTACACTGTTTTTATCCTAAATAAAAAGGAAAATATGGGTAGAATATTGCTGGTGGCCATATCTCATTCAAAATTACGATTTATTCATAATTGATCGGTGCAACCATAACTAAAAAATTGTGACTCATTGCAAATAGGAACAAGTCCTAATTTTAAAGGAAACCATTACTGGTAACAAGTAATTCCTTAATAATGATGGCCTCAGTCTCATCGTACTCTTTACTTCCGATTTAATTTTTTTGTATTTAAAATTGGGTTAATAATCAAAAATAGTATTGCTCCTCTACTTCATTTTAAGAGTAACACTAGTTTATAAACATTTGAAAAACTAGCACCTCCTTGTAGTGAAAGACTACAATACCCTTATGGGGTCTTTTCATTTTAAAATTTTCAGCCATTTCCCTCCATTATCTCTCTCTCCTTTCTCTCCTATCTATTTCTCTCACCTTTCTCTCTCTCACCGGAGCACGGGCACCGGCGTCACCGGAGCACGGGCGTCACCGTCTCTCTCTCACCAGAGCACAGGAGTCATACCGGAGCACGGGCATCACTGTTACCTAACCATTCCACTGAAAGTATTGAAGCGTGTTGAGGTATTTTGTGTTATTGTCCCAGTGAAAAGCATCCCAGTCGCCGAGACTTAATCGGGACTTATTCATGATTTTTCGGGACCTATTCATAATTTTTCGGGACCTGTTTATCAGTACCTAATTAGACTTTATCACGACCTATTCATGGTTTTTTGGGACTTATTCATAATTTTTCGGGACCTATTTATCAGTACTTAATTAGACTTTATCATGACCTATTCATGATTTTTCAGGACATATTTCAAAATTTTCGGGACCTTTTTTAACAGTACCTATTTCGTCGATACAAGATTTGTCAGTAAACAAGTCATAACAGGCAAACATGTCCAATGAGAATAGGCTTACCTGACACCGAAGAAGCACATACATAACTTTCTCGTGATCGTTGGTAGCAAACTATGTATGTTACTTCGGACATACCGAAGAAGCACTTCTGTGCATTTCAGGACCTATCTTAAATTTCTTTTAATCAATTTAGTATCTATCCAGACCTATTTCAGACTCCTCAAAACCAAAGTCCTATGTATAATTCGGGACCTATTTGACATTTCTCTTGACCAGTGTAAGATTTCTCATGACCTATTTAAGATTTTTCGAGACTTATTTCAGGCTCTTCTAGAACAAAGTCTTGATATACATTTTGGGACCTATTTGAGATTTCTCTTAACCAGTGTAAAATTTATCGTGACCTATTTCAGATTCCTCGAGAACAAAGTCCTCATGTACATTTCGGGACCTATTTGCAATTTCTTTTGACCAGTGTAAAATTTTTCGGGGCCTATTTAAGATTTTTCGGGACCTATTTCAAACTCCTTGAGAACAAAATCCCCATGTACATTTCGGGACCTATTTGAGATTTCTCTTGATCAGTGTAAGATTTCTCATGACCTATTTAATATTTTTCGGGACCAATTTTAGACTTCTCAAGAACAAAATCCCGATGTACATTTCGAGACCTATTTGAGATTTCTCTTGACCAGTGTAAGATTTCTCATGACTTATTTAAGATTTTTCGGGACCTATTTCAGACTCCTTGAGAACAAAATCCCCATGTATAATTCGGGATCTATTTGATATTTCTCTTGACCAGTATACGATTTCTCATGACTTATTTAAGATTTTTCGGGACCTATTTCAGACTCCTCGAGAATAAAGTCCCTATGTACATTTTGGGACCTATTTGTGGCGAGCAATCAGCGGCGAGCAGTCTTGGGCGGTGAGCTGGTGATGGGCCTCGATTAATGGTGGGCGGAGCGCAGTTTCGAATGGTGAACAAAGTCCCCAGATTTTGCATGTTTTGAATGGTGGATTGATCATGTGCACCGTTGTTTTCAAAAAGAGTGCGTGTGTTATGCCGGATTGCTGACTTATTGTTTGTCCATTGGGATGAATTAATAAAAGAGATTGATGGGAATCACATGTGATGTTCATTTCAACACTGTCCTTTGAACTGAATACATGGTCATGAGGCAAACATCAGAAACCAGAGGAAATGAGGCAAATGGCAACTCAATGATGATTAACTCACAACTCTGAAGGAGCATCAGGTGACCTTAAAATAACTGATTACATCTTCTAAGTACATCAGGAACTTAATCCTTAGGAAGGTAAGGCCTAATTAAACTAGAGGGATCAGTTAAAAAAGAGCAAACAAATACCTCAGCCAAACAACTTGAATGTAAAATGCAACTTGAACCTCATTCTTAATCAAAACGGATATGGAAATAAAAAAAATGCTGAGTATGTAGTTGCTGCGATGATAGATACTTAACAATTCTATTTTCATCGAGGAGCGAGATCGAAATCATGAGAAATCCTCGAACAATGACTAGCAGTAGCCACATAAACAAAACAGCCCCATTTTCTTTCGAAATTGCCATGAAAACAAAGGAAAACTCCCAGCAAAGTGCAGCAGCACAAATTTGTAGACTAAGGCTCTAATCTCTTCGAAATCGATCTTGAAAATGGGAGAAATCATCGATCAAAGGGGCTGCTGCAACTTTGAACTTTAAGCAGCTTTATTTTTATCAAAATGACATGAAAATCATGAGGAATATGCAGCAAAATGCAGCAGCACAGATTTGTAGACTAAGGCTCTAATCTCCTCGAAACTGATATCGAAAATGGGAGAAATCATCGAGTAAGGTGCTTCTACAACCACAAATACTATGCAGTCCCATTTCCCTTCAAAATGACATGAAAGTCATGAGAAAATATGTAGCAAAGAGCTACTGCATAATCCAACACGCCAAGGCTCTAATCTCCTCGAAACCGTCATCGAAAATGAGAGAAATCATTGAGCACAAGGACTGCTGCAACCATGGCCTTTAAACAGCTTCATTCTTATAAAAAAATTGCATGGAGAACTTGAGGAAACAACAAAGAATGAAGCAGCCACTTAATCAGACACTCAACCAATGTTGTGTAATCTGCGATGCTATTATGAAACTCACAAACTTACAGCCAGACATTTAACTTCGATGGTACACCAATCAGCAAGCCATTGTGACAAGAGAAGAAGATTCGAGTAAGAAGCCAAAGTTATAAATCAAGTGGAATCCTCAGACAAATTAGCAGCAACAGACAAATGATGGAAAAGAGCATCTTGGCAATCATGTTCAGTGCCTGTAGCCAGACAAACCATCGTTTGGACCATTTAGGCCAGATACACTAATCAGTCTAATCTTCGACCACAATCACACAAGGGAACAACAAGAAAATGGCAACACATTCAGCAACTAATAACAGATCATCAAGGATAGAAGAATCCGATGGACGACTTGGTGATGAGCAGAAGACAATCGGAAGCTTGAAGAGGAGACAGGGGGCTGCTACCTTGTAAATGTCACTGCTCAACGGGATGGTCGGCTCCAGTCCGTGGGCGGTGGAGAGGGTCGAATCTTCGGGGAATCGGAAGCTAGGGCTCGGTGGTTCAGGCTTGATTGGAGTCCTAGAAGAGTGAGGGCTGCAGCTTCGTAGTCACCGGAGTCAGGAAGTGGTCTCGAAGGTTTAGCGATCGGAGTTGAGGCGGGATGGAGCCGAGGCAGAGCAATGGCGAGCAAGAGACGCTGATCGAGCAGGGTGGAGCCGAGGGCGAGCAACCGGCAGAGCGGAGAGGACCGATGAACCAAGGAGAGAGGAGGGGAGGAGACGACCGGCAGAGCGAAGAGGCGGAGCCGAGGCTGACCAACGACGACCAGTAGAGGCGGACGGAGAAGGCCAAGCAGGGACACAGGAGATGATCGGCGAACGGCTGAGCAGGAAGGAGAGGAACGGCTGAGCTGAGCAGGAAGGAGAGGAATTAGGGTTTTGAAATGACAAGGGCAAGATGGGAATTAAAGAAAAATTCATTAAACAACCTTAAATAGTAGTGCTATTTTTTCAAACTGATATAGAGTGGTGTTACTTTTAAAAATACTCTTTGAAATGGTGCTAAAAATATTTTCACCTCTTTAAAATTTTCATTATATGTTTATATTCAAAAATTATTTTTGGATGAAAGCATTTTTTTTTCATTAGAAAAAGTAATATTAGGATCATAGACAGCAAATTAAAAAAAATGAGTACATAAATGAAAAAAAAAAAGAGTTTAGAATAAAAACAACAATTATTGAGTACGAAAAAGCCTCAATTACCCTATTCGAACCAAACCCCTCTTACCCTCAGCGGGGTGCAATCATTAGTGTATTGAAGATCATGGGCCGGGCCGAAGCTAAATGGTCTCCTGCATTGACGCAAGACCCCAAATTCAGTACGACATCGTATCTGGCAGTTCTTTCCGGAGTCGGTGGCGGTCAGGGAGTCTCGGCTCTCCCTTCTACTGCTTTCTCCTCCGCCTCGGATAATCGAGATACTCCGCTAGATCGCATCATCTCTGGCTCAGGGATTTGCTTGCTGCTACAGCAATCTGCGATCGGACTAGCTTCCGTCGTGAATCGAGCGGACATGCCGAAGAAGATGGGCGTCAACAGCAAGGCCGAGGAGGCCAGGGCTCGGAAGAGCGCCGCGGAGTCGGAGCGCAAGGACCGCGAGGCCCGCGAGAAGGAGGAGAAGTACTGGCGCGAGGCGGAGGGCCCCAGGTCTCGCGCCGCGAAGAAGCGCGAGGAGGACGCCGAGAAGCGGGCCGAGGCCCAGGCACGCAAGGCGGAGGCTCGCCGCCTAGCGGAGATGGAGGAGAAGGATCTGGAGAAGTCGATGCGGAAGCCGGACAAGAAGGCCAATCGCGTGTCCGTCCCGGTGCCGAAGGTGACGGAAGTTGAGCTGCGGAGACGGAAGGAGGAGGAGCAGGCGGAGTTGGCGAGGAAGGCAGAGGAGGCGAAGCGGAGGCAGAGCAGGACGGCCGCGGAGGAGGAGTATGAGAGGATGGTGCTCGTGAGCAATACTAATCGGGATGATTCCATCATTGAGGCTAGGACTGTGGAGGACGCTATCGCCCAGATGACAGTGGCCGACAGCCTCCCTGTTGACAGGCATCCTGAGAGGAGGTTGAAGGCTTCTTTCAAGGTGGGTTTTTTCTACTCTTTCTTACACAGTTTGAATGACAAGTAGATGTAACCAGCCCAACAATATTGTCAATTTATGTGGAACATTAGTAATTCATTCAATCAGAGATTGGAACCCCAAAAAAGTGAGAAGTCTTTCATTGGAGATGAAGACTCCAAAGGTCATTCAGAAGCAAATGCATTGTAGCACATTGGAACTTTAGTGGTTTGATGTCATCTATAGTAGAGTATGAAATTTGGTAGACGAAGTCTAGTGGGAGATTGTAAGCTCCGTAAGTTGAAGGCTCTGGGGTATGTAATCATAGATAAACCCAAGAGTTATATCCCTATTGTCCCTCGGCTTTAAGTCTTTGTTCCTGCCACCTTAGGTCCTCTATTGCACACTGTTATTAATAGAAAACGTCACATGTTTATTTCAAAGCAAGATGGTGGCAAAGGTCATGTTGTAGACTCAGTAGATGGGAGAGTAAGACAGGCTAGCAGGACGATTACGCTTTTTGGCAATGTTGTTTTCTTTAAGGATTGTGCACTAACCTAATGTGCTGGATTATATGAGTTGAAGTTGTAAAGTTTCTATTCTCTGGAAGTGCGGAAGACAATAGATTCCATTAGATGGCATCCCTTCAACTTTCATTTTGCATAATCTATGCTCCTTGTTTCTGACTAAGCTCTAATAACAATGAAAAGCTGCCCTTTCCTGGCCAGAACTTTTAAGAGAATCATTTCTTTCTTGGAGATAAATAAAGATTCTTGAGGTTTTTGGTGTTGGCGATTGGCATTGCTTGTGTGGTTGTCATTGCTAGTTCCAAATATCAGACCTAGCTAGGATCTTCAACTTCCCATCTTGCAATTTCGAGGTAGGTCGATATTGAATGGCTGAAAGAAAAAAGGACATCGTTGGGTATTATTGCAGTAGGTAGATGGTTGTTTTTCTGGTAAATCTAAGACTTATGGACTACTGGTTGCATTGTTTTTCTTCAGGTTTGGCAGCAAGCACACTTCCTCTTTTACTTTGTGTTTGTGCTGATATCTTTTCTTGATTGCCGTGCTGATACCTTTTCTTTTCCTCTTTTATCCCTTTTTTGGTAATTTATAGGCTTTTGAAGAGGCTGAACTCCCAAAGCTAAAGGAGGAGAAACCTGGTCTGACCCACAACCAGTACAAGGACATGATATGGAAGCTGTGGAAGAAATCTCCTGACAACCCTCTCAATCAGGTAAATCCTGCCTTTGATTCTCAACTCATTTATCTTGATGCAACCTTTTGCCCTAATCTTCATGTGGATCAAGTGTGCTCCATAGTTTTCACTAGCTGGCAGTAAGTTTATTCTTATGATAATTGTGAAAGATGTTCTTTAAAATAATAGCTGTGTCAGTGCTCAGTGCTACTTGGTTGCTGTCTCACGTTTGAATAACCTCTGTAGTCATATCATCTAAAAATTTGTTCTAGCAAGGTTGTCTTCTCTGTTGACCTGCTGGCATCATTGAAAGTCATTGGTTGCTCAAGCTATACACATTACACCTGTCTTAAAGATTTGACATGAGATCCATTTTCAATTTATCTTGTACAGGTTGCTGATTGATTTGCTGCTGCACCTTCACCTTAATGTGGCCAACAAGTTCCCACGGGCCTTCAACTGCTATCAAAATTCCAAAGATACAGAATGGGGACTCCGAGCTTTTAATCCAGGGAGGAGATCATTACCCTAAATTTCGTGGGTGTATGGAAGAACCTAATAAAACCGATGGAGCTTATTCTGCTGTTTACATGGTGTAAGATGCTTTAACCTCATGCAAATACTTATAATATGTAGTGCCCGTTTGCTTCTGGTGCTGGCCTTCTTTTGCCCTTTCACCTCTATTAGGCTGTATACAGTGAATGGTGTATGTGGATGTGGAGAGATATCATTGGCATGAGAAATGGATTTCTTCATCTTTTGTTGCAATTCTGTGAGCTTTTGTTCCTTTGTATTTCAACACTGGTTGATTGAGAAGTCAAATCGGAGCAACTCACCATTGTCGGGGATATGTTATAAGGGTTCTGTCGGTCACCTTCAAAGCTGCTAGTGGTCTATTAGCAGCAGAAGATACAATATATTCTCACTTGCTGCCAGTATTCTGTTAGCAGCAGAAGTTACACTTACTGTCTAGCAGCATTGCTAGCATACAATTGTCGAGTTGAATCAAGCGGATCGGCTGTTATGGTCATGCGAGACTCTCTGTGCCTGAGCTAACTGCTGAAAGTTGATGGGAGGGACATACCGAGGTCCTCCACCGAAGAGTGTTGTAGCGGCCAGCTTCGAAGCGGCTTTCGTCGGGTGGAACCGATCCCAGAACAAGTAATGGTGCCTCTCTGGGCACAGGCTTGCCTTCGGGCCACATATGGCTTCTCCATTGAGTCTCCCTGCACCGCAGCACGCAGTCTGCACATCCCTGAACTCTGATACACCACAAGAAAATGCCCAAGCTATGAGGCAGTCGAATTCTAATATAGAAAACACAACACCTGATCCGGGTCCTCGCAGGCTCACATCAGGGATCTGTTTGTTGTCATGAGAGCAAATTTCTGAAGATCTTGAACTTACTGAATGGGGCAGGGTTGAGAATGACGTCCATGGTCATGTCGTAAGCATTCCCGAGGGAGTAGACGAAGTCCTTGTACTGTGAGCTCAGCTTCTTGAGGACTGCTGTGAGGTCAGACAGGAACAACCTCGCAAGCCCATTCAACTCCTCCTTGCACCCACTGGCCTCGTTCGAAACCCTCTGCGAAGGACAACATCCGATCGGAGGCACGCTTATTATCCTGAACTTCCTCGCCCCCAGCTTGTAAAGATTCTGCAAGATACACTGTAGCAGGATACCGGCCTTTATGTGAAACAAAGGCTTAATGCAATGGCTGCTGTTTCGCTGTCACTGCAATGCCTGCTCCCATATTAATGTATAGGTCGTCATGTCAGGAAGTTTTTCTCTGTACCATCGATCAAGTTCTGTTTCATATGTTCGTGCTTGATGTAATCAAAACGCAATGAAATGGACCACGAAATGGAATTTCACCAGAATTCCAGGAGACAGTGACTGACCTGCAAGTGGGTTTCATAGGCAGACACCAGGGTGTAAATGAACTGTGTCTTGGAAACTTTGCTCTTCAATTTGGAGTACCCAAAGATGTCATTGCTGCCGGTGCTGATGATGAAGAGAGACTTTCCTAGGTACTTGTCGGCTGCTTCCTGGCCCAACATACCCTTCAGAACGTCGAACTGTCAAGAGCTGCCGTATCTGCTCCGACAGTGTCACCACATTCTGAAGGCTCCCCCCGGTGGCCAGCAGGCTCGCACCTGCCGTCTCCCCTGCCTTCTGCAGAGTCCGCTATATAAAGTAAGTTTGATGGGTTGTGCCTTCTACAGAGAGAGTGAGGGAAAATCACTGGAAAGAACTGGTGATTACCATGGGTTGTCCAGTTACATCAAGGAGGCGGGAGTCACCCGAGGTGAAGTTTATACCGTGGAAGCTGTATTTCACCAGGGCTTCTGATGTGCCGAGAGAGAGAAAAGGGGGAGGGCTCCTCTTGAACCCCAACAACTTTGCTGCAATTGTGACATTAGAAAGGTTTCTTGTTATTAAGTCGCAGCAAACTTCGCAATGAATACAAATATCGTCTAAATTGCTGATACTCTGATGCTCTTTGGTAACCGAGATCAGCCAAAATCGCTAGTTGGTTGCTGTGAAGTGTTGCTGTTAGTCGGGTTTAAGCATGTCAGGGTCTGGGGTAGATTTTTCGGAGAAGGGTGAGGATGCCCACCTAAGAAATCGGCACTGTTCAGGCCATTGCTAAATCTTCCGGTGGCTCTGGACTCCGGGAAGTCGATCCCATTGTGAGGGAAGTCGGCCCTGAACCTGCTATTTGGTAAGAAGCTGTTGGTCCCGACGTCAGCCGTCGAGTCCCCAAGTGTGAAAACCGTAGCAGTCTTCTCATTCTCACCACTGGATGCTGCCACAGAAGTGGCCGCTAACAGCACCTGAACAGGGAGGAGAGGAATCCATCTCCTTGCCATTTCTAATCCAAAGCCACGGAACTCCTACAAGAGATCCGTATTCGTTACCTCAGCCGGCTCCATTTTAGCCCTTCAAAACTTCCGAGAATTTATACCGAGGAGGCCACAAGATTGAGACAAGAGAAAGGCCGGTCTATAGCTGACAAATACAATGTTTTCAGTCTGACTGGGAGGACTGCTCCAAAGCATGACGCTCTACGCTGCCGGATCGACTGTCATGACACGACCAGGTACCTCTTGCACTTTTCTGGATGGAGCCAGTGAGGTCAGACTCTCAGTTTCAGATTGCAATCTGTTACGGGTTGGATCGTGTTCGGTGCATCTCGAGAGGTAGATGAACCAGACTTTGTGATAAGAAGCAAGGGGCCGGTAGTTCATTGGGAGAGAAGTCCTTGTGTGACCTCACCTCGACATTGTACAGGGACATATTACCGAAGCCGTAACAGATAAATGAAAGGATATTGGTCAAGCAGGCAGGCTATACGGCGTGATTTCTCACAGTGGCGTGGGAGTAAAGGAAAAGAAAAACAAGACAGCAGTTTTACAGCCCGACGACGCGGTCAAACTTGTTGGGGTCAATAAAAAGATCAAGTTGGAGACAGCTTAGAGTTTGCAGCATGGAAGTCACTCTCACCGTGTATCAGACGATGAAGAGAGAATGGAAGAAACGTGATAAAAGAAGTCACTATCGTGTCCATGGAATGACCTGGTCATTGCTGCAACTTATATCCGATTTTTCAGCCTTTGGGTGCATTGCTGTGTGTAAGTCCAACTGTGGGAGCTAAGCCACAAGACTGGCTCGGGATTGTACGTTCTCCACGATCAAAGAAAATGATCCAGCAGACAGTCATGGCAAGGAGCATCGATTGAAAGAGTATGTTGATACATCAGAAACGAATGAAACAATAAAAGAGAACAGTCCAGTCATCGATACAGATCCACTTAAAAATTGCTGTTATTCATTTGTTCGAATTATGGGGTCGACCGGAAATTTACATCCTCTCCAGCACGTGTGATTTGCATTGGTCTGGTTCTTTCAGCGAGCAGCTTTGCCACAGAGCAGGGCATTTGAAGGGATCGAGTACTCGTCACGGGGAGATTTTATGGGTGTGAAAACTCGTAAGTAGAACTGTTGCCCGAGATACTGTCGAGCCCAGAACTCGGTCCTCATGTTCCACATCCCGACATTGTCAAGGGCGATGTAAATGGCGGTCCAGGACCTGGGGTAAACCTGGAATGGAAAGACCGCAGCAGCTATAGCGTTAGATTCCCCTCAATATTTTTTTAGATGGATTGGAATTTGATTCTTGCCCCTAGGCAATGGATATGGACCGGTTCGATGGAGAGGATCGAGCCTAACCTGTGTTGTGCAACGGGAAACTGCATCTGCAAGATTGTATAGCTTACGGCTCCCTGGGTTCCACCTTCCGGCATCCATTCTGCAGGATAAATCGACCGTTAAAACATGCTCGATCGACTTGTATGGCACTATACCGGGTCAGGCTAGCAAAATGGAATGTTGACATGGTAGGAGGATTTATACCCGACGACCCAGAAGCTGTAGCCATTGAGATGCCAGCTCTGGACGATGTTCTCACGGTTCTCAAACACGATCTCCACGAATGCCCTGTAGTCGGCCCCCATAACTGCCGTGTCCAGGACCAGGCCTCTGCCCGTCGGGTTGTCGGGGATGGTCCCGACCCGGAAGACACCGGGGATGCCAAAGTAGTCGGCGATCTTGAGCGGCGTGTCTTCCACGGCCGGGATAAAGGACACGCCGTTGACGCCGTACCGCTGCTTGCGGCTGATTAGAGCAGCAGCGCTCACGAGCTTGATGGTTCGGGTCACGTTGATCTGGCCGTAGTGGTACGAGCCCTGCGGGTTTGGCCTTGGTCCGCTTGCTGTCAGATTAGTCCTGCAAGACAGCATCGTACCAGAGGCAACAGTGAGGATACCGATTAACATTATATGATTTCCAAGTAATTTTACAAGCCGATCTCGAGGCTTAATGTACCTGATGGTCCTGGCCTGGTTGATGGACCAGTCGATTTCAGTTGTCGGCCCGGCAGGGACCGGACCCGAGACTGGACGGGCAGAGTGATTGTAGTGGAGGACAGCGGTGGATGTAAGGACCTTGCTCGTGAAGCGGCTAGAGACCGCGATGTAGTAGTCCTGAGCAGGCTGGTCCATTGTAATCAGCACGGAGTAGGACTGGCCGACGTGGACATCGATTGATGAGTAAGTCGTCTGGACGGTGTGGGTACCCTCGACCTCTACCAGCTTCATCTTATGGCCTTGGACCCGGAAATTGAGCGAATGCTCGAGTCCCACATTCGATATCCTGAACCGGTACGTCTTACCTGCAAATCCAGTTGACAGGCAAAGCTTTTATTCTTTGAAATTGGATCATAAGACACAGAAGACAGATCAAAACAAGCTACTAAGACAAAGTTACCTTGCTCGACCGTGAATGATGCACCGGTCGGACCACGACCATTGATAAGAATGCCGTCCGGGAAACTGAGCCGGCGCCCGCTATCTAGCACGGCCTTCAAGACCTGAGAATCCAAGGCAGGAGAAAACTTAAACCTCACTGCAAAACTAACCTTAAACTCGACAGTTTTAGTAGGGTCGGGCTGATTACCGTGTGCTTGGTTTTGTACCAGTCGCCGATGAGGACGGTGAAGTCTCCGGCTGGCTTCGGGAAAGGTACAGGAATCAGCGGCCGGCTGAGGATCCTGATGCCGCCGAATGCACCGGCCGCCTTGTGGAAGGCCGTGGATGGGAAGTAGAAGAAGCTTCCGATCTGATCCTTCACTTGGAAGTTGTATGTGAAGTTCTTGCCGGGAGGGATCGGGCAGGTGGTTCCGTACACTCCGTCCTGGTAGGAGTTCTTCCTCATCTGGACCCCGTTCCTGTAATTTCGAGACGGATACTCAGGACTCAATCGACTACTTCCATAAGCCCGGAAAATTAATCAGTCCGTAAACCGGAACATATGTGAAAAAGGCAGCATTGTTTTGGTCATTCCCGTGGTTTTTTCCGCTCGTACCGAACACCGTATCGGTAACGAAGGAGCAATGACGCAGCCGTATCAGTAAATGCTGCCAACTTCCATTGATGGAAACCTCTGTTCTACCAACCAGCTATGGCTGTTCATATTAGGTTTGGTTCGATTTGACCTATCAAATTCGAACAAAACTTATTTTACTTCAAAGCAACCGAATTATCTGGAACAGGCTTTTATGATTAAACACTTGAGTAAAAATAAAAATCGATTCAGTTTAGTTAACAAACCACTCATATCAAGTCATTAATCAATCCTTTTCTCGACAAAAACCGAACCATTGGAAAACCAAACCATTAGAAGAAGAACAAGAAGCTCACCAGGAGAGAAGGAAAGGCTCGGGCAAGTTGTTGTGGACATTGATGACGAGGTTGTCGTTGGTCACAGAGTATATGTCAGGTCCTGGGAACTGTCCATTGATGAGAATTCCCTGTCACAAAAACAACAAAAAAGAAAAGCGTCAGATCAATCTCCATGGAAAGCTCAATGTAACAGTGAGCATACACATGGACACAGGCAAGTACAGACTGTTCGCGAACCTGCTGGCGAACCCCGAGCAGGTAGATGTCCCCGTATGTGACATTCCAGTCGAAGAACCGGTACGGGCTGTCTGCAGACACCGAGATAAGACCCGACACGGAGCATAACACGAGCAGGAATAGCTGCAGCCCTCCTCTTCCTGCCATCGAAATGAAACTGAGAGTCGGCCGAGCTTGTAAGAGTGAGTCGGTGTAATGGCAATGGCGATGGCTGCTCCGCAAGGAGAAGGAGAAGCAGGAGAAGGAGAAGGAAGGAGATGTAATGGAGAAGGAAGCTGGCGTTTTGGTATTTATAAGTGCCGCAGCAGCACAAACTGTCAAGAGGAAAGACAGCTATCTCCAAGTAAACACACGATTTGGAAGGAGAGTGTGAATTCGAGATGAGAGATCCAAACTCGTTGATTTTAACGAATACCGAGAAATTGGATGGATGATGGCGAAAATCCTCGATCCTATGTAAAAAGTCGATATTGCAGTAACCGTATCTCGTTGAATGATTATTATCGGTAGAACTTCCCGAGCCGGTTTACGCATGTTTTTCCTCATGGGCCCAGACTTACTGTACCCTGAGTTACTGTTTGATGGCAAGATTAGCACGGTAATAAAGAGATGAAACTCCTAACTTTTGAGTCAATGTGGTCATCGGCCTCATTCCAGAGTCGGGACCCTTTTTTACGGAACGTGACCGGGTCTGGACGTAAGGAATACGAACTCGGGGTTGCTTTCGGAGCGGTCCTAGTCGCAACTCGAGGAAAATTTCAAGGGACAAACTTGTCAATTAACCGAATGATTAGGTGACAGGACTCGGATCGGGGGAATAAGTGCCCCGGTTGGAACTAATTCTTCATGTGTTTTCCATAAATTGGACGAAAGCAACCCCGACCGGAAAGGAAACGCGTAAGTCCAACCTTGCCATCTTCCCATGCAAAAGCTTAGCTGTATTTGAACTTCACATCTTTCCAACAAACAAGGAAGATAAGAGAGCACCATTTTCATTCAACGAAGGGACAAAATGGGAATAATCAAAATTGGTTGGCTGAGATTTTTCGGTACATTTTTTGCTTAAGCAACGTCTTGAATTCGAATTTTTTGGCTAGAGAAAATCTATACTGCGAGAGGTTTTTTTAACCCTTTTATGGGTCGATTCGAGTCGAACATTAATTAGTTAGGATTGTTGGTGTTTTATAATTGAATCGTGTACACCGAATAAAGGAGATATTAGAAGAAAATAACCGATATGCGTTGGAACTATGATTCAACATTTCTTCTTCTCAAGCATACATTAGAGTCTAGTCTACTAAAATTTTATTTCATTAATTGGTCAAAACTCACCCTAAATCTGGTCCGTGCCGTTGAAAAAATCTTAACCCGTCCTGCCTCACAATGACATGGCGAGAGGGAACCAATCAAATTTCCTTGATCGGCATTAATTATGGCAACTGTCCGGGTGATTAACACTAATTTGCTCGTTTGTCATATTTTGATTAGTGCTTCCTCATGTCACATGACGAGATATGACCACCTAAGAATTTCTCTCGTCAAGGGGCTCTTGGATGTTGGACAGTGCATATAAGAAAAGCACACTGGCATCGAATAAATTATCAATGAATGGTTTAATATTTGTTTTCTTTTAAATAAAGTATCAGATATTTTATAAATAAAGAAAGATCATGTTCGTGTAATATTTTTATACAACAGTTAGTCGATCGCACTCAAATCTGAATTAATTGTCACTCATCGAATTTTTTTTTTTTAAACTTCCTAACTGTGTAAATTCACATATACATGTGGAAAAATTAGAGGGGGAGAGAGCAGCTGGAGATGGGCGAACGTCTCCCGTGATTTTCGACGGCGCACACGGAGTTCCCATGTTCACGAACGCCGGCGAACTCACGGCGCGGGCCCACGGAAGAAGCTTCTTACGATCATCTTCGCACCGATCGACGGCTGTGATTGCGTGTGGGCCCCGGCAGGGAAGGCGGGTGCCCAATGATCAAACGGCATCGCGTTTCTCTGGGTATATAACACGTTGGCCCCTACAGTTTTACCTCAGCATCAGTTCAGTCCCCGGTTACATTTTTAGCTCCAATTTAGAAGAAGTTCTCGGATGATTATATCTCACCACGTGCAGTGAGAAATACTGATCAGATTACGATAAATGAATAAATTCGTATTAATCACTCTAGAAATTATCTCATTTATTACTAATCAGAGTAATTTCATTATTCCTTCCTCACCACGTCAATGTGAAGCAGCGTCATTTAATATTTCTTCTGTTTCAATGCAGCCCCTGATCTTTGAAATTCATCTGCTTCACATCGAATTATAATGTTGACACCGACCCAAACGTCATGCACGAAGGAAAACCCTAACACCCCTTTCATTGACCTCACTTGAACGCGGGTTACCCATAATATATTTTGTTGAATTGTGAGCGAACTGTTGGCGAAATCTGCCACTGAACCTGGAGGAGACTGCCAAACACGGATCTGAATTTATGTCAAAGCTTACCGTGGTTCGGAATTCAGATATTATATTAGTATTAGTGAGTCTGCGAGAGATTTGACTCATTTACACTCAAACGTTTAAACCAACAGGTATTGGTACTCACTTATTTTATAAACCTATTGTTATTTTTTAATTTGACTGACGTGAGATTTGATATGTCGTATTTCGACATATTAAGTGGTGCGTACAAAAGAAGGAAAAATGCGGCAGAGGGACCGTATTGGTTTCAAAGCAAAAGAAGGAGGACGAAGATGCAATTTTTCCCATTTTTGGGACTGAGGTGGAACAGCACACAGCCCGTTGAGAATGTACGCGGAAACTTAATAAAAAGGGAATTGATTATTCATTCACTCACGACATCCTGTCATTCTCTTTGTGCCCGGTCAGCCTAACCGGCTGCTCTGAAGGAATTAAATAAGTAAATGACGAAATCGAAACGTGACCGCAGACTCTCTTTGGTTGGTCACATGGATTTGTTTAATAATTAATTTATGGAGCCAGAAAATGCTCGGTACCTGAACCGGGACCGGTCCCCGGGCCAGCCCCTGCCCGGTTGGATGAGCGTTGATCCGGCCGGGAAGTCTCAAGCGCAACGACTACACTGTGTGACAATGCTAATATGATCAGAATTGACATGTGATCCATACTTATATAGTTATTATAATTACCAAGTTCCATAAAATTTTAAAAAATATGTGAATAATCTGACAAATGATGAATTATAGGGCTACTCAAAAGAGTCACAAAACCGAACCGAACAGAAAACAACTGAATTGTTCAAACCAGTTAGCTAACGGTTCGATTTTTTGTGAGAAGATGTTCGGCTAATTACTTGGTATCATTAGTTCATTTAATTGCAGTTGACCAAACCGAATCATTTTCTAATAATAATAAATTTAAATTAAATTAAAAACAAAATATATTATTCTAAACAAAACATATTTTTTTTACTTAAATTTTTATGGTTCGGTTCGGTTCGGTTAATTTCCAAACCGAAACTGACCTATTGTGTTTTTATAGTGAATTTTATTTTATTTTCTTAAAAAATTAGTTAACCGATTGTTCGAACCGGTTTTAAACAATTTAGTTTTTCCTTAATCAAATCAAATGCTTACAATTCGATCCCTATACTGCTCGAACTAGAAATGTGGTTCAAAACGATTTTTCGAACCGAACCGAACTATGAACACCGCTAAGGACAAACATACCGTGTTAACATCGTCACTCTCGTCATTCCGGTCCATTGCTTTCACATTCTACTACTTCAAATAAAGAAGTAAATTTGTGTTGTTTATCGGCGTTTGATCATAGTACTGTTAGGACACAATGGAATTTTAAGGTTGTAATGTGATAGGATGGATGTCGGTCGAAATGTATGACTGTTGTGTCTGGTTAGTATATCGATTACAAAAAAAAAAAGAGTAATGATATTATCAATTTAATTTTATTAATGCAAAGTAATTAAAAATTAATTTAATTCAAGAATTTCACGTATTTTCGATAGAAAGCTTGATGATTATGCTACCATCCATGGAAGGTTCCCTTTTCTTTTTCCAACTCTCCGTGCAAGGCAATCCTTTCAGTTTTGTAAGCTTCACTCAATGGGATAATGACCGGTACATAATTGATATTGAGACTAGTACTATGGTAGGGGCAAAATTGTCCGAGCGAATTTAATTTCGATCTATGGTGAAGTGAAACCAGATCAATTTACAGCGATCTGAAGCGCGGAACTGGAAAGGACTGGCAAGACGGGAAAGGATATCTACGATGATAAGAGATTATTAGGTAGATTCAGTCTGACGAGACGGATCAATAATATTTATTTTAAAAAATTTACTAGAAAATTGGCTTGGGAAATGGGGTACGACCGAGCACTCAATCGTGGTCTATAAAGTCCAATCTGCCCCTCGTGAGTCCTGATTTAGAAGTGCCATGGTGTGGTAAATATTCCATCTTAGATGGGTGAAAACGGAATGGGAATAAGATATATGAGGCGGGGGAGGAACGTGGCCTTGATGGGCCTGAAAAGCCCATCTCGGTTCAGATCTCGGACCAGCCCGTGGCAGGCCCGACTGCCGGCGGGCCGCATTTCAGCCTCCGAGCGGCCCGAACATTCAGAGTTCCAATAGGCCCTACTAAAGATCATCCTTCTAATTTCTACCGTTATTGTTCGATCGGTGTCGGTCGTTCCTCTTAACGATATTGTTGGTACCTTCAGACCCGTTATTGTAATTTCCAGATTTCCTGTTGCGTAGTTAAGCCCGGTAATTTTTAACATGACACGATAACCCAACACGACACGACGTGGAGTTAGGCGGGTTTGAGTCAAGTCTATTTAGACACAAACCTGTACAGACAAGATGAATAAACGTGTTTAACTGAGTTTGAACCTGTATAATACGATACGATACGTATAAACCGTTTATTAAATTTATTCAATATTTATATATATTGACTCATTTAATATATTTATATATGAAAATTTTATGATATATAAAATATTATATACATTGCATGTATTATTATTACTATTATTATTAAGAATGATGTTACATAATCAATAAT
This sequence comes from Lagerstroemia speciosa, assembly GCA_037672795.1. Lineage (NCBI taxonomy): Eukaryota > Viridiplantae > Streptophyta > Magnoliopsida > Myrtales > Lythraceae > Lagerstroemia > Lagerstroemia speciosa. The sequence goes on along the minus strand of CM075288.1, from coordinate 12,059,196 downwards.
ATATTAATTTTATTTATTTATTATACTAATTATCAATAAATATTGTTATTTTAGTAATTATATCATATACTATTGGAGTATACATTTCACATTAAATGAGTCAATCCGGTTTAGACACGAACCCATTTAGACCCGAAAAATAAACGTGACATTTTCAGATCATCAGAATTTCCAATCCAAACACGTTTAGACACGACACGATACAGTTTGACAGACGTACTTCGACTTCCATTCTATATTAAAGTAGGGAAAAAAAAAAGGAGAGAAGGGAGAATTATAGATGGGTTGGAATTAAGGAGCGGCGGAGCAGCCTAATCCTTGCTTTACGGAAATCCAAGAAGCCATGTTTTTGTGCCAATTCCGGCAAGACGTTTGCCACCGAGGGAGGCGGTCTACCAGCTTAGTGTTGTGTGAAAATCATTCAAAATGTGAGATAATCACTATTTACAAAGTAGATAAAATTTATTACACTCCAATAATAATATATCATGAATAATCAAAGGAATAAAAAACTTCAAAATCGAAATTGTGGGCAAGGCGTTTCCAGGAAACTCTCTTGAGGATAAATATTTCCCTGCAATTTTGCCGCGCGGCTTCAGCAGAAATATCCAACCCCGGGATACGATGCCCACGAGGAGAATCATGGCTGCAAAACATGAAACTCCCTCACTAGAACCACACCCCGAGAAATAGAAATCAAATAAGTAATATATAACATCAGTAGAATAAAATGTAATAAAAGAAAGAAACTTGCATGTGTGTATATATCTCAATCACATTTTCTCTTACACACATCACACACATATATATATATATAGATGTCAAAAGGTTACGATTGAATAGTCACAATTATTTGAATGGTCACGATTGAAATATCATGTCTCTTCAATTCGATTTTAACTTTCCCTCCGAAATCCTTTTACCGCTTCAACATAACTTGCCGTTGCCTTCTCTGTGGCAACTGTCCATTGCCATTTTTTAATTATTAATTATTATTAGTAAATATTAATAATTATACAACACTTAGAATTCAATCTCATTCAGTTTAACGAGGTTGACGAGGTTGACGTTCCAGATGCAAGTCTCGCTCGGCGCGATACTGCTAAAAGAAACTTTTGAGTTCAAGTCCTGGCGGGTACTGATTTTTTGAACTACACTAGGCGTGATATTATGTTAAAAGGACCGGTGTCGATACTAGTTGGTCAATTCGCCCGGTATGTTCGTGATTGAACACGAAAGTCTGAGTATAACACAGTAAGGTGACTAGGTTGTTGCCGGTGATGTTTTTATTTTAATTAGCCCAAAAAAAAACATGGCACGACTTTTATGCTGTCCAATGAAGGTCTGAGAAAATATTGAGATTATTACTTATAAAAACAAGTCTAGATATCTCAGTGAATTCATACAAATTTGCTTTTATACAAAACTTTACACAGACTTGCCTTCTAATATTGTTTTTTGTGAAAAATAATTAAAATTGCTGTAATTAGAAACATGCATAACAAATACCCATGTAATTGATATTTATTTATTTATTTATTATTTAATACAAATGAATTATTATTTTTTTCCACGTCACACGTCAGGCTACGCCACAAAAAAAAAAAATCTATCGAGTGCCACAGGAATTTCCCCGCAACTAACGGCATTCTCGGCCCTCTGTTTACGGGAGAAATCATTAGTCCTCGGTCACCTCAAGGTTTCTGTCCCGACTCCCGAGTCAGAGAGGGTATCGAGTGAGCGGCACTATTGTATATAACAGGTATGTCACGTAATAGTATTGATATATTGTTATGAGTCAATAGAATTCAATTATTTTTCTGATATTTTTAACAAAATTTAAAAGAAAAAATAAACCTTAAAAGAAAAAAGTTATAAAGTGACTTGATTTGGTTGGCTCATGATACCACATCAGTACTGTCAAGTGATGCACATGTTACACACAAGACTTTCTCCACGAGTCAATAAAGGAGACACGTAAGTTTAGAAGTAGTAAAATAAAGAGTAAGAGACATTCCACAGATGAAATCGAACCCGAATCTCTAAGTCACATAACGAGAGCAGTAACAACTGTACTAAATCATCTTTCTCGGGTCTTTCCTTTCGAATCTGCACTGATTATTTATTGCAAATTATACATTAATTTCATTGCGTAAATCTCCATATTGTACATTACACGATAAGGAGGCCTCCATAAAACCGTCAAGGTACTATACCTTGATCTATACAAAGTCGTGGTACCCTTGGGCACCATGGCGGACGTCATGTCGCTTAATCATGTCGTGTCGCGGCACCGTGATTTTGTATAGGCTAAGGAATAGTACCTCGACAATTTTATAAAATTTTTCACACGGTAAATATTAACATCTCTCTTCTTTTTATGGTATATGCTGTTTAATATTCAAAAGTGTAACTGGCTAATTCAAATTCGAAGTAAATTAACATGCTAATAAGAAAAAAAAAATTCAATATAAATTTTTTTATTATTAAACCAAAAACTAAAATTAAAAAAATATTTTATCGTTTCAACCCATTAATTATGGCCTTGTTTTTCTTCTGTCTTCCGGGCCTCGTAAACCTCTATACTGAGCGTTGCCTGTCGTTTCCTTTTCAGCCCACCTCCCTTCCCTTTACCACTCCTCCCTTTCTCCCGATTCCCAACTTAGCACCACACCACAGTGCTCTGCCTGAGTCACAGTGAAACAAACAGCTAGCGCATTCCTTCCCTTCGCTTCTCCACCCCACGCGCTTCCATGGCCGTGACAATGCACGCCAAGTCCGACTCCGACGTCACCTGCAGCGTCGACGGCGGCGTCTCCTCTCCCCCTCGCTCCCCCCGCCGCCCGCTCTACTACGTCCAGAGCCCCTCCAACCATGACTATGGCGCCGGCGACAAGATGTCCTACGGCTCCAGCCCCCCGGGCTCCCCGGCCCCGCATCACCACCAGCACAGCGGCGCCCACCACGGCCACTTCTACCACTGCTCCCCAATCCACCACTCCCGCGAATCCTCCACCTCCCGCTTCTCGGCTTCCCTCCTCAACCCCCGCAACCTCTCCTCGTCCTCCGCCGCCTGGAGGAAGCTGCAGAGGGACCACTGCCCGGAGAGCGAAGTCGGCGGCGGCGACGACGACGACCACCAGTACGGTGGCCCCTGGCACAGAGTGAGGCTCTACGTGGGGTTTGTTTTTCTGTTCTTCATGGTATTCACGGTTTTCTCCCTGATACTGTGGGGCGCGAGCAAGAGCTACCGGCCTGAGATCGTCGTCAAGGTAACATTCTCCGAGGCTGTCTCGAGTTCCCTGAGTTGACTCAGTCGGCAGCACTTTCTTTTTCTGTTCTCCCATGGCCCGGTTAATGCTGACTCGAGGTTGATCGATCCACCACTGACTAGTAAAAAGTTTTAATTTTGATCATCTTCAACAAGAGCTTGAAATGGAAAGCTCAGATTTTCATGCCATTTTAGCTTAAAAATTGATTAATCAAATCCTAGCTTAAAAATCGATTATTTTTGGAATCGATTATCATCGATCTCACCATGATTTGAGCTTCTCCTGTCTGTTGCTGAGACATAGATTCCTTGGAGCAATAGAAAATTAATCCAAGAAATGATTTTTTATTTCCTGAGAAGAATTAAATGTGGGGTGGCAGAATGTTGTGTTCGAGAACTTCAACTTGCAGGCGGGAAGCGATCAGTCAGGGGTGCAAACGGACATGCTGACGTTGAATTCGACGGTCAGGATCTTCTACCGGAACCCCGCTACGTTCTTCGGCGTCCACGTCACCTCTACCCCTCTCCAGCTCCACTATTTCCAGCTCCAAGTCGCCTCCGGCCAGGTAAGTTCCTGAATAATTCAGATTTAAGTAAAGTTTATTAAATTCTTTTTTTTTTCTTGCTCTGTATGCCTATATGACGTTAATTTCCGAATATTGCGAAAGTGTCCTGTTCATCCTTCTGTTTGGTGAATAATTTGTCTGGTGGTTTTAGGGCAGGGTTGTCATTTTGCTCTGTCGGATGCACTGTATCTTAATCTTATCTAACAGAAGTCAATAACTGATGGAGGCCCCCCCGAATTGATTTTGTCACTTTCAATTTAATTTTCGAATCCGTTCTGTTCTACTTGAGTGGAAAAAGCCTTCTCCCTTTGTAAGAGATATGCAAAAAGATTTCTGATTGCGGATAAGAAGAAACAAAAACAAAGTCGAGGAAGTTCTGTAACGCATTGATATCTTTTTCGATCTGAGATGGATAAGTTCTGTGCTCGGTTTTTACTGCTAGAACTTCCCCTACTCCATTGTCCTGTGCCATCCCATGGCTATGACCATGGGGTCTACCATACTAGTAATCGATATAAGTTGTCTGAGGTCGGGGGGCTGCACTCGAAAGGGAAGAGATCATTGGTCTCTCTGGTTGCACGATGAAGGTGGGATCCACTAGGTTGCGGGTCCTGTAATGTTCTACTGGGGAAAGGGTAGGCTACTGGAGGAGAAAGGTGTTTTATGAAACGGCGTCACTACGTGATGGTAGACAATAACCAATAATATTAAGGTTTTTTTTTTGGTGGCTGGTCTTTTAGTGTTATCCATGGTGACACCGTGATATAAGATACCTTCTCCAACTGGAGGGACGTATGACACCACGTTGCTTGTGAGGTAGAGATATGCAGTTACTTGGAGCATGGAATGATCTTTCTATGGATAACATAGGTTTTCTCACAAAATGTCTCCCCTAGGAAAAACAATCTGGTTTTTGACTGACTGTTAACTAGCAACTTTGATAGAAGATTTTGATATTTCATCTTCGGACCCGCGTCCCACAACTGCAGCATGTTGTGGCCGCTTTCAATTTTTCATAAAGACCATTGGGTCCTACAGTTCTATTGCGTCAGACCTAACCGTTGGATATCATTGGTTGGGCATTAAAAACCAATTAGAATAGAGCAGTTTTGGCTATCTGATTAGCATTTCTGGCCATGTAGGGGGATAAGAAGTCAATGAATTCCCATGGAAGTCGTAAAATGGAAGAAATCTATGTGGCGGACAGACCCAATAAAAGTACTATATCCTGATGCTGCTTTTGAATTCTTGATGTGCACCACTCGATACTCGGAAACCCAATGTGTCTTGATTGATTTAGGTTCTTGTCAAGTTAGTCCGTTAGGGGTATAGCTCCTACCAGTACAGTCACTTGAAAGGGCAGCTCCTTGAAAAAGAAACATTAAACGACATTTCACAATAGAACATGATACCGACATGGAATTCAATCCGATTCATAGTGATGGCGATACGAAGCATATCCGAAGCTCTTTTCTTGATTATCAAGCTCGTCAGCTTTTTTCTTTCCCACTAGATGAAGTTTGTCTTCTCTGTTGTATGGGTAAAACGACCATGCACCATCTGCAGTCCATAATTAAAACTCTTGTTTACCATTAACAGAAAAGAAACACATGCCCATCCTTTTTCCTTTTTCCTCCTTAATTTTCATACGATAAAGTTTTATGGTACAACCAATGCTAGTGTCATGATTGGGTTTAGAGGCATAATTTTTTTCCTTTTTGGGTTGATGTCGTGTATGTCAGAAATTTTCTTGACATCTTAGAGACCCAGTTCACTGTTAGTGCCGACCAAATTGTGTCAATTTGAGAATAATCTTCTTCATGTTGGATTCAAGTTTCTCTTGTAAGTCTACCTCAGCCTAAGTTGTGTGATGGTGCCATGGTAGAATTTTCCCAGTATGCTACTGTCAGTAAATCTGCATCAGCCTGAGTGGTGTCCCGAATCATTTAGAATTTGTGCTAGTCAGGGATAGTGAAGTTGCGGGCTCCATAAGAGGACACAAGAAGGCCAGCTGTCTCAGTCTCGTCGGACTTTTTACCAGAATGATGTCATTTCTTCCATGGCCGCCTACCAAATTTTAGAAATCTCCTAGGCTTGAAGGGTGATGAGTAAATGTGCAAAAGTGTTATGAAGTTATTAATGACTTGAGGATAAGATCAAAGCGTAATCCACAAACATGATAGTAAATTGCATGGTCAAAGGAAAGATGATGTCAACATAATGTCTCATAGGATGAATTGCTCATGGTATGCTCGCGTTGTCAAAGAATAGATTCCTCCTTTCTGTTCAAACTTTTCATGCCTTAGTTCTAGGTTTACATTTTCAGTGACAACATGTGAATGCAAGATCTGGTCTTTTCTGACCTTCTGAAATGAGCAAATTGGTTGTAGATGAAGAAATTCTACCAATCAAGGAAGAGTCAGAGGGCAGTTTTCACGGTGGTGGCAGGGCATCAGGTTCCCCTCTACGGCGGAGTTCCTGTCCTAAGTAACACGAAAGAACACCTTGAGACTGTAGCGGTCCCGCTGAACCTGACATTTGTGATGAGGTCGAGGGCATACATCCTGGGGAAACTGGTGAAGTCCAAGTTCTACCAGAGAATCAGGTGCTCTGTCACCTTACGGGGCAATAAGCTCGGGAAGCCCCTCAACTTGACCAATCTATGCGTTTATCGCTGATCACACCCTGGAGATTTGATCATCATGCGTGGATCACACGTCGGATCTCTTTTTCCTTTAAATGGTGAAGGTCAGCTAGATGTGCATAAATTCCATTTTAAGACTGTCAGGATCTGGCTATTCTTTCTGTCTTAATATACATACATAAAGGAAATGGTAATTTGCGGATTCAGGCATTTCTACTGATCTACAGAGCAGATTCTGGCTAAAGCTTGGAATGCTGAAGCTGTGATTAGATACCATTCTTAATTATCTGAATCATTGCTCTTTCCTTCAGCTCATCTAGAATTTTAGTCTTAAGGTGAATCGTTGATTTGTGCTGTCTTTTTGGGGGAGGATGTCACAATACTCGAAGGTAACAATGTTTCTCACCCTCTGGTCCAATGCTAGCCAACGAATCTCTTAATATGAAGATAGAATGCTCACAGGAACTTGGAAATGGAATCTTACACAGAAATTACATAACAGGAACCTACATGGAAACAAGCATGGGATTTCTGATATTCCTAGGACACTTGTTTAAGGACACGGTAATGATAGTGCTGGTCAAGTAGACAGGATCTTTTTAACTGTCATTGTCTTTCTCCTCTTCTCCATTCCTGTGGCACCCTGGGAGCTTTTCCTTGATCTTCTCCATGATCCCTTTCTTCTCTGCCGGGCATTCAGGTTCGGGGCTACTGTCTCCTTCGGCTTTCTTCTCGTTCCCGGGGAGCTTCTCTTTTATTTTCTCAAGGAACCCTTTCTTCTCCTCAGGGTCATCGACGCATCCTTCGTGTGCGGTAGCTGCCATCCCTTCACCATCACATGCCTGTCCTTCAGTCTTCTTCGATTTCTTCTTTTTCTTCTGCTCCGCCTCTTCTTCGTCACTTGCCTGCAACACAAGAAGTAAGTTGCAGATAGGAAAACGTTGAATGTCAGAACTTATTTTGCATATAGACCTCACCGAGCTAGAATTGCTCTGGGAACGGCAAAGCTGCTCCCCGAGAGTTGGGTTTCCTTCATCTTTCTTCTCTCCATGAGCCACTTTCATCTCAAGATCAGTTGATTCCGCCTCAGCCTTGCAGCCAGTTCCGCACCCATGGCACTGAGCTTGTTGATCTGCCATTACTTAATGCCAAAAGGGATGTTAAAGGAAAATCGCAAAAGATCAGATAATAGAAATGCTAAGCTGATGATGGACCTTCTTCGCTCCCCCGTGCTTATAGGCAAGTTCTGTTGTGGATGAACTCAAATTACGAGTCCAGGTACTATCGGGTTGCATAAAATATTGGGCAAACCTGAAATTAGCTCAGGTGGTGAGCTTGGCTCGTACATTGGTTCATTGGTATTGTGGGAAAGGCAGGGAGATGAAATGCTAATTAAATGGCAAGACAGTACATTGGGCAATGGGAGGCGATGGTGTCGGTCACTTGGGAGTGGAAACCAAGGAATGGTCGGTGAAGACCTGCCGGGATGGACGCAGATCAAGAGGTGGCCACCTTCAAATTGAATTGGTTTTGGGAAAAACTTCGAGATTGAGAAGCTTGTTAATGGCCAAGTACGCTACGCCTATCTCGAGATCAGGAAGTTCGGTTTTAGGAGAGACGCTGATGAGCCTAAAAGGAAACCGGAAGAAAAGAGGAATAAAGGAAGAATCCTATTAGTAAGATTGAACTTGTTGATCCAATTCCAGGATAAAAGCGATATCACTACACCAAATCACATTAGTTGACCATTCCTTAAACCTCGTATACTAGAAATGTATTTGTACTATAATCCACTCAGCTTCTTTTGAATCCAATTCAGTAAAGTGCTTAACATTTGGCTCAAGGACATGAAATGAACACATGGCCATCGACACCATTAGCAAATCACAGATATCAAGTCTTACTAGAGCGCGTAACTAACACTTTACTATGAAACAACACGAGGTTTAGTTCCAGCCCTAGCTAAAGCCCGAATCTGTGCTAGCATGTCAATGATACTTTGTTCAGGTGGGACATGACAAAACATACTGTCAGCTTTTCCATGAAATATTGTGTTCATATTCGCTTGTTTTTCTTTTTACTGCTTCCTCGTCCATGCCTATGTTTTCCGATGAATCGATGGAGGATGGGGAGACGAAGCGTAGTACGCTTTGTCAGATTGTTGCTAGGCCAACGAGGCATTCAAAACAAGACCACAGATTGCAAGGTTTAAGGTGAGAATAACTGAAAATAACTAACCGGTCAGAGGAAATGGATCTGTTTTCAAAGTCGAGTCATTAAAAGCGGTAGTTTCTGTTGGTATTCCCAGTATAACAAGGACCGGTAACATCAAGAAACCATTTCGATGATTCCTAAATTAAGCGATCAGAAGAGTGCTTTTGGATTCGTAGGTTTTGGTTGCTGTAGTTTGAGTAAAGCAGAAAGAAGACAGAAATATGCATACCCGTCAAATCAGTCTGATGGAATCATTTTACCAAAGGTATCCTGTAAGTCGAGATTCATAAGGGGAAAAATAAACAGTCAGAAGAGTGGTCGGAATGGATTTCGTTGCAGCTTATGGATGCAGCAGGCTTTCATATGCACAAGAAGGTCCGAGTTTTCAGGATTGTCTAAAGGGCACGTAACCGAAAATAACTAAATGTACCTGCAGAAGAATCAGGATCTACTTAGAAGGTGAGGAACTAGACGAGTCCGGCGTTATAGCAATATTCACCTAGAAAACAACTGGAATGTAAAATAATCGTGTACTGGCAATTTCGATCCTAGCATTTTGCTTCTCTCTTGTCTTTGCCTTGTCTAGCACAGCTATTGAACAGCATCTGTCTTCTTTCAACCAATGACATGTCAAATTGATGTTCCATCCAATCCTTGGCAATATAAAAAGAGAGAACTTGCTGTACAAATTTCTTAGACTAACCAAAATAATGATGAAGAGAAACACCGAGGTTCTGTGAATGAAACGTCTCGACTGTTTACTCGTGTACGGGAACAAACTTCTGAACCTGAGATATGCTACGTGGGTCTATCGAAAAGATAGATATTTGATAATTGTGTAAAAGATTGATTATTTGCATGCTTTTCAGGCCTAGATTTGAATAAGATAATCGAGTTTGACTTGGTTTATATGCTTAATTATGCAATCTTTCCTTGTTGAACATAACGGAGTTGGCATTGTTAAAAGTCGGGGTATTTTAAGAATGTTGATACTCTTGAAGTATTTTGTGATGTAGATACATATTGGAAGATCAACCGGGCCTCAAAGGTATCCTGTAAGTCGAGATTCATAAGGGGAAAAATAAACAGTCAGAAGAGTGGTCGGAATGGATTTCGTTGCAGCTTATGGATGCAGCAGGCTTTCATATGCACAAGAAGGTCCGAGTTTTCAGGATTGTCTAAAGGGCACGTAACCGAAAATAACTAAATGTACCTGCAGAAGAATCAGGATCTACTTAGAAGGTGAGGAACTAGACGAGTCCGGCGTTATAGCAATATTCACCTAGAAAACAACTGGAATGTAAAATAATCGTGTACTGGCAATTTCGATCCTAGCATTTTGCTTCTCTCTTGTCTTTGCCTTGTCTAGCACAGCTATTGAACAGCATCTGTCTTCTTTCAACCAATGACATGTCAAATTGATGTTCCATCCAATCCTTGGCAATATAAAAAGAGAGAACTTGCTGTACAAATTTCTTAGACTAACCAAAATAATGATGAAGAGAAACACCGAGGTTCTGTGAATGAAACGTCTCGACTGTTTACTCGTGTACGGGAACAAACTTCTGAACCTGAGATATGCTACGTGGGTCTATCGAAAAGATAGATATTTGATAATTGTGTAAAAGATTGATTATTTGCATGCTTTTCAGGCCTAGATTTGAATAAGATAATCGAGTTTGACTTGGTTTATATGCTTAATTATGCAATCTTTCCTTGTTGAACATAACGGAGTTGGCATTGTTAAAAGTCGGGGTATTTTAAGAATGTTGATACTCTTGAAGTATTTTGTGATGTAGATACATATTGGAAGATCAACCGGGCCTCAAAGATGAATCCTGACTAAAGACAGAAGCTGAATAGAAGAGCAGAATAGTAGGGACCGCGGCACAGGATCGCGGCACCAATGAAGCGAGTGAAGAAGGATCGCAGCACAGGACCGCGATCCTAGGTAGCTCAGGAGCGAACTTTGGAGATTAATTGTCGAATCGAAATCAGTCAACCCAAATATTACATAGAATATTTCTAGGCTGAATTAGAAATATTTGGGGGATAAAAAGATTGCGATTCAACTCAGCCGGGAAAGAGAGAATCTTGCAGGATATAAAGAAGGCTGCAATATATTGTAAAGATATTTTCAGATATTCTCCAATCCTTATAAATAGACCAGCAAGCAAGATGACCGGGGAGATCCATCCAACATTCAGTTCCAGATTTCTTTTGCTACGAGGAGATCAAGAAGCTCGTGATCAAGAGGAAGGAAGGGGAGCACTTCAAGACGGCTCGAGGCTCGAGAGATCGGCATCGGCTTACCTAGAGTTTTCTCTTTCCCTTTTCTTTTCTATTGATTCACGATGTATTCCAACTTCTTCTTCGTAGTTGTTTTCAATTCCATCATGAACTAATTCCCTATTTCCTAGGGCGAGCAATGAAACTCTTTTCTATTTTCTAAGTTCTTCCCTTTCTCTTATATGTGATTAATTACAACCGTGTTACTTATACTATTCTCGAATTTAAAGCTTTCTGATTGACTGGCCACCAATTAGATCGAATAGGAGAAATCGATAAACTCGAGAGAGGGAGTCGAAATCACGCCGGAGATAGTATAACTTAGGATAATTCACACCGAGAGGTCGGGATTATTTGTGAGAGGCATCGAGAGATTAGCCGATCACCCTAGGTATCCAAATTAGGGTTCGAACTCAATGGGTTTCTTAATATTAATTGCCTAGAGATAGAGTGATTAGTATCGTCCTAGAAACACGTTCTTGTTAAACCGAGAGGTAGGCAAGAAGACATAAAACCCTAGGATAGTAATACCGTAATTGATTGCATATAGAGATTGGGATTGGATTTAGAAGTAGATTTGAGGGAAGTTGTGAGCCCTAGGTCCATTAAAATTGATAAATCTCTTCCAATTACTTTCAATTTATTTTACTTGCCTTTCATTGAATTCTCTTCCAATTTTGAATTGCCTAGCTTGGTTTAATTGTTTGGTTTATTGTTTAGTTTGATTGACCTAGATCCTCGTGGGAACGATCTCTTACTCACTTATTATATTACTTGAGCGATACGTATACTTGCGTGCCTTTTTGGTTATCTATTTTTATCGCAACAATATTGTTTTAAGTATTAAACTGGGTTAGTCCATACTGCTGTACCTCCTTGGGAAGATCTGCTTTCCCGACAAATTTTGTACCCCTTTGCGGTATTCTCTCAAATAGAGAACTGTTCGGTTCATCTGTTCTGGCAAACTTTCTCAGGGAAAACATAACTACAGAGAAGGAACAAAATCCAAATGCAGCTGTGATCTCAAAGTGGTACAACAAGAAGGCAATTATGAACTTTTCATGTGAATTGAGTTTTGCTTTCCCGTAGAAACAGTCTTCATATTTCTTATTTGTTTAACAGAAATCATAAATCTGATCTGCAATCTAGATTCTATTTTATGTTCACATCTGATTTCCTCCACTCAATGACTGCAAACAAGCATGTTCCGGCCCACAAAGTCCCAACCCGAGCCGGTGCAATGAGTGGAAGAAACTGAACTTAGCAGAGCCTTCTCCGAGTCTTCACCTGCATCTTGCTGTATGACAGAAACGACATGCTCCATGAAGGCGGCATCACAGGGCAGAGTGATGGGACTTTTGCTCGAGAGCGCAAACTCCTCCTCGGATATCCTCATAAGCTCTTGAAAGATTCGGTAATGGAGATACGGCAGGGACATCATGAACCGTCTATGATCGACCGTTTAGACCACATAGTGACCCTTCTTGGCGACCGATGGAGGAGGAGAAGACGATGGGATTCTCCTTCTCCCAATAGAAGCCATCTTCACCAGCTTCATGGGGCTGAACATTTTTCTCTTTTCACCCAACTTACTCCCGTTTTTTGGTTCTACTACTCAAATTGGTCTGTCCGTTTTGAGGGAAGGAAATGAAGGTGGAGGCCCATATATACCCAGAAGATATGGGAGAACACCTCCAACAAATTTTTGGCTTCTTGCTAGTGATTATTTCTGTGCCAAACAATGTGATTAGTTATTGGTTGAGAATCATTGATGCTCCGATTTGAATGGTAGGCAAATATTCTTAGGAGGTGAATGATAGTGACGTCTCCTTATTCAATTGACAACAGGACAATGACTGCTCCACTAGATGATGCTTCCTGAAGATTTTCTAGTCAACAATGAGAAATCAAAGCATCCCTTCAGCATACTCATTGGACCATTCCTTGTTATATCAGCATGGAAGTCTAATCAGAAAACCTGTAACATCCTATATAGTACAGATCCTATAAATCAGGCCGACCTTCGAGACTAAAATGTATATGATATGGAGATTCACTTGTGCCACTCAATGGCATACATGCTCATGTTTATCAGTGTTCATGGAAGGGGAAAAGAAAAGCCTCATAGATTTTGCCAGGTGGTTCCTAGGTCAATAAGAACTTCACGGCAAGATCATAGATGGCAAAGTTTGTGGAGAGAATAGCTAAAAGTGAATAGCCAGTTACAGGAAAGAGATTCGGCTTCCAAAGATGAGTCACCAAGGCCGACATTTCTGTTGGTTTTCCAAGCAGAAAAAGGATCGGTGACAACAAGAAACCATTTCGACAACACCTTGGTTAAATGAACCGAAAGGAATCAGAAATATGAGTACCCACCAAACGATTCTGATGGGGATTACTTTACCAAAGGTATCTTACAGGTTGAGATTCATAAGGAAAAAAAGAAACAGTCGGATTAGTCATCGGAATGGATTTCCTTGCTGCCCATGGACACAGAAGGCTTTCATTTGCACGACAGTTTTGGGGATTTTCTAAGCAGCACATAACTGAAAATAACTAAATGTACTTGCAGAAGAATCAAGATCTTCTTACAAGGAAAGGAACTAGTCAAGTCTGATATCATAGCAATATTCACCAAGAAGACAACTGGTACGTAAAATAATCTTATGCTGACAATTTCTATCCTCGCACTTTTCTTCTCTTTCTTGTCTTTGCATCGTTTAGAACATTTTGTAATGATATCTGTCTTCTTTCAATAAAAGACATGTAAATTCAACGTTCCATTGGATCATATAGCAAGATTAAAAGGGGGAAAAAAGAACTTGCTGCACAAATTTTCTGGTCCTCACCCGTAATAGCGAAGACGAGGAAGACCGAGGTTCTGTGAATAAAACATTTTGACTGTTTATTCGTGTTGTGCAACAACTTCTGAACCTGAGATATGCCATGTGTGTCTATCCAAAAGATAAATGTTGCTTATCTAAGTATCAAACTGGTTAGTACATACTGCTGTACCTCCACGGGATGATCTGCTTTCCCGACAAATTTTGCACCCGCTTTGCACTGTTTTCTTGAATAGAGGAATGTTTGGTTCATGTATCCTGGCGGAATTCCTCAGGGAAAACATAACTACAGAGAAGTAGCTGCTTGGAATTTAGTATGTTCAAGTCCTTAAAGACCATAACTCTTCACCATTTGATGTATTGGTTGGTAGCATAATCCAGGGACTGTTTATCCTGTTAGCAAGATTTCATATTTACACGATGAAGGAACAAAATCTAAATGCTGCCGTGATCTCCAAGTGGTACAAAGTGGCAATTATGAACTTTTTATGTGGATAGAGATCTGACTCTTGGGAGAAACGACCCTCATCATGTCACGTCTTCAAATTCTTATTCATTTAACAGAAGTCATAAATCTGATCTACAATCTCGGCTCTATTTATGTTCACATCCGATTTCCTCTATTCGATGACTGCACACAAGCATGTTCTGGCCCACAAAGTCCCAACTCGAGCCAACACAATCAGAGGATGAAAGTAAATTCAGCAGAGCCTTCTCCAAGTCTTCACCCGCACCTCGCTGTATGACAGAAACCACATGCTCCATGAAGGCTGCATCACAGGGCAGAGTGATGGGACCTTTGCTCGAGAGCCCAAACTCCTCCTCCGATATCCTCAAGAGTTCCTGGAAGATCTGGTAACTGAGATAGGGCAGGGGCATCACGAACCGTCTTTGATCGACAGTGTAGACCACAAAGTGACCCTTCTCGGCGACCAGTGAAGAGGAAGAAGGCGATGGGATTCTCCTCCTCCCAATAGAAGCCATCTTCACCAGCTTCTTGGGGCTGAACATTTTTCTCTTTTCGCTGGCCTTTTCATTTGTCTTTTTTTCTGCTATTGATCAGTCTGTGTTGAGGGAAGGAAATGAAGGTGGACGCATATATATATGCAGAAGACTTGGGAGAACATCTCCAACAAATTTTTGGCTTCTTGCTAGAGATTATTTCTATGCCCAACAATGTGATTAGTTATTGGTTGGAGAATCATTGATGCTCCAATTTGAATGGTAGGCAAACATTCTTTGGAGGTGAACGATAGTGACCTCTCCTTATTCAATTGACAGCCAGGCGTTGACTGCTCCACTTCATGATGCTTCCTCACCCTCTTCAAGTCAAGAGCTAGAAATCACCTCCTAGCAAACTCATTGGAACCATTCTTTATTGTGTTGCCATTTTATTCTCTCTTTAGTTGCATAAGATAATGAGGTGTTAGGTTCTTGGGACTTCCAGTATGAAAGTCTAATCGGAAAACTTGTAAAATCCTTTACAGACCCTACCAATCAGGCCAGCCTCGAACAGGGCACTGAAACATATATGATAGGGGGATTCAGTTACACCATTCGATGGCATATATTCCTGTATCTGCCAATGTACATGGAAGGGATCCACTTCCAAAGAAGTATTCTTGGTCAGGTCAAGTCGTCTTTAGGGGAGATACTAAAAGAGTGGCATTTTGAGCAGTTCTGTGACATATGATGCCAGCTATTGTTATTCAGTCGAATTTTGTGACCCAGAGAAGGAATATTCCATGCCAGCTATTGTAATTCAGTCCTTGCCCACTGTTTTCTTATGAACTGAAAGAGGGCGGGCAAGAAACCTTGTAGATTTTGTCAGGTGGTTCCCAGGTTAACAAGACCCTCAAAACAAGATCATAGATTGCAAGGTTTATGGAGAGAATAACTAAAACTAACCAACCATCCACTTCCAAAGTTGAGTGTCATTGAGACTGACATTTCTGTTGGTATTCCAATTAGAAAAAGGATCGGTAACATCAAGAACCATTTCAATGATTCCTTGGTTAAATGATCCGAAAGCAAGCAGAAATATTCATGCCCTCCAAATCATTCTTATAGGGGTTTTATGAAAGGTATCTTATAGGTTGACATTCATAAGGGGAAAAAGGAAACTGCCAGAATAGTCGTTGCAATGGATTTCCTTGCAGCTTATGGAAGCAGGAGGATTTCATTTGGTCAATAATGTCCAAGCCTTCGAGAATGTCTAAACGGCATGAAACTGAAAATAACTAAATGTACTTGCAGAAGAATTGGCATCTACTTACAAGGCAAGGATCTAGTGGAGTCCGACATTTATAGCAATCCTCACCAAGAAAACCAGTGGTAATATAATGTTATTTTTTATAGACAATTTCTATCCTCCATTTTGCTTCTCTTTCTTGCCTTTGCCTTGTTTAGGACATTCAGCAACTGTATCCGTCTTCTTTCAGTCAAAGACATGTAAAGTCAATGTTCTATCCAATCCTATGGCAATATAAGAAGAGAACTTTCTGGACAAATTGATGAGAAAGGCCGAGGTTCTGCAATAAAATGCTATGGCTCCAATCTTTACCCGTGTATTCGAAAAACTTCTAAACCAGGACATGCTATGTGGATCTATCAAATGGATAAATATTGTTCGTCTAACTGTGCTGTATCTCCATGGGATGATCTGCATTCCCAACAAATTTCGAACTCCTTTGCAGTATTCTAGCAAGTAGAGAACTGTTTTTTTCATGGGTCCTGGCAGTTAAAGGGCTATGGAATTTCTGTTTGCGAGAACATTGTTGCTCTTCATGTTTCTTTTTCGGCATCAACCATATATGCAGCTCGATGGAGATAATTGAATCATAAATGTTCTAGATCAAACTTTCTTTTAGAAAACATAATTGCAGGGTCACTGCTTGGAATTTGATATATTCAATTCCTTAAAGATCATAACACTTCTCCATTTGATGTGTTGGTTAGTATCATACTCCAGGGATTCTATATTTATGGGAAGAAGGGACAAAGTCCAAATGCAGCTGTGATCTCAATGTGGTACAATATGGTGGCAGCTATGAACTTTTCATATGAATTTGAGCTTTGCGTTCTGGAAGAAACGCTGTACTCTTCCTGTAAAGTCTTCAAATTTCTTATTCATTTGACAGAAGTCATAAATCCGATCTACAATCTCGGTTCCATTTATGAACACATCCGATTTTCTCTACTCAGTGGCCGCACACAAGCATGTTCTGGCCCACAGAGTCCCAACCCAAGCCAACACAGTAATAGAGTGAAAGTGAACTTAGCAGAGCCTTCTCCGAGTCTTCACGTGCACCTTGCCATATGACAGAAACCACATGCTCCACAAAGGCTGCATCAAAGGGTAGAGTGATGGGACCTTCACTCGAGAGCCCAAACTCCTCCTCGGATATCCTCAAGAGCTCTTGAAAGATCCGGTGATTGAGATACAGCAGGGGCATCACGAACCGTCTTTGATCAACCGTGTAGACCACAAAGTGACCCTTCTCGGTGACCGCTGGACAAGAAGAAGACGATGGGATTCTCCTCCTCCCAATGGAAGCCATCTGCACCAGCTTCTTGGGGCTGCACATGTCTTCTCTTTCCAATCGCCTTTTCCTTTTTCCTTTTCTGCTGCTATTGATCTGTCTGTGTTGAGGGAAGAAAATGGCGGTGGAGGCCTATATATAATTTGCACAGAAGACTCGGGAGAACATGTCCAAGAAATTTTTGGCTTCTTGCTAGCGATATTTTCTATGCCAGACAAAGTGATTATTTATTTGTTTGGGAATCGTTTATGCTCCAATTTGAATGGTATGCAAATGCTCTTAGTAGTAGAAATGATAGCTCGACCCCTTATTCAATTGACAGCAGGACATTGGCTGCCCCACTTGATGACGCTTCCTTGACTTCTTCAAATCAAGAATCAGAAATCAAAGCGTCCTCTTGAGTCTCAGCAATCTCATTAGAACCTCTCCTTATCCTCAACGCCCAGTATGAAAGTCTAATAGGGAAACTCGTGAAATCCTATACAGACCATATCAATCAGGCTGACCTCGAAGCTGGGACTAAAATGTATATATGGCAAGAGGATTCAGTTGCACCATTCGATGGCATATATGCTCAGATGCGCCGATGTACATGTAACGGATCCATTTCAAATGTAAGATCCTTGGTAAGGTTAAGTCTTCTTCAAGGGCAAAACTGAAACAGTGAAGTTTTTGGCCATTCTGTGACATCTCATGCTAGCTACAGTGAATTGGTTGAATCTTGTGATTCGGAGAAGGAATATGCCATATATTTCGCCAGGTTTTCTTATGAATCAGAGGGGGACAGGTGAAAAGCATCATAGATTTTGTCATGTTGTTCCAAGGTCAACTCATCCAACAAGACCTTCACGACAAGATCGTAGATTGCAAGGTTTATGGAGAGGATTACTAGAAAATAACCAACCATTTTCTAGGTTGAGTCATTGGTACCAACCTCACTGTTGGTATTCCTAGTAGAAAAGGATTCGATATCGATGATTCGTCGGTTAAGTGATCCGTTAAGTGCTTTCGAATTTTTCGAATGTCTAAACGGCATGTAACTAAAAATAACTAAACGTACTTGCAGAAGAATTCGGATCTCTACTTACAAGGTAAAGGAATAGCAATTCTCGCCCAAGAAAACAACTGGTAATGTCACATTGTCTACTCTTAAGACAATTTCTATCATCACAGTATGCTTCTCTTTCTTGTCTTTGCCATGCTTGCAGCACATTCACTTAACAGTATTTGTCTTCTTCCAATCAAGGGCAGAAAAATCCATGTTCCACAAAATTCTGTGTTTAACTGAAAGGAGGACTTGCCTAACCCAAAGTAACGATGATTAAAAAGACCGAGGTTGTCTGGATAAAACATTTTACCGTTTTGCTTCTGTACCGTAGTAATTTCCTGACACGATACGTGCTACATGGGTATATAAAACAGGTAAGCATTGTTCATCTTAGGATCGAAGTAATCATCATTCTGCTGCACTTCCATGGGTTGATTTGCTTTGGCAGCAAGTACCATTTGCTCTCTTTTCACTTCCGGGTACTCTCGTGAATTGAGAAATGACTCGTTATCGGGCCATCGTAAGTCTAATCATACCACAAACCTTCCACGAAGAACGTGCGGCATATGGCAATCCAAGACCTGCCAACAACTGAGCCCCCCAAAAATTCCAAGACCCTCCTCAGGCTATCAGCCCGTAGAAAAGCCCAGGCCCGTAATACCAATCGAGCAGCCTACAGACCCACATACTATATTTAATGACAACTACCACTAACCATCCATCCTTATCCCACAGAAATACATCCGACGGCCATTTAACTTCATTTGGTCAGGGGCCGCGCGAACGCAGGCCCCCGCTGCCACAAATTATGACGTAGGCTCGGCCACTTGGACCGACCTTAGGCGGGCGCCCCCTCAAGGTGCAATGAAGGTCACCAGCCTAGCCCATGAGCCTTCTTGATCGCCCATTGAGCCCGTCCAGGTAAGTATGTTGCCCAATCTACCGAGGCCCAGATTTATAGCCTATTCTTCTTACCCTCCCTGCCTCACCCCTTCGATGTGGGATTGACTGATGCTGCTCCACTCTTCCTCTTCTATCTCACAAGCTTTTTTTCCATATACCCAGTTGCACACGAGACTTTCTCCTTCTCAAGGATCAATATCACAGCTCCCTCTTTGAAAGCATGCAACAGAAAAGGAAGCTCGGGGCTAATACGGGATTGAAGAAACTGAAACTCGGTCCGTTATTATTAATACAACATCGTTACATATTTCATCTCTTATTCATCGTCAAGCTCGCTGTACAATATATTTAGTTTAGATGCTATCGACTAAGAGCAAGCCGGACCCGAAAGGCTTCTGATTGTAGCAATCGAGGTTGTTCCCGTACCCGACCTTCAGAATGTCGCAGTACCTCTTGTAGAACCCGATTCGATCTGCGACCTGAGGGTTCTGCCCCTTTCCACACTCGATGCCTCCGTTGATAATGTTGGTGATGACTCCATAGCCTGGGACCCTGCCGGCCGACTTATCCGACCCCGACGGAGTCCACCGCCCAGTTATGACGTCATGGCAGGACGGCTTTGGGGACTGAGGGGTCATCCAGAACCAGATCGCCGTCTTGAAGGACACGACCGGGTCGGTTGCAACCAGGTCCGGGTTCTTCAGGAGGTCCACCCCGATGGCCTTTCCACATCTTCCATAGTTATAGTTCCTAACCAAGGAATAAGTACATAGCAATCACATATATTGTGTCGTATCAACCGACTAAAGGATAACAAAACTCAAACATTTGATTCGTCATACCATGAAATCTGGATTGGGCCACGGCCGTAGTATTGCTTCCCGGGTGCACACGGATAGTTCGGGTCCGGGGAGCAATACGCGCTCGGGTTTTGTTCCTTTGAGTAGCAGTACCCCCAAGAGTATGGTCCGTCTGGCGCACTTGGCCAGCCACCTATCCACGTCGAATAATGTCATGAATGTAAATAATAACTAATTAAATGATAAACAGTAAATCATAATTTTATCTGATAAAATTAACCTATTAGGCTGTAAATTTGAAGAAATAGACGTCCCGACCTGTCGTTTCATGGGAAGTCTGAGCCAAGAAGGCGGCGATCTCCCTCTTCTGGGTGGCAGCGTCCCCGGTGGTGCCGAAGGCGGGGAACGACTTGGCCGCAGCAACAAAAGCATCGTATGTGTAGAACCCCTTGGCAGGGCAGCCGGCGTCGTTCCGGTGCTTGAGCAGCTCGTTGAAGGTAGCCCTCGAAATCAGGCCGCTTATGTCTCCTCCTCCACCGCTGCCGCCACACTGGCTCTGGCAGCCGGTTGAGCAGTAGTCTGCCGTGCTCCCGCACCACCCGTACTGGCTACAGCACTGGCCGCCCGGGCACAGGGCTCCACCAGCTTGCCTCCCGCACTGCTCGGCGGAGCCGCGCGGCAGCAGCTGGGAGACCGACAATAGGTAGAGAACTGTCAAGGTCACGGCGATGGTGTTCATTTTGGTCTTGTCGAACATCAATATTTGCTGCTTTGTCGAGTTGCTTGGGGATGAAAGTGCGGGTGTATATATAGTGGAAAAGAAGAGGATGGAGAGATGGGGCAATTGATCTAATCCAAGTTAATCTCTGTGAATAATGCTAGATGATAAAAGTTCACTTTGATCCATAAGGAATCGAGATCATATTCATCTGTAAATTTAAACTGATATGCGATAATATTTAATTCTTTTCTTACATTTTTACATTAAATCTAACCTTTAACATTAGATCTAATGAATTGATTTACGTGATTCGATTTTAAAAAATGATTAAAAGGAAAGGATAATGTCGGTCAATTTAGGGCAAACTTTTACAGTAGAATAGGGGTACTTTTAGGAAACGTGGGCGGCTATAACTTAAAGCCTTTGGACTCACGTTCATGAATGTCCCATCTGACTGAAGCTGTTATCCATAAATATGTCCCCGGTGCCGGTCACTGTCAATTAGGTCTCCCCTATTCAAAGTGCACCGTTTCTCTTCATTGAATAAAATTTTACATTTGAATCTTCTGAATTAAATAAATTGATCATTGAAAAAATTTTACGATTTATTGGACTGAACTGAATCTAATATAAATTTATAGAAGTTCATTGTACCTCTGTATATAAGGTGGTCCAGCCTGGAGCGAAATGATGTAACCCATTTGCATGGCACTAGGATTTGAATCTCTCCCTTGCTGCTTTTCGAAAGGGAGTGGTCAGAGTCGTAAAGGGAACCAACCCTCCATCCTTATCTTCCACGCATTTGCGTCTCTTTCACTCAATTGCATGGCCGTTGTTTTGGATTTTAAGCATTGACTAGTCTTCCATCTCTTGGCACGATCTAATACCCTGACGAGACTTAACTGGTCTCTGTTTTTAATTAGTGACCTGCTTCAACGTTAGACTCGGCGAACCCTCAAGCAGCTATTCCAGAATTTTGTGCTTCTCGTGTTGGTGGACTTGGAACTGGTCACAGTTGTTCTAGATACGTGCATCGGCTAACCGATGAGACCAAGAATTGCTGTAAAGGAGCAACATTTCCCATGAAAATACGTATTATTTGGGAGAACAATACATTTTTGTACTTTTCATTTGGTTTCTGCAGATCAGTTCACTCTACTGTTTTCTCCCGATGTATTGTTCGAGTTCAGATCATGCGACTTATGAAAATGTTCACTATTCATTAAAAGAAGCCAACTGGGGTTGTAGAGAGACAAAATTTCTCATGTAATTATGTGTACTATGAGACAGTGTCAGTGACACAGTTCTGTTCTTTCCATGTACAAGAATGGCCAACAAGTTCTTTGCCTACAAAATTTTGGCTTGATGGTCAAGCAAGCACAGATTAGTTGTTGAGGATGTTGAGGAGGGAGACCCTGCTCCTGATCAACCTCCTGTAAAGGCTGTCTAGCCCTTCTTCCAGATCATGGATGTCGATTTCGATATTCTTGAGGCTGTTCTGCAATTGTTCGACTTGCATCTGGTCATGGACCTTGCTTTTCCTGTGACAGATTAGAGACTCCAGAGCCATGTCTTGCTAGGGCAGTTCGTTTAGATCTGCCGTTTCCAATTCTACCTCAAAGGCCATTTTTCTCTTAGGCATCACCTTAGAAATAAGGGACCGGCTTCTGCTCGATGAGGGTCATCTCGACCTGGAGATCAGGCATAAAACCGACTCGTGATGGCAGAGGATGCTGCGTTGACCTTTCTCAGTAGGTTCAGAAATGCTAAAGCTTCATCGTCTCTGTCGAGAAGAGATGATGACTCATCTTCTCTACTTCGCAAGCTCGTGATGGCCTTTTTCATTGCCTTCTTGACCGACTTCCTCGTGCCCAAGCACTTGCGAATTTGGTCGCCATGGACATTTTCACCTCCCTTTCTCTTACGCAGGCTCGGGTGAAGCTCTTGCAGAGCTTCCTTTGTCTGAGACGGGCTGTTCTTGGCAGTGCTGCACAGGTCCAGTAGCCTAAGAGACCCATCCAAAAGCTCATCAGCCCATCTCTCATCAATATTACGTTGGGTGAAGGCTTTCTGCTCGAGAAGGAGCAGACGGAGTTTGTTGACACATTCGTGCAGATCTTGGAGGCTGCTGAGCTTGCCGGTCAAAGATGACATCGAGCAAGTTGTTTCGGAAGCTCCAAGGCTGTGCAGATCCTTCTCCAGCTGCGAAATTACCGGATGAGGCCTGGATGGCAAGCTGTTAGACCGGGCATGGTGGCACTTGTTTGATGAAGATGAAACCATTTCTCGTTTCCTGGAAGATAGGGAAGTTCTTAGATCTCGAGAGGAGCAGTATGTATTGTGATGTTCAATGCTTTGGCTTCTAATCATCTGCTGAATATATATATCTCAAACTTGGGGCAGCAAAAGGAATCTCACACACCTATTCAAATGTGTATATTCATGAGGGGGAACATGATCGCGATGTGGACCTGATCGGTATCTCGCTGATATCTATGCACTGCCTGCTTTTCACCAGCTTCACAGTTCAGCTCATCATAATTTTTCTGCAGATGTCCACAAACAACATGCAACAACCAGCGTGAAGAGGCTACCCACCTGATCATGCATTAATAAAACAGTGCGCATGAGTTTCATAACCATGGCAAAAAAGAAAACCAATCATATTCGGGATTTCAATGGTGAAATAGTCGGAAAACACAGTCGATATATAACTTCTCGTTTCCTTTCTATCGTAGGCTATGTTACCATCCCGATTATTCTTTCAGAAAACTTGATCCTTGATAACACATAACAGAACATATTCCGGATTAAAAGAATCAATAGTAAGAGATTTCCTTTGTTTTCATGCAATAAGCGCTTCTCTTTCTCCCCCATTCTTGAGTTCTTTCTTTTCCGATTCCTTTTTTCGTTGAATCAGCAACCATTTCCACATGTCATATGTCCACGTATCGAAGACAGCAGGTAAAACTTCCTCCGTTTACAGCTCGATATTTGAAGACAGTTCATGTGCATCCGTTTTATCATCTCGATGCAAGTCATGTTCTCGGGGACAATCGGAATCTGAACAGTCTTTAAATTCTCCGTGCATATCTCATTGATTTTAGATCACACGGCATTGCCATCTTCCTTGGGACAGAAGGAATCCTAACAGCTCGCTATTTGGATTTGACTACTGGAGCTGGCACCAGAACTGATTTTTAACAATTAAAAGCGAAAGAAAGATTGAGAGAGAGTAATAATTTGCTCAACTCTATGGAATTGTCTTGATTTGCAAGTTTATCTACAATTCAACAAGTGTAGAAATCTCTCAGGAAATATTGAGAGAAACTTCTATCTAAGAGCTTGTCTGAATATGTTAATGACATTTAATCTTAATTTGTAAGGATGTTGAGAAGAGATGCCCGGGTTCTGATTATACACCGGAGCATGGAGTCGAGCTCTTCTTCAAGGTCTTGAATGCTCGACTCCAGCCTCCTCAGCTCGTTCTGTAGATCATCTTCCCCGAAGCTGACTTTCTTTCCCATCTTGCCGTGGATCAAGGCTTGCAGAATTGAATCTACATTCTTGAACTCACTAGATTTGGTCGACTCCTCACTGCAGCTCACACGCTCGGAGGAGACAATAAGCTTCAATATCAAAGACCAGCTGCTCGCTTTAGACTGTGCTTTGGATGCAGATAAGGAGTGCAGCAAGGAACCAAACACGGTTGCAGAGACCATTTCGACTTGTCTCAACATGCCGAAAGCGACCTCCTTACTGGGCTCACACTCAGCCAGGGACAAGTTAGAGCATTTAATCTTCAAGTCCCTCAGGGACTTGGAGACTGCTTTCTTAGACATCTTCCCCAGGGCCAAGTACTTTGTGGACTCCTTTATTATTTCCGACTTGTTGCCTCTCTTGCGCCGCAAGACTGACTGTAGATCTTGTGCTTGCTCCTTTCTCTGCAGCACGACATCCTTGGCAATGCCGCAAACATCAAGGAAGCACAGAGATGAACTCAGCAGTCCGTCCACTCGTTCCCTGTGGCTTTCACAAGACAACAGCTGTCTAGTATGTGGCAACGCGAGTAGAGCATCCACAGAGTGGTATAGATCACGCAGCTCGCTGAGTCTGCTGCTAAGCAATGAAGGTGATGATGGGGTGGTGGCCTCACAAGATGATGCTAATCTCCGGGCCTGCTCATTGATGTTCACAATGAGAGTGTTAGGCCTCGATGGCAAGCTGATGGAGCGGGCATGGTAAGTGGTGTTCGGGTTTGGAGCAGAGGAAGCCATTGTATGTGAGGTGATGATGCTTCTATTTGATTTGGGTCGACTCCATGGGCCTTCAGTGTATATATAAGGGGGGATCAATAGAGACAGTAGGAATCTGATGTCTCCACCTCCACGTTTGGTGTTTCTGCATTGTCTCCACTACCCTTTTTTTTTTTTTGGAAGTTGGTAAAACTATTCCAATATTGCACGATGCATTTACTCAATAATAATCACTTGCTTCATCAACCTTCTGATCTGTGAGATATGCATCGCACGAGTGGGGTTGCAGGCTTGTCTTCCCTTCTCGAGGAAGGTGGGAAAACTCATTCGTTGCAAGAACATGTGATGCCTTTGTTAGTGGAGAGGAGGACATGAGGAATCATCACCTTCTTGATCAAGAAATAATGCAGAGTGGGTTAACATGGTACTTAGTTTTGTTTAAATCGATAAGCAAGCCGATGTTCATGTAATGTCTCCTCGCACAGGGGGCCAGCTCAGAGTCCAAGGCTTCTCCCTGGTCAGATGGAAATCATGGAGCGGATACTGAGAGGTGCCAATGAATTAAAACTATAAAAGACAAAAGTTGCACGAGTGCCATTGAGGTTGTCTCTTTCTATCCTAGAGAGTTTGATATTAGCAATATAAACTAATGGCAGATTCCTCTGCTGTTGTCAGGTGGATTGTCTCCTTGTATATGCAGGCCCTTCATTGATGACGATTTAAACAATAGAGGAATCTACCATTTATATATTTTTGCTAACCTCAGACTTTCTATGATGGAAGGAGACAACTTCAATGGCACTCGTGCAGCTGATGATTTTTGAAATATCAATTCATTGGCTCCTCTCAGTCTCCGCTTCATGTGATCCATCTGATTAGTAGGAGGCCTCGGACTGTGAGCTGGCTCCTTGGTCGAGGAGACAACGCATAAACATCGGCTTGCTTCATGATTTAAACAAAACTAAGAACCATGTTACCCCGCTCTGCATTATTTCTCGACCAAGAAGGTGATGATTCCTCGTGTCCCCTCCTCCACAAAGGCATCATACGTTGTGCAATGAATGAGTTTGCCTGTCTTCCATGAGAGAGGAAGACAAGTCTGCAAACCAACTCGTGTGATAAGCATCTTACGGATCAGAATGTTGATGAAGTGATTATTATTGAGTAAATGTGTCCTGCAATATCAGAATAGTTTTACCGGTGAGGAGACAATGCAGGAACCCCGACAACGTGGAGGTGGAGACATAAGATTCCTATTGTCTCTATTGATCCCCCTTATATATACCTGAAGCCCAAGGAGCACACCAAAATCAAATAGAAGCATCATCAGCATCTTACACACAATGGCTTTCTCTGCTTCTAACCCGAATCCCACTTACCATGCCCGTTCCATCAGCTTGCCATCGAGGCCTAACCCGCTCATTGCGAACATCGATGAGCAGGCCCGGAGGTTGGCATCATCTTCTGATGCCACCACCCCATCATCACCTTCATTGCTTGGCAGCAGGCTCGGCAAGCTGCGTGATCTATACCACTCTGTGGATGCTCTACTCGAGTTGCCACATACCCGACAGCTCTTGTCTGGTGAAAGCCACAGGGACCGAGTGGATGGACTGCTGAGTTCATCTCTGTGTTTCCTTGATGTTTGTGGCATTGCAAAGGATGTCTTGCTGCAGAGAAAGGAGCAAGTGCAAGACCTGCAGTCCGTCTTGCGGCGAAAGAGAGGTGACGCATCGGAACTAATAAAGGAGTCTGCAAAGTACTTGGCCTTGGGGAAGATGTCGAAGAAAGCAGTCTCGAAGTCCTTGAGGGAGTTGAAGATTAAATGCTCTAATTTGTCCCTGGTTGAGTGTGAGCCCAATAAGGAGGCCGCTTTCGGCATGTTGAGACAAGTCGAAATGGTCTCTGCAACCGTGTTTGGTTCATTGCTGCACTTCTTATCTGGACGAAAAGCACAGTCTAAATTGAGCAGCTGGTCTTTGATATCGAAACTTACGGTCTCCTCCAAGCGTGTAAGCTGCAACGAGGAGTCAACCAAATCTAGCGAGTTCAAGAATGTAGATTCGATGCTGCAAGCCTTGATCCATCGCAAGATGGGAAAGAACATCTGCTTCGGGAAAGAGGATCTACAGAATGAGTTGAGGAGGCTGGAGTTGAGCGTACAAGACCTCGAAGAAGAGCTCGACTCCATGCTCCGGTGCATAATCAGAACCCGAGCATCTCTTCTCAACATCCTCACAAATTAATATTACGTGTCATTACATTTTCAAGCAAGCTCTTGGATAGAAGTTTCTCTTAATATTTGTTGAGAAATTTCTACACTTGTTGAATTGTAGATAAACTTGCATATCAAGACAATTCCATAGAGTTCAGCAAATTATTACTCTCTCTCAATTTCTGTGTTCCCTCTGTTACTTCCTTTTCACTTTCACTTTTAACTGTTAAAAATCAGTTCTGGTGCCAGCTCCCTCCAATAATCAAAGCCGAATCACAAGCTGTTAAGATTCCTTCTGTCCTGAGGAAGATGGTGATGCCGTGTGATCTAAATCAACGAGATAGACACATCAAATTTAAAAACCGTTGAGATTCCGATTGTCCCTGAGAACATGACTCACATCAATGTGATAAAATGGATGCACATGAATGGACTTAAAAATGTCAAGCTGTAAACAGAGGAAGTTGTACCTGCTGTGTCTTCGATACCCACAGCATGTGATTTGCAGTGATATGTTGGATTGGCCCAGGGACCTAATAATATAAGAGGCAGATCTTGCCTGCCATTGTTCGAAAGGTGATAATTTAAAATTAAGTGAAGAATAGCCAAGCATTACGTTTCTCACTCACACACAGAGAACTGCTTGGTGAATCAAATAAGGAAAAAGAATAAAAAGGAAAACAAAGACAGAACCAGGTATTGAACTCATGGATTTTGTTTTCATCATTGAAATTTTGAATATGATAGTATTTTTCCATGGTTATGAAATTCGTGGGCATTCTGTAAACTAATCTTATATTACCACTCGTCACCATGTTTTATTAATGCATGATCAGGTGGGTAGCATCTTCGTGCTGGTTCTTGCATGATGGTGGTGGACATCTGCAGAAAAATTATGATAAATTGAGCTGTGAGGCTGGTGGAAGGGAGGCAGTGCATAGACATCGGTGAGAAGATATCGACCAGATCCACATTGCGATAATGTTCTCCCTCTTGAATATACATATTTGAGCAGGTGCCTGAGATTCCTTTTGCCTCCCCGAGTTTGAGATATATATATTCAGCAGATGAGTAGAAGGTAAAGCATCAAAACCACATCCTTCTCCTCTCTAGATCTGAGAACTTCCCTTGCTCCTAGGAAACAAGAAATGGCTTCATCTTCGTCAATCAATTTCCACCATGCTCGGTCTAACAGCTTGCCATCCAGGCCTCAACCAGTAATCTCACTGCTGGAGAAGGGTCTGCACAGCCTTAGAGCTTCTGAGACAACTTGCTCAACATCGTCCTTGACCGGCAAGGTCAGTGGCCTACAGGATCTGCACGAATGTGTCGATAAACTTCTTTCACTCCCTCTAGTGCAGAAAGCCTTCACCCAACATAATGATGGGAGATGGGTTGATGAGCTTTTGGATGGGTCTCTTAGGCTACTGGACTTGTGCAGCACTGCCAAGAACAGCCTGTCTCAGGCAAAGGAAGCTCTGCAAGAGCTTCAGTTGAGCCTGCGTAAGAGAAAGGGAGGTGAAAATCTACTTGCCAATGAAATCTGCAAGTATTTGAGCACAAGGAAGTCGGTCAGGAAGGTGATGAAAAAGACCCTCTCGAGCGTGCGAAGTAGAAAAGATGAGTCTTCATCTCTTCTTGACAAAGACGACGAAGCTGCAGCATTTGTCAGCTTACTGAGAGCGGTTGAAGCAGCGTCCTCTGCTGTCCTCGAGTCTGTTTTATGCCTGATCTCCGGATCAAGACAACCCTCCTCGAGCAGCAGCAGGTCCCTTATTTCCAAGGTGATGCCTAAGAGAACAATGGCCTCTGAGGTGGAAAAGGCATTTCTGAACGAGCTGGCCAGACAAGATAGGGCTCTGGAGTCTCTGCTCAGTCACAGGGCAGGCAAGGTTCACGACCTGATGCAAGTTGAACAGCTGCAGAACAGCCTCAAGAATCACGAAATCGACATCCAAGATCTGGAAGAAGGGCTGGAGAACCTGTATAGGAGGTTGATCAAAAGCAGGGTCTCCCTCCTCAACACCCTCAACAACTAGTCCGTGTGCTTGCTCAGGGTCCTTACACAGAACCTCCTCGAGCCAAAATTTTGTAGGCAAAGAACCTGCTAGCAATTCTTGTAAATGAGAAGAACAGAACTGTATGACTTTATTGCAGTAACATAATTACATGAGCAACTCGCATTTCCTTTAGTTACATGATCTGTTCTCAAACAATAAATTATGTGAAACGAGTAGATTGAATTAAATTGCCAAACAAAAAAAAAAAAACTCAAGAGGAATCAGCCAAAGGAGGGTAGTTATTTGGCTAAAAGTCATATTAGCCTAATCATCTCAAGAACCAAAATAGACTTCTTTAAAGTTAACTGATGTGTCAGTAGTTAAAACCTCAATAACTTGTAGAGTTGCTGTTTATAGACTTCAAGCTCAGAATGTCCTTCTTCACTGTCTTTCTGAATGAATTCCTTATGCTCGAGTACTTAAAACCTCACTAGAAAGCATATTTTCACCTCCTTTTCTCATTCACACGCATAAATGAAGTTCTGGCAAGCCACTATTGGTCTGCAGCAGGTCGCTCTTAGCAACCCTAGGCAATTTCAACAGCCTGATTGAACTGTCCACAAGCTCGTCAATCCTTTTCTCACTGTGCCATTGGGAAAAGGTGTATTGCAAGATGATAAGAGAAACCAACTTATTGACACACCCCGTGCACATCTCGAGGGAGATTTACCTCCAGTAAACTGGAGATGATGAAGAAGAAGTTGTTCCAGAAGCTCGTAAGTTGTTTAAGTTCTCATCGAGATGTGAAATTACTGGGTGAGGCCTAGAGGCCAGAAAGCAAGCTGGTGGAACAAGAATGGTGGACTGGATTACAGTTTGACGAAGATGAAGCCATCTCAAGTTTCATTGAAAGAGACGGATTTGATCTCCAGAAGGGAAAAATACCATTTAATCTTGTTATTCTGGCCATCTTCTCATCCATCGAATATATATCCTGGAGTCAGGGAGATGAGATGAATCTCATGTACCTATTCAAATTTTCATGGGACATTGCCTAATCTTGCTTTAGATTCAACAAAAAATCCGGTAATACCAGTAACTGGTCCCCGCTTCAACCATCTGCACAGCTCACTTCATATCAACCATCAATTGGACATGCAGGAGCTGCATCTAAGTCATCATTGTCATCAAAGAAGGGCCTGCATAAGGAGACAATCCGCCTGGCAACACTAGATGAATCTGCAACTGCATTTGTTTATTTTGCTAACCTCTAACTTTCTGCCATAGAAGGAGAGAATTTCAATGGCACTCATGCAGGTGATTTTTCCCTTTTTTAATAATATTTATTCATTGGCCCTTCTCAATATCTGCTTCATGATGATCATCTGATTGGTGGGAGGAGAGAATGCATAAACAAAAGAACCAGGTTACCCCAGCCTGCATTATTTCTTCATCGAGATGGTGATGATTCCTTGTGTCCCCTCCTCTACAAACAAAGGCATCATATGTTCATGCAATGAATGAGTTCGCCTGTCTTCCATGATAAGGGAAGACAAGGCTGCAAGAACTCTCGTGCAATGCGCATCTTACGAATCAGGAGTTAGATACAGTAATTGTTAATGAGTAAATGGGTCGTGCAACACCAGAAAGCGTGCATGCTTTTCTGTATTCCAGGTGACCGATCATGTGGGGTATCAGGATTTTTTTTATCAGTATTCAGTAAGGAGTCAATGCAGAAACACAAACAACGTGGAGCCATCAGATTCTTATTGTCTCCATGGCCATGAAACTTGTGCGCATTCTATAAACTAATCTTATGTTACCACTCAACACCATGTTCTATTAATGTATGATCAGGTGGCTGGCCTCTTCAGGCTGGTTGTTGCATGATGGTGTTGGACATCTGCAGAAAAATTACGGTATGAAATGAGCTGTGAAGCTGGTGGGAGGGAGGCAGTGCATGGACGTCGGCGAGATATTGACAGGATCCACACTGCGTTCATGTTCTCCCTCGTGAATATACATATTTGAGCAGGTGTCTGAGATTCCTTTTGCCTCCCAGAGTTCGAGTTTTATATATATATATATATATATATATATATTCAGCAGATGAGTAGAAGGCAAAGAATCAAACATCACAACACATCGTTCTCCTCTCGAGATCTAAGATTTCCCTCTTTTCTAGGAAACTTGGAATGCCTTCATCTTTGTCAATCAATTTCCACCATGCTCGGTCTAACAGTTTGCCATCTAGGCCTCACCCGGTAATTTCGCAGCTGGAGAAGGATCTGCACAGCCTTGGAGTTTCTGAAACAACTTGCTTGACATCGTCTTTGACTGGCAAGCTCAGTGGCCTCCAAGATCTGCACGAATGTGTCGATAAACTTCTGTTGCTCCCTCTTGTGCAGAAAGCCTTCACCCAAAGTGACACTGATGAGAGATGGGTGGATGAGCTTCTGGATGGTTCTCTCAGGCTACTGGACTTGTGCAGCACTGCCAAGAACAGCCTGTCTCAGACAAAGGAAGCTCTGCAAGAGCTTCAGTGGAGCCTGCGTAGGAGGAAGGGAGGTGAAAATGTCCACGGCGATGAAATCCGCAAGTACTTGAGTATGAGGAAGTCGGTCAAGAAGGCGATGAAAAAGGCCATCTCCAGTGTGCGAAGTAGACAAGACGAGTCTTCATCTCTTCTCGACAAAGACGACGAAGCTGCTGCAGCATTTGCGGGCTTACTGAGAGTGGTCGAAGCGGCATCGTCTGCCGTCCTCAAGTCAGTTTTATGTCTGATCTTTGGCTCGAGACAGCAACCCTCATCTAGCAGCAGCCGGTCAATTATTTCCAAGGTGATGCCTAAGAGAATGATGGCCCCTGAGGTGGAAAAGGCAGATCTGAACGAACTGACCAAGCAAGACTTGGCTCTAGAGTCTCTAATCAGTGGCAAGATAAGTAAAGTCCATGGCCTGATGCAAGCCGAACAAATGCAGAACAGCCTGAAGAATCTTGAAATTGACATCCAAGATCTGGAAGGAGGACTCGAGAGCCTGTGTAGGAGGTTGATCAAGAGCAGGGTCTCCCTCCTCAACATCCTCAGTAACTGGTCCGTGCTTGACACTCGAGCCAAAATTTTGTAGGCAAAGAACTTGTTGCCCATTCTTGTACATGGGAAGAACAGAACTGTGTCAATGACACAGTCTCATAGTACACACATAATCACATGAGCAATTTTGTCTCTTTACTAGCACAGTTGGCCCCTGTAAATGAACACACTACATTTCCTTTAGCTACATTACCTACTCTCGAACATCGGACTAAGAAGGGCAGTTATTCGGGCTGAAATCTTCTTAGCCGAGTCATCTCAATAACCCAAATAGACTTCCGAGTCATCTATTTTTTTTTTAATATTGATGGTGTCCGGTAGTGTTGTTAGACGGGCCGGTTCGGGCCGGTTCCGGTCCGGGTCGAGCCGGTTCATGAACCGGCTGGGACGGGCCCGACCCGGACCGGGAAGCAAACGGTCCGGTCCGGTCCGGGTCGACGGTTCGGGCCTGAGTGACCCGGCCCGGAACCGTCCCACAGACGGGCCGGTTACGGTCCGGTCCGGGCTGAACCGGCTATTTTTTAAATTTTTTTGAATTTTAGAATTTTTTATGGTTTTACGATTTTAAAATAAAATAAAAGATTTTATTATTAAGATTCGAACCGAAATCTTCTATTTGAAAGTCAATAATCTTAACAAATTAGACTAATTATATGTTGTTTACATTTTTACATTTAATATCATATAACTAATTTTATTAAGGTATGTTAGATTTTTAACATTTTTAAATAAATTCGAATTACTTATTTTTAAATAATATTAAAACAACGAGTATTTCAATTTAAAAAATTACCAATTGGTAGATATGTTAGGTATTTATAATATTTTTAAATATAATATAAATTAAATAATATTTTAAAAAAATATTTGCTATGGGTTGGGGGCATGGGGCCCACTGTGGGGGTGGGGGTGGAGAGTGTGGGGTCCACTGGCTAGTTTGACCATTGACCTTTTGCAAGCTTTTTTTTTTTTTTTTTACGGTTCAAGGCCAAGGTTCCGGGTCGGTCCGGGCCGGTTACGGTTCCGGGTCCATAACGGTCCGGTCCGGTTCCGGTTCAACGGGTCGATTTTGTCGACCCAACCCGTAACCGTGCCTCAACCCGTAGGGGGCGGGCCGGTTACGGTTCATGACCGGTCCGGTCCGGTTCACGGTTCACACGGGCCGGTTCCGGTCCGGTTCCGGGCCGAACCGGCCCATTTAACAACACTAGTGTCCGGTGTCGTATCAACCGATCAATCCACCTGATTGTGTATTATACGATCTACAACATGCATTAATCCCCGTAATACGCAAGTGTGGATGATAAATATTTAACATTATTATTTTAATGACTCATGAGGGAGAAGATGCAGCAGCTAGAGGCGATGGACACTGCCGGGAAGCTGAACACGTCCAGCTCCGAGACTACCTCCCCTATGGATCCGCCATTAACGAGCCCCACGGAAAGCTCCGCCTGTACGTCTCTCTCTCTCTCTATCTCTCTATCTCTCTCGATGGATCAGCGGTTCGTATAGATTTGGTCGCCGCGGGATTGCGCAAGAGGAGCTCTTACGCGGGAATTTCTGCTGTTAATTCGTTTTTCTGTTTTTCTGTTAGAAATGCCACTAAAGAAGAGGAGCAAGAGAGAGAGAGAGAGGCAGAGTGAGGTACTCCTAGCCAATGTTATAAATAGCTGAGCAAAGCACAACAGATTGTACTGAATAATAAGAAAAATTAGCTCCATCTTCTCCTCCATTTCTTCTTTCTTCATTTTCTCGTCTGTTCCACCCAGATAACGGAGCGGCACACTGCTCTGTTTTGCTCTCAGACACTCCTCTGTTTTGGTTCTGATATGGTATCAGAGCAATTATTGGATCTGAGAAACAGGAATTTTGTGATCTTGAAGATCCAATGATTTGTCTTCCACTGTTCTGTTAATCTCATTGCTGCTTCCAATTCATGGGGTCAATCGAATTTGTGTCTGTTTTGGTTTCTTTCCAGTCGTGACTTGCTTGATATCTCGTCAACTCTCACCGAGGTTGCTGGCGCCATTGTTGATGTAAGTGAAAAGTTCCTTCATTTTGGGTCCATCGTAGAGTTTTTAAGCTCCGGGTGAGTACGAAAATTTTCCCTCCATTGAACCGAAAGATCACTGATTTGTTTGTTTCTCAGGCAGTCAGCTGACGGAGTAATGGCTTTGTCTATCCCTTTTTTTATGTAGCTTTTGAAGCAGGATTTTACTCATGAAAATTTGTTAAAACTCAAAAAGAAAAAACTTCGAAGGAAAGGGACAGTAAATTGGGAAAAAAAAAAAATCAAATCTCTGGAATTTTCAAATTCTTTATCATGAAGCCATTCTGTGCTCTGTCTTGTGCCTTCTCGGAGAATGATGGAACCCAGGGAACCCCGACCAACCATGGACGCTTTTCATGATGAACTTGCGTTGACGATTTGACACACTTGAATTAACTTGTGCTCGTGTCTGTTGAATTGCTGGGCTCTTTTACATGATGCTTCAAGTCCAATCCACCTGAGCCACGGAACTGAAATATATATTTATTTCCACTTAATCTTATCCCCAGCGAGGTTGAGCCTTACCTTTTGTGAAAAAATCTCTGTTACGGTTCTCGCAGTGGGTTACCTTACCTTATAGCATCATGTTTGGTGATCCATGTATGAATTTATAAATCTGATGTGTTGTTTGTTTTCGTTTATCCTTTATTTTTTCAATGATATTGAGAATACAAGTAGTATATCAACAGTCATGTTTTCAAAATGTTTTTTTTCTGTCCCTTTGTATGCATGCTGGTTCTCTCTGCTAAAGTTGAGCCTTTATGTGGAACTTTGATATGTTTGCTGTGGGGTAAAATTTTGTCTTAGTTATGCTAACAAAAAGAAATGGACTTTAATGAGCTCTTCTAACTGTATAAGGGAAAGAATAGAAGATTATATATCATTTTGGTTTTCCCTCTGGAACTGATGATTGGGAGCCTTTAATACCTTTCTTTTATTGACACTTGGATGGATAATACTCCTTTCGTCATTCATCCCCATGCACTTTTTGCTTAAAGGACACGATGCACTGAGAAAAAAAAACTTGAGGTACAGTTCAGTGGGAAGCTTCTAGATGATCTAAATTGCCTTCTAATTGATGTTCTATTACTTCAGCATATAGAGCTAGCCATCTTGCTTTGTCTCACAGAGTGGATTCTTCCTCTTGTCGGAGGTTGCTGGTGGAGTTAATTTGCAGCTTTTTTTGTCGCTTCGTGGACTGGGGTAGTCAAGTACCATTGACCACGGCACAGCATTCGGCCTAGAGAGGCATTTCCATCAATGAATTTCATTTGATTTCCACTTGTGTGTGGTGATATAGTTTCTTAGTGGAGACAAAATTCTCTCTGATGTTGTTTATCTGACCTGAACAGTCATCATTCTAAATTAACAGCGGACCCAGTTTTTGTTTGTTTAACAGGTTTCTGTCGCCAACCATACTTCCATGATTGATTTCACTGTTTTGGAAGAGATAACAGCATTTGCTGTTATTATGCAGAAACATCCTGGACGTGTTGGTTAGTAGAATATGTTGGTTCATGCTTGACATGCCTTTCTCAAAGCACAGGGCACAACTAATAACCCTCTCCTAATATTTCCTGAAGGAACTTGCGTAAATAACCATTACATCGTTATGTTCAAGAAGGTATTTTACTTTTGCATCGTGTCTTGTTTGAAAATCAAATGCATCATTTACTACCTTTCTACTATTAATGCTTTTATTTCTTTCCATTTGTTCTAAAATTTTCTCTAATCAACCCATAACCTTTTCCTCAAGAGGTATGTTTTAGTATGAAAACCAAATTCATTTAAGATGTGCTTTTCACTTTCAATTTTTGAACCAGTCTTGTTTGCTTAAGCAAGTGTGTGGACAACAAATTTCATACTCAAATTATCATCTTTAAGATTTTATTTATTTCTTGACGATGTGCAGGGTGCCTTTGAACTTGGTTGCACTGCCTGCCCAATTGCAATCAAGTACAATAAAATTATTGTGGATGCCTTTTGGAACAGCAGGAAGTAAGGAATTCTCTGCTAGCTAAAATTTTATGCTGTTATAGATATTTCAAATCTCCTTGAGCTCCAAGTGGAATGTCAGGGGTGAGTTTTCTTCGGAAAGAACTATTTCCCTTCAAAATTTGGCTACTGATACCCGTGCCACATGCAAATGTTCTTGATGCCACTGTTCATGCCTCTATGGCTTCCTTATCAACAGACAATCCTTCACAATGCATCTTCTGCAACTTATGACATCTTAGGCTGTGGTTTGTGATGTATGGTACTTGGGGCCCCAAACCCTGAAGCCTGGTGAGACACCCATAGAATTTGCAAAGAGGTAATCAACTTCTACAGATAAATTATTGGTTAGGTCTCTACTTCCAGTCGAATTTTCTACTGGTAACATTTCCTCTCGTGTCTTGCTCATACATTCAGGGTCAAGGACATCTTATCTGTTCGAGCCCGTCTAAAGGAAGGGATGGATATTTGAAGTATTCTCGCTTCAGGCTCGCCCTAGCCTGAAGCACATGGAGCGAGGGTAAGTAAAGTTCGAATAAGTTCAATATCATCACCAAGGCAAGGATTTTGCTCCAACCTGCTCCTGACATGGTTGGTATCAATCCATCAACTCCACTCCACAATGATACATAAATTTGGTTAGTATACTGCAGAAAGTAGCAGAAAATAGTTTTCCACCATCTAAGTTCTGTTTTCTAGAAGTATGTTTTTGGGAAGTTGATGAAGTTGATCCCAATAGGAAATCATTTAATGTGCAGAAAATCTAAGGTGGATGTCTTTTTTTTTTTTCCCATTTACTAACAACAGAGTAAAAACAGAGATTTCAAAAAATTGGTCTGTTTGAATTTCATCTCTTTCCCTTGAGTCCTGTCTGTCCTCCATTACCAGGTAACTCCTCTGCAATTTTATCTTTTAGTTCACACGCATGGGTTGCATGGTTTTGAAACCTCCTTTAATTAGTTGATGCCCTAGTTTTATTCTCAATCTTCGCACATCTAGCAAGAAGGATTAGGATTCCTAGCTGTCTTTCCTTTTTTCCCCTCTTTTTCTTATTCTTTCTTCCTTTTGGTAACAACCTAGAATTGGACGGCTTCGAGAGAAGTCTGAGTGTGGGAGTAGCCTTCGACAAGTGCATGTAAATCCCATCTCCTCTACCTCATTCTTAAATTGAGGTAGAGATGATGGAATTTAATTTGTCCTATATAGACAAACAAACAATATACTTAATACGATAAATATAAAGGGAAGTTGGGGAGCAATCGACGGTCATTAACCATGTGAATAATTTCAAAACCATTGAGCCTTCAACTTTTTGACACTTCTGACCACATGAAGATTATAACCCCACCCATCATTGGGAGTTAAATCTCTATGAAAGCATTCATTAACTTGACAATTTTCTCTTGCTTCTTTTCAGGTGCGAAGGCCGTTGCTAAGATCTTGTAGGACATCGCATTGAACATAGTGGCAGACCACGTCAACAATTTCATCACCCATATGAGTAGACCCTTAATGTAAAATACGCATGTTTCTATTAGCAAGATGCTGAGGGATGCCAAGTAACCTCCAGTAATCTAGAGTAGGAGACTGAAGTAGGTTGAAGGGTGCATGTCCGCTAGGATTGATAATCCTGCTTTATGCTTATAACCTCGTGGTCCTTTTCCTTTTCCACTAGCAATGCCTCCTGCCAAACCCTGGTTAGAGGGTTCGCTGCTACTCTGTAAGACATGGTAGCTATCATTATTGTGGCTATTGCTAAAATGCCGCTCTCTATATCAGTTCGGAGCCTCTGCTTTTGCTCTATAATGTCCACCTATGGTTGGTGAAGCTCAGTAGGGAAGGCTCCGAGAAGGAAGTGAACCTTCACTTTGTTCCTGGAGCCTTCCCGGTTGAGCTTCACGGACCGTAGTTGGACATTACAGAGCAAAAGCAGAGGCTTTGGACCGACTTAGAGAGTGGCATCGCAGCGATAGTTGTAGTAATGATAGCTATCATGTCTTACATGGTAGCGTCGAACCCTCCAGCCATGGTTTAGCAAGAGACATTGCCAGCAGAAGGAAAAGGACCACGGTGTTATATGCATAGAGTAGGAATATCTATCCTAGCAGACAGGCAACTTTCCACTTACTTCAGTTACCTGCTCTGGATTACTGGAGGGTATGTAACGTCACTCAGTGTCTAACTAATACAAACATGTGTATTTTGCATGAGAGGGGTCTACTCGTGTAGGCAATGACGTTGCTAACGTAGTCTATCGCTATGTTCAATATGATGTCCTACAAGATATTAGCGACGACCTTTGCACTTGAAAAGATGCAAGAGAAAATTACTGGGTTAATGAATGCTTTCGCGGGGATTTGGTTCCCAATGATAGATAGGGTTATAATCTTCCACATGGTCAGAAGTGTCAAAAAGTTGAAGACTTAGCGGTTTTGAAATTATTCACGTGGTTAATGACCATCGATTCCTCCCCACCTTCCCTTTATATTTGTCGTATTGAGTGAATTGTTCGTTTGCCTATATATGACAAATTAAATTCCATCACCTCTACCTCAATTTAAGAAATGAGGTAGAGGTGATGGAATTTATAGACACTTTTTGAAGGTTATTCCCAAATGCGAGCTTCTCTCGGAGTTGTCCAATTCTAAGCTATTACAGAAAGGAAGAATGAAGAAGAAAAAGAAAAAATAAAAAAGGTAGAAGAACTGCTGGGAATCCTAATAATTCTTGCTACATGCGTGAAGGTTGAGGACAAAATTAGGGCATCAACTAATTAAAGAAGCACAACCTATTTCAAACCATGCAACCCATTTGTGTGGAACTAAATGATGAAATTGTGGAGGAGTTACATGGCAATGGAGGAAAGATGGGAGGACTCAAGGGGAGGAGATGAAATTGGACCCTGAAATCTCAACTTTTGCTCTGTTATGAGTAAATGGAAGGAAAAAAACTATGTCCATCCAATTGGGATCAACTGAATCAACTTCCTAAAAGCATAGCTTCTAGAAAATAGAAATCAGATGGTGGAAAACTGCTTTCCGGAACTTTCCGTAGTATGCTAGCCAAATTTATGTATCATCGTGAAGTGGAGTCGATAGACTGAGGAATGATACCAACTATGTCGGGAGCAAGCTAGAGCAAAATCCTTGCCCTAGTAATGATAGTGCAGTTACTTTTGCAAGTCCATCAAACTGCCCGATGATTTTTGTTTTTTTCATGAGCTAATTCGATCAAACTTATATCTCTTGGTTCAATCTTTCTTGAGATTAACAATATTCAACAGATGAGAGCTTTATGTTTGGTCACAAGCGTGGACTAAATGACATGGACTTGATCAACATATAGAAATTTTCTTCCTCTTTTATTCTTTTATATTTTATTTTTAATATTTTCAAGATTGGGCGATAGGGGAAGAAAAGGGTTAGAGCAAATTCACCCCCTCCCTCTTTCCAATAATATACATTTTTTTTTCTCATTTCTGAAACAATTATCTCCCAATTCTTTATGCTTTTTGCAGCATAGGAAAAATGGAAATGGCCCTGCATGGAAATTCCTATTGAACGCAGTTATGGCTTTAAAAGAGAAATGTTTTTGGAATTAGAACAAGTCAATAGAATCTCAAATCATGCTCATATTTGAGAGTTTTACCTTATTCAATTCGGTTCAAAGAAAAAGAAAATCTCACTTTCTCGACATTATTAAATAGGTCTGGATTAGAAAAACAAACTTTTAAGATTCAGCAGACATGTTAGTATGTTATTTTATTGATGTGTCTCAATCCCCGTAGTTGTCCGTTTGCTTCTCTGTGTATGAAAACCGGAGCGTTAGGGAACTCTTACAGCGACCGGTCTACAACAGCGTTTGACCGTTCACCCCTTCCTCTTCATTTCTCCACGGCATAACAGCGACGTAACTCAAATACTAACCAACTCCGTGTGGAAAGGCAAAGACCACAATTGAATGAAAGAAAGCTGAAAATTTCCACCACTGGAG
Organism: Lagerstroemia speciosa; assembly: GCA_037672795.1. Taxonomy (NCBI): domain Eukaryota; kingdom Viridiplantae; phylum Streptophyta; class Magnoliopsida; order Myrtales; family Lythraceae; genus Lagerstroemia; species Lagerstroemia speciosa. The sequence goes on along the minus strand of CM075288.1, from coordinate 12,018,749 downwards.
GTTGATGGGTCTGACTTGAATTCTTCGGTCTCAGTCAGTCTTCTCGACCTCTTGTATCCATAGCCTTATCAATCGGTTCGTACAGCTGAAGAATTCTGTGAAAGAACAAGCTCGGACTGGATGAAATCTCCGGAGCCGTGCCAGGAAAGTCAGCCTTTTGCCCTGTACATAACTTTCCCGGAGTGGATGGATATGGTATGGGACCATTCCGGAGGTGCCATGTGCAATTGTACCATATTTCCGGCAATTAAAAACCTTTACAATTCATCAACTGAAGCAACGACGGATTAGAAAAAAGTTCACATTTTGGAAGAGTCAATTCACACATGGAAAATTCAAAGTCGTCGTATTTTAGTGCCTTTTAACCTCCTCCACAGTGCTGACCTCCATCTAAGATTTAACCTCAATGGAAGAGGCTGTTGATAGAGGGAGAGAGAGAATGAAATGAACTGCAAGAAACTCAAGAGGAATCAGATAAAGGACAGTTATTCAGGATAAAGTCGTATTAGCCAAGTCATGTCAACAACTCAAATGGACTTTCAAGTTAACTGCTCTGGTGTACAGGTTCCTTGAACCGTCAACATTCCTTCCATGTAGAGAGTAGAAATTGAGATTGCTAGCAATTTGAAATATTGGAACTTACATTTTGATGAACTTGTATGAGTAAGCTGAATTGGGAAGATTCCGATATATACAAAATATTTTGGGATGATTTGAATGTGATTGCAATAGAGGATCTTGGAAAATTATGCTTTGACCATTGGTTGGGGTTTGTTCCATATAGACTCAAAGCCCCGCACATGGTTTGGGTATTTGACCCAGTTTGATCTGGACCACCTGCCGAATGAAGCTCTTGCAAACTCGAATCCTTGGTCTGTTGCAGGCCGCTCTCAGCAATGCTAGACTAGTCCACCAGCCTGCAAGAACTGTCCAGAAGCTATCGGGCTTCTCATAGAACTGCTCTTGTCCTGGCCTCAAACACTGAGTCTCAGAGGCCCTACCAACCGAGAGCTCTCGTCTATCAACTTTAGCTGAGGTCCAGAACTTCCCTTCAACTCGCAGCAAAAAGCCTTCTTTCATGAATCTCGCTGTGAGTTTGCTGAAAGTCCAATTGATGTTTCCAGAGTTGTCAACCACTGCACTCCCAAAACCATACCGTAGCTGTCTAAAGTTAACAGCCATACATCTGCAATGAACTCAAATCCTCCCTGCACCTTCCATTTAAAATTCTTACAGACAAAGTCGCAATCTAATTCTATCCCGATTGCCACAGCTACCTTGATGGGACCTATCTGCACGTACACTCGATCCAAGAAGTTGTGAGTGCTACTCGTGTCTGCTAGGATCTGGAGCACTGGTTTCCCAACTTTACCTACCATTTGCAATTTCACATAGTCTGAAGGTTTGTTGTTCTAGTCCCCACTTCAACCATCTTCACAGCTCATTTCATATCAATGATCGATTAGACACGTAGGAGCTGCATCTAAATCACCATCGTCATCAAAGGAGGGCCTGCATGAGGAGACAATCCGCCTGGCAACACTAGAGGAATCTGCAATTGCATTTGTTTATTTTGTTAACACCCAACTTTCTGCCATGGATGGAGAGAACTTCAATGGCACTCGTGCACATGATTTTTCATTTTTCATGTCTGCTTCAGATAATCATCTGATTAGTGGGAGTAGAGAATTACGTAAACAAAAGAACCATGTTACCCCACTCTGCATTATTCCTTGATCGTGAAGGTGATGATTCCTCGTGTCCCCTCCTCTACAAACAAAGGCATCATATGTTCATGCAGTGAATGAGTTCGCCTGTCTTCCATGAGAAGGGAAGACAAGGCTGCGAGAACACTGTTGGCAATGCGCGTCTTACGGAATTATTGAGTAAAGTAAATCTTCATGCAACATAAGAAAGCGTGCATGCTTTTCTGTATTCTAGGTGACCAATCATGTGGCGTATCAGAATTGTTTTACCAGCAAGGAGTCAATGCAGAAAAACCAACAACGTGGAGACATCAGATTCTTATTGTCTCCATCGTTATGAAACTCGCGCGCGTTGTATAAATTAATCATATATTGATACTGATCAGCATGTTCTATTAATGTATGATCAGGTGGGTAGCCTCTTCATGCTGGTTGTTGCATGTTGGTGGTGGACATCTGCGGAAAAATTATGATGAACTGAGCCGTCAAGCCGGTGGGAGTGAGGCAGGATATTGATCAGATCCACATCGATCATGTTCTCTGTCGTGAATATGAATGTTTAAATAAGCGTGTGAGATTCCTTTTGCCTCCATGGGTTCGACTTTCGAGATATATATATTAAACAGATGAGTAGAAGGCAAAGCGTCAAACATCACACTTGCACTCCTCTCAAGATCTAAGAACTTCCACTCTTCTAGGAAACAAGGAATGGCTTCATCTTCCTCAAACAAGTTCCACCATGCCCGGTCTAATAGCTAACTGTTAGACCCCTGAGGTGGTATCCCAAGACCCGCCTACCATGAGCGTGCCTCGAAGTCATGGTAGCGGGCAACGTGCTAGGAGGGCACGTTATCGACTAAGTGTCGAGGTGCTAGATCGCGATACGCATGACTGCTCAAGGAAGGCACTGTGATGGTACTTGATCATAACAAGGGTTCTCGATCATGACTGTGGTTGTAGGCACACAGGAAGCGGTGGAGCCCAGAGGCTACCCCCGGAATACGTGCTACGAATGCTAGGGAGCGCTTGGCAGCGTTCCTTGGAGCAGATGCGGGCCATGGTGGAAGGATCAATCAAGTCCCTGGATCACAACCTGCCTTATAGGGAGCAGCGGGAATCATGGCATGGATCCAATCAATCCATGATTGGGGGAAGCAATCATGGATATGCCTAGAAGCCGCTTATGGAAGTCAAGCACGCCAGATATGGAAGTTGACCAAGAATTGGGGATCCAATAGGGCAAGCGGATTCTGAGGAGGAGAATCAGCCCTATCTATGGAAGATAGGTGTGCCAGATTGGGAAGCTTGCAAGGATCAGGGATCCAACATGGTAAGAGGAATCTCAGGAGGAGAATATTCTCGGCACACATGGAAAGTCTTGATAGAGATTGGTCAACTGCCTTATATAGACTTGTTGTTAGGGAAGGTCTAGATTACCTGGCATATTTGCTTGGTGGGCTTCGTGTATAAATAGGCGTGGACTCTCATTTGAGAGGGCGCTTCAAACGGGAGAGTCATTCGAGGAGAGCCAGACATTCACTCACAAGAGGGAGAGCAGACAACTGAGGGCACGTGGAACACACTGAGCGGAGAGTGTGAGTGTTGAGTCTGTATTGTGAGGGGTTGAGTGAGGAGTGCAAGCAGTGGGGGCTGTGAGGCATATACTCTACCAGAGTCTGTAGTTGGGTTTTTTTATACTTGTTGTGAGATAATACAAGTTAATTTTTCCCAACCTCTTCTCTGTTGCTTTGATCGATTCTAGGCTTGTGAGCCTCGGTTGTGTGGAGATTTTGTGGCTGGTCAGCAGAGCGAGCTATTGACGCCTAGCGGTACCAAGGTACTCGAGCGGTATTCGAGTAGCGCCATTGGCCCCGTGACACTAACCATGTAGGCCTCACCTGGTAATCTCGCAGCTGGAGAGTGATCTGCAAAGCCTTAGAGCTTCTGAAAGAACTTGCTCGACATCATCCTTGATGGGAAAGCTCAATGGCCTCCAAGATCTGCACGAATGTGTCGACAAACTTCTTCTGCTCCCTCTCGTGCAGAAAGCATTCACCCAGCAGAATACTAATGGGAGATGGGCTGATGAGGTTTTGGATGGTTCTCTTAGGCCACTGGACTTGTGCAGTACTGCCAAGAACAGCCTTTCTCAGACAAAGGAAGCTCTGCAAGATCTTCAGTCGAGCCTGTGCAGGAGAACGAGCGGCAAAAATGTGCATGCCGATGATATCCGCAAGTACTTGAGCACGAGGAAGTCGGTCAAGAAGGCGAATAAAAAGGCCATCTTGAGCTTTCAGAGTAGAAAAGATGTGTCTTTATCTCTTCTCAACAAAGACGACGAAGCTGCAGCATTTGTTAACTTACTGAGGGAGGCCAAAGTAGCATCCTCTGCTGTCCTCGAGTCAGTTTTATGCCTGATCTCCGGCTCGAGATGACCCTCATCGAGCAGCAACTGGTTCATTATTTCCAAGGTGATGCCCAAGAGAATAATAACCCCTGAGGTGGAAAGAGCAGATCTGAACGAACTGGCCAAGCAAGATATGACTCTGGAGTCTCTGATCAATCACAGGACAAGCAAGGTCCATGACCTGATGCAAGTCCGACAAATGCAGAGCAGCCTCAAGAATCTCGAAATCGACATCCAAGATCTGGAAGAGATGCTCGAGAACCTGTATAGAAGGTTGATCAAAAGCAGGGTCTCCCTCCTCAACATCCTCAACAACTAGTCTGTGTGCTTGCTCAGGGTCCTTACACAGTACCTCCTCAAGGCAAAATTTTGTAAGCAAAGAACCTGTTGGCAATTCTTGTAAATGAGAAGAACAGAACTGTATGACTTTATTACAGTAACATAATTACATGAGCAACTCTGTCTCTTTACCACTACATTGGCTTCTTTGATGAATAGTTGCATTTCCTTTAGTTACATGATCTGTTCTCAAACAGTACATTATGTGAAACGAGTAGATTGAATTAAATTGCCAAAAAAACACACAGAGGAATCAGCCAAAGAAGAGTAGCTATTTGACTAAAATTCATATTAGCCGAATCATCTCAGGAACCCAAATAGACTTCTTTAAAGTTAACTGATGTGTCTGCAGTTAAAACCTCAATAGCTTGCAGGGTTTCTGTCTATAGACTTCAAGCTCAGAATGTCCTCCTTCACTGTCTTTCGGAATGAGTTCCTTATGCTCGAGTACTTAAAACCTCACTAGAGAGCATATTTTCACCTCCTTTTCTCATTAACACGCATAAATTAAGTTCTGGCAAGCCTCCATTGGTCTGCAGCAGGCTGCTCTTAGCAATCCTAGGCAATTTCAACATCCTGATTGAACTGTCCACAAGCTCGTCAATCCTTTTCTCATTGTGCCATTGGGAAAAGGCATATTGCAAGAGGGTAAGAGAAACCAACTTATTGACACACCCGTGCAGATCTCGAGGGAGAGTTACCTCCAGCAAACTGGAGATGATGAAGAAGAAGTTGTTCCAGAAGCTCGTAAGCTGTTTAAGTTCTCCTCGAGACGTGAAATTACTGGGTGAGGCCTAGAGGCCAGAAAGCGAGCTGTTGGGAATGAGAATGGTGAACTGGCTTACAGTTTGATGAAGATGAAGCCCTCTCAAGTTTCATTGAATGAGACGGACTTGATCTCGAGATGGGAAAAATACCATTTGATCTTGTTATTCTGGCCATCTTCTCATCCATCGAATATATACCCTGAAGTGAGGGAGATGAGATGAATCTCATGTACCTATTCCAATCTTCTTGAGACACTGCCTAATCTTGCTTTAGATCCAACCAAAAATCGGGCAATACCAGTGACTAGTCCCCGCTTCATCCATCTGCACAGCTCATTTCACATCAACCATCGATTGGACATGCAGGAGCTGCATCTAAGTCGTCATCATCATCAAAGAAGGGCCTGCATAAGGGGACAATCCGCCTGGCAAAACTAGAGGAATCTGCAACTGCATTTGTTTATTTTGCTAGCCTCTAACTTTCTGCCATGGAAGAAGAGAATTTTAATGGCACTAGTGCTGGTCATTTTTCCTTTTTTTTTTTTTAATAATATTTATTCATTGTCCCCTCTCAATATCTGCTTCATGATGATCATCTGATTGGTGGGAGGAGAGAATGCATAAACAAAAGAAGCATATTACCCCACCCCGCATTATTTCTTCATCGAGATGGTGATGATTCCTTGTTCCCCTCCTCTACAAACAAAGGCATCATATGTTCATGCAATGAGTGAGTTCGCCTGTCTTCCATGAGAAGGGAAGAGAAGGCTGCAAGAACACTCGTGCAATGCGCATCTTACAGATCAGGAGGTACATGGTGTAATTATTAATGAGTAAATGGGTCGTGTAACACCAGAAAGCGAGCATGCTTTTCTGCATTCTAGGTGACCGATCATGTGGGGTGTCAGGATTTCTTTTTATCCAGTATTCAGTAAGGAGTCAATGCAGAAACACCAACAACGTGGAGCCATCAGATTCTTATTGTCTCCATGGCAATGAAACTCGTGCGCATTCTATAAACTAATCCTATGTTACGACTCATCACCATGTTCTATTAATGTATGATCAGGTGGGTGGCCTCTTCAGGCTGGTTCTTCCATGATGGTGTTGGACATCTGCAGAAAAATTATGATGTGGAATGAGCTGTGAAGCTGGTGGGAGGGAGGCAGTGCATGGACGTCGGCGAGATATCGACAGGATCCACATTGCGATCATGTTCTCCCTCGTGAATATACATATTTGAGTAGGTGTCTGAGATTCCTTTTGCCTCCCAGAGTTCGAGATACATATATATATACACATATATTCACCAGATGAGTAGAAGGCAAAGAATCAAACATCACAACACATCGTTCTCCTGTTGAGATCTAAGATCTTCCCTCTTTTCTAGGAAACGAGGAATGGCTTCATCTTCGTCGAACAAGTTCCACCATGCTCGGTCCAACAGTTTGCCATCTAGGCCTCACCCAGTAATTTCGCAGCTGGAGAAGGATCTGCACAGCCTTGGAGCTTCCAAAACAACTTGCTCGACATTGTCTTTGACCGGCAAGGTCAGTGGCCTCCAAGATCTGCACGAATGTGTCAATAAACTTCTTTCGCTTCCTCTAGTACGGAAAGCCTTCACCCAACGTGAGACTGATGAGAGATGGGTCGATGAGCTTCTGGATGGTTCTCTTGGACTACAGGACTTGTGCAGCACTGCCAAGACCAGCCTGTCTCAGACAAAGGAAGCTCTGCATGAGCTTAAGTGGAGCCTGCGTAGGAGGAAGGGAGGTGAAAATGTCCATGCCGATGAAATCCGCAAGTACTTGAGCACCAGGAAGTCGGTCAAGAAGGCGATGAAAAAGGCCATCTTGAGTGTGCGAAGTAGAAAAGCCGAGTCTTCATCTCTTCTCGACAAAGACGACGAAGCTGCTGCAGCATTTGTCAGCTTGTTGAGAGAGGTCGAAGCAGCATCGTCTGCCATCCTTGAGTCGGTTTTATGTCTGATCTTCGGCTCGAGACAACAACCCTCATCGAGCAGCAGCAGCCGGTCAATTATCTCCAAGGTGATGCCTAAGAGAATGATGGCCCCTGAGGTGGAAAAGGCAGATCTGAACGAACTGGCCAAGCAAGACTTGGCTCTAGAGTCTCTCATCAGTGGCAAGTTAAGTAAAGTCTATGGCCTGATGCAAGCCGAACAAATGCAGAACAGCCTCAAGAATCTCAAAATTGACATCCAAGATCTGGAAGGGAGACTCGAGAGCCTGTATATGGGGTTGATCAAGAGCAGGGTCTCCCTCCTCAACATCCTCAGTAACTAGTCCGTGCTTGACACTCAAGCCAAAATTTTGTATGCAAAGAACTTGTTGCCCATTCTTGTACATGGGAAGAACAGAACTGTGTCAATGACGCTGTCTCATAGTACACACAAAATCACACGAGCAATCTTGTCTCTTTACTAACACAGTTGGCCTCTTTAAATGAACATTCTACATTTCCTTTAGTTACATTACCTGCACTTGAACATTGGACTAAGAAGGGCAGTTATTCGGGTTGAAATCTTCTTAGCCGGGTCATCTCAATGACCCAAATAGACTTCCAAGTTGTCTATTTTTTCTAATAATGATGGTGTTCAGTGCCGTATCAACCGATCAATCCACCTTATTGTATATTATTCGGCATACAACCTGCATTAATCCTCATAATACATAAGTGTGGACGATAAATATTTAACGTTATTATTTTTTACTCCGATTATTTTGGATTGCAGGAGAATTTTGCAAGACTTCAGGGAAGTTCGGATACAACATAACTATCCGGAGGGGAACTCAGTTGCAGACATTTTGGCAAAAATGGGACGTGATAGCACGGAGGACGCGACCTTCTTTCAAGAACCTCCATCGGAGGTGTTACTTACTCTTTTCTTTGATGCATGGGGTCGTTACTCCCCACGACTCGTAGGATCTATACAAGCCAGGTTGGCTGGGCTTTGATTGTGTTGTGACAGATTCACTGATAGCTATTTTAAATACAGCATCATCTATTACCAAAAAAAAAAAACGTTATTATTTTAATGACTCATGAGGGAGAAGAAGCAGCAGCTAGAGGCGATGGACACTCCCCGGAAAGCTGAACCGTCCAGCTGCGAGCTGGACCTGGATCACCCCAACATCGAAGACTACCACCCCTATGGATCCGCCATTGACGAGCCCCGCGGAAAGCTCCACCTGTACCTCTCTCTCTCTCTCTCTCTCTCTCTCTCTCTCTCTCTCGATTGATCAGCGGTCTCGCATCGATTTGGTCGCCGCGGGATTGCGCAAAAGGAGCTCGTGCGCGGGAGTTTCTGCTGTTAATTGGCTTTTCTGTTTTTCTGTTAGAAATGCCACTAAAGAAGAGGATCGAGAGAGAGAGGCAGAGTGAGGAACTCCTACCCAATGTTATAAATAGCTGAGCAAAGCACAACAGATTGTATTGAATAATAAGAAAAATCAGCTCCATCTTCTCCTCCATTTCTTCTCTTTTCATTTTCTCGTCAGTTCCTCCCAGAATAACGGAGCGGCACATTGCTCTGTTTTGCTCTCAGACACTGCTCTGTTTTGGTTCGATATGGTATCAGAGCAATTATTGGATCAGAGAAACATGAATTTTGTGATCTTGAAGATCCAATAATTTGTCTTCCACTGTTCTATTGATCGCATTGCTGCTTCCAATTCATGGATTCATTCGAATTTGTGCCTGTTTCGTTTCCTTCCAGTCGTGACTTGCTTGATATCTCGCCAGCTCTCACTGAGGTTGCTGGTGCCATTGTTGATGTAAGTGAAAAGTTCCTTCATTTTGGGTGCATTGTAGAGTTTTTAAGCTCTGGGTGAGTACGAAAATTTTCCCTCCATTGAGCCGAAAGATCACTGATGTGTTTGTTTCTCAGGCAGTCGGTCGCTGGAGTAATGGCTTTGTTTTTTATCCCCTTTATGTATCTTTTGAAGCTGGATTTTACTCTTGAAAATTTGTGAAAGCTCAAAAAGAAAAAACTTCGAAGGAAAGGGACAGTAAATTGGGAAAAAAAAATAATCAAATCTCTGGAATTTTCATGTGCTTTATCATGAAGCCACTCTGTGCTCTGTTTTGTGCCTTCTCGGAGAATGATGGAAACCAGGGAACCCCGACCAACCATGGACGCTTTTCGTAATGAACCTGAGTTGAAGATTTGACACACTTGAATTAACTTGTGCTCGTGTCTGTTGAATTGCAGGACTCTTTTACATGATGCTTCAAGTCCAATCCACCTGAGCCATGGAACTGAAATATTTATTTATTTCCACTGTGGTGTTTCGTACTGCTAGTCAGTTACCTAATCTTATCACCAGCGAGGTTGAGCATTACCTTTTGTGAAAATATCTCTGTTACGGTTCTAGCAGTGGGTTACCTTACCTTATAGCATCATGTTTGGTGATCCATGTATGAATTTATAAATCTGATATGTTGTTTGTTTTCCTTTATCTTTTATTTTTTCAATGATATTGAGAATACAGGTAGCATATCAACTGTCATGTTTCAAAAATGTTTTTTTTCTCTGTCCCCTTGTATGCATGCTAGCTCTCTCTGCTAAAGTTGAGCCTTTATGTGGAACTTTGATATGTTTGTTGTGGGGTAAAATTTTGTCTTACTTGTGCTAACAAAAAGAAATGGACTTTAATGAGCTCTTGTAAATGTATAAGGAAAAGAATAGAAGATTATATATCATTTTGGTTTTCCCTCTGGAACAGATGATTGGGAGCCTTTTAATACCCTTCTTTTATTGACACTTCGATGGATAATATTCCTTTCATCATTCATCCCCATGCACTTTTTGCTTAAAGGACACGATGCACTGAGAAAAAAAACTTGAGGTACAGTTCAGTGGGAAGCTTCTAGTTGATCTAAATTGCCTTCTAATTGATGTTCTATTACTTCAGCATACAGAGCTAGCCATCTTGCTTTGTCTCACAGAGTGGATTCTTCCTCTTGTCGGAGGCTGCTGGTGGAGTTAATTTGCAGCTTTTTTTGTCGCTTCGTGGACTGGGGTAGTCAAGTACCATGGACCACGGCAAAGCATTCGTCCTAGAGAGGCATTGCCATCAATAAATTTCATTTGATTTCCACTTGTGTGTGGTGATGTAGTTTCTTAGTGGAGACAAAAGTCTCTCTGATGTTGTTTATCTAACCTGAACAGTCATCCTTCTAAATTAACAGTTGACCCAATTTTTGTTTGTTCAACAGGTTTCTGTCGCCAACCATACTTCCAGGATTGATTTCATTGTTTTGGAACAGATGACAGCGTTTGCTGTTATTATGCAGAAACATCCTGGACGTGTTGGTTAGTAGAATATGTTAGTTCATGCTTGACAGGCGTTTCTCTTTCTCAAACTTGAAGAATATGCCTGTTTGTTATTTCCACAGGGAATGGCCAGATAAGACAACTGCTTATGTAGTTCATTAGGTTCATTGCATTGTTATTTTTTGCTCAGGCCTGCCGCAAAGCACAATACTGGAGAGTGTCGGGTGCATCTGGTTCAATTATTCAGAATCAAAAGATCGTGAAATTGTAGCAGAGAAATAAATATACAGGGGCAGAGATGATAGGATTATTACATGATCAGATTATATCCATGCTGAAGTTTGAGCTTGCATTTTTCAGATTGAGGGACCATGTACAGGGCACAGCTAATAACCCTCTCGTTATATTTCCTGAAGGAACTTGCGTAAATAACCATTACACCATTATGTTCAAGAAGGTATTTTACTTTTGCATCGTGTCTTGTTTGAAAATCAAATGCGTCTTTTACTGCCTTTCTGCTCTTAATGCTTTTATTTCTTTCCATTTGTTCTAAAATTTTCTCTAATCAACCCATAACCTTTTCCTCAAGAGGTATGTTTTAGTATGAAAAACCAAGTTTATTTAAGATGTGCTTTTCACTTTCAATTTTGAACCACTCTTTTTTACTTAAGCAAGTGCGTGGACAACAAATTTCATACTCAAATTATCATCTTTAAGATTTTATTTATTTCTTGACGATGTGCAGGGTGCCTTTGAACTTGGTTGCACTGCCTGCCCCATTGCAATCAAGTACAATAAAATTATTGTGGATGCCTTTTGGAACAGCAGGAAGTAAGGAATTCTCTGCTAGCTAAAACTATATGCTGTTATAGATATTTCAAATCTCCTTGAGCTCCAAGTGCCTTTTTTCTTCCTGGGGGCTCATAGTATCATGTAAGCGGAATGTCAGGGGTGAGTTTTATTCGGAAAGAACTGTTTCCCTTCCTTCAGCCCAAAAAAAAAAAATGTTTCCCTTCCTTCAGCCAAAAAAAAAAAAACTGTTTCCCTTCAAAATTTAGCTACTGATACCCGTGCCACATGCAAATGTTCTCGGTGCCACTGCTCATGCCTTGATGGCTTCCTTATCGACAAACAATCCTTCACAGTGTATCTTCTGCAACTTTTGACATCTTGGGCTTTGGTTTGTGATGTATGGTACTTGGAGCCCCAAACCCCGAAACCTGGTGAGACACCCATAGAGTTTGCAAAGAGGTAATCAACTTCTGCAGATAAATTATTGGTTGGGTCCCTACTTCCAGTCAAATTTTCTGCTGGTAACATTTCCTCTCTTGTCTTGCTCATGCATTCAGGGTCAGGGACATTATATCTGTTCGAGCTAATCTAAAGAAGGTTGCTTGGGATGGATATTTGAAGTATTCTCGGCCTAGCCCAACGCACAAGGAGCGAAGGTAAGTAAAGTTCGAATAAGTTCAATATCATCATCAAGGCAAGGATTTTGCTCCAGCATGCTCTCGACATGGTTGGTATCAATCCATCGACTCCACTCCACAATGATATATAAATTTGGTTAGTATACTGTAGAAAGTTCCAGAAAATAGTTTTCCACCATCTAAGTTCTATTTTCTAGAAGTATGTTTTTGGGAAGTTGATTAAGTTGATTCCAATTGGAAATCATTTAATGTGCAGAAAATTTGAGGTGGATGTCTTTTTTTTCCATTTACTAATAAAAGAGCAAAAACAGAGATTTCAAAAAATTGGTCTGGTCCAATTTCATCTCCTCCACTTGAGCCCCATCTTTCCTCCATTGCCAGGTAACTCCCATGTAATTTCATCATTTAGTTCACACGCATGGGTTGCATGGTTTGAAACCTCCTTTAATTAGTTGTTGCCCTAATTTTATTCTCAATCTTCGCACATCTCCCCCCCACCCCCCCCCCCCTCTTATTCTTTCTTCCTTTCTGTAGCAACCTAGAATTGGACGGCTCCGAGAGAAGTTTGTGTATGGGAATAGGCTTCGACAAATAAACAATTTACTCAATACAATAAATATAAAGGGAGGTGGGGAGCAATCAACGGTCATTAGCCACATGAACAATTTCAAAACCGTCGGGCCTTCAACTTTTTGACACTTCTGACCACGTGGAAGATTATAACCCCACCTATCATTAGGAGTCAAATCTCTATGAAAGTGTTCATTAACTGGGCAATTTTCTCTTATTTCTTTTCAAGTACAAAGGCCGTTGCTAACATTTTGTAGGAAATTGCATTGAATATAGCGGCAAACCATGTCAACAACATCATCACCCATACAATTAGACTGCAAATTATAAATGTTTGTGTTAGCAAGATGCTGATGGTCGTCACATAACCTCCAGTAATCTAGAGCAAGAGAATGAAGTAGGTGGAAGGTTGCATGCCCGCTAGGATAGATAGTCCTGCTTTATGCTTATAACCTTGTGGTCCTTTTCCTTCCGCTGGCAACGTCTCCTGCCAAACCCTAGTTGGAGGGTTCGCCACTACCCTGTAAGACATGGTAGCTATCGTTATTGCAACTATTGCTAAAATGCCACTCACTATATCCGTCCAGAGCCTATGCCTTTGCTCTGCAATATCTACCTATGGTCGGTGAAGCTCAGTAGTGAAGGCTCCATGAACAAAGTGAAGATTCACTTCCTTCTTGGAGCCTTCCCTGCTGAGCTTCGCGGACCGTAGGTGGGCATTACAGAGCAAAAGTAGAGGCTTTGGATCGATATAGAGAGTGGCATCGCAGCGATAGCTGCAGTAATGATAGCTATCCTATTTTACACGATAGCATCAAACCCTCTAGCCATGGTTTAGCAGGAGACATTACCGGCATAAGGAAAGGGACCACAAAGTTATAAGCATAAAGTAGGAATATCTGTCCTAGCAGACATGGAACTTTCCACCTACTTCAGTCACCTGCTCTGGATTACTGGAGGTTATGTGACGTCACTCAGAGTCTTGCTAATACAAATATGTGTATTTTGCATGAGAGGGGTCTCCTCGTATGGGCAGTGACGTTGCTGACGTGGTCTACCGCTATGATCAATACGATGTCCCACAAGACATTGGTGACGGCCTTTGCACTCGAAAGGATGCAAGAGAAAATTGCCGGGTTAATGAATGCCTTTGCGGGGATTTGGCTCCCAATGATAGCTAGTGTTATAATCTTCCACATGGTCAGAAGTGTCAAAAATTTGAAGGCTCGGCAGTCTTGAAATTATTCACGTGGTTAATGACCATCGATTGCTCCCCAACTTCCCTTTATATTTGTCATATTGAGCAAATTGTTCGTTTGTCTATATAGGACAAATTAAATTCTATCATCTCTACCTCAATTTAAGAAATGAGGTAGAAGTGATGGAATTTATATGTACTTGTCAAAGGTTATTCCCATATGCGAGCATCTCTCGGAGTTGTCCAATTCTAGGCTATTACAGAAAGGAAGAATGAAGAAGAAAAAGAGAAAATAAAAAAGGTAGAAAAACTGTTGGGAATCCTAATCTTTCTTGCTAGATGCGTGAAGGTTGAGGAAAAAAATTAGGACATCAACTAATTAAAGGAGCACAACCTATTTCAAACCATGCAACCCATGTGTGTGGAACTAAATGATGAAATTGCGGAGGAGTTACTTGGCAATGGAGGAAAGACGAGAGGACTTAATGGGAGGAGATGAAATTGGACCCTAAAATCTCAACTTTTGCTCTGATATGAGTAAATGGAAGGGAAAAAAGGACATCCATCCAATTGGGATCAAATGAATCAACTTCCCAAAAACATAGCTCCTAGACAATAGAAATCAGATGGTGGACAACTATTCTAACCAAATTTATGCATCGATGTGGAGTGGAGTCGATAAATTGAAGAATGATACCAACTATGTTGGGAGCAGGCCGGAGCAAAATCCTTGCCTTGGTAATGATAGTGCAGTTCTTTTTGCAAGTCCATCAAATTGCCCGATGATTTTCATTATTTTCATGAGCTGATTCGATTATATCTGTTGGTTCAATCTTTCTTGAGATTAACAATATTCAATAGATGAGAGCTTTTTGTTTGGTCACTAAGTGTGGACTAAATGATATGGACTTGATCAACATATGGAAATTTTCTTCCTCTTTTAATTTTTTTATATTTTATTTTTAATATTTTCAAGATTGGGCGATAGGGGACGAAAAGGGTTAGAGCAAATTCATTCCCCCACCCTTTTCCAATAATATACATTTTTGTCTCATTTCTGAAATAATTATCTTTCAATTCTTTATGCTTTTTGAAACATAGGAAAAATGGAAATGGCACTGCATGGAAATTTCTATTGATTGAAGTTACGGCTTTAAAAGAGAAATGTTTTCGGAATTAGAACAAGTCAATAGAATCTCAAATCATGCTCATGTTTGTTCGAGAGTTTTACCCCCTTCTTGATTCAATTCGTTTCAAAGAAAAAGAAAGTCTCATTTTCTGGACATTATTAAATAGGTCTGGATTAGAAAAATAAATTTTAAGATTCAGCAGATGTGCTAATATGTTATTCTATTGATCTGTCTCAATCCCCGCAGTTGTCTGTCTGCTTCTCTGTGTATGAAAACCGGACCGTTAGGGAATTCCGACAGCGACAGGTCTACAGCAGCGACGTAACTCAAATACTAGCCAACTCCACGTGGAAACGGCAAAGACCACAAATTTTAATGAAGGAAAGCTGAAAATTTTCACCATCGAAGGTTGATGGGTCCGACTTGAATTCTTTGGTCTCGGTCAGTCTTCTTGACCTCCTGTATCCATAACCTCATCGATTGGTTCGTATAGATGAAGAATTCCGTGAAAGAACAAGCTTGAACTGGATGAAATCTTCCGATTCGTGCCAGGAAGGTCAACCTGTTACCCCCTACATAACTTTCCTAGAGTGGACGGATATGGTATGGAACCATTCCGGAGGAGGCATGTGCAATTGCACCATATTTCCCGCAATTAAAAAACTTTATGATTCATCAACTAAAGCAATAAGGGATTAGAAAAAGTTCACACTTTGGAAGAGTGATTCACACATGGAAAAGTCTTCGTCTTCGTCTTTTAGTGCCTTTTAACCTCCTCCACAGTGCTGACCGCCATTTAAGATTTAGCCTTAATGGAGGAGGCTGCTGACAGACAGAGATGAAGGACAGTTATCCAGGACAAAATCTTATTAGCCAAGTCATGTCAACAACTCAAATAGACTTTCAAGTTTACTGCTCTGGTGTACAGGTTCCTTCCATGTAGAAAGTAGAAATTGAGATTGCTAGCAATGAGAGATATTGGAACTTACATTTTGATGAACTTGTATGAGTAAGCTGAATTGTGAAGATTACGATATATACAAGACATTTTGGGATGATTTGAATGTGATTGCAATAGAGGATCTTGGAAAATTATGCTTTGACCATTGGTTGGGGCTTGTTCCATGTAGACTCAAAGCCCTGCACATGGTTTGGGTATTTGACCCAGTTTGATGTGGACCACCTGCCGAATGAAGCTCTTGCAAACTCGAATCCCTGGTCTGCTGCAGGCTGCTCTTAGCAATGCTACACTAGTCCACCAGCCTCAAAGAACTGTCCAGTAGCTATCAGGCTTCTCTTAGAACTGCTCTTATCCTGGCCGCAAACTTTGAGTCTCAGAGGCCCTACCAACTGGGAGCTCTGTCTATCAACTTTAGCTGAGGTCTAGAACTTCCCTTCAACTCGCAGCAAAAGCCTTCTTTCATGAATATCGTTGTGAGTTTGCTGAAATTCCAATTGATGTTCCCAGAGTTGTCAACCACTGCACACCCAAAACCATATTGTAGCCGTCTAAAGTTAACAGCCAGACATCTGCAATGAACTAAAAACCTCCCTGCACCTTCCATTTAAAATTCTTACAGACTAAGTTGCAATCTAATTCTATCCCGATTGCCACAGCTACCTCTTGATCCAAGAAGTTGTGAGTGCTACTCATGTCTGCTAGGATCTGGAGCACTCGTTTCCCAACTTGACCTACCATTCGCAATTTCACATAGTCTGAAGTTTTTTTGTTCTAGTCCCCACTTCAACCATCGTTACAGCTCATTTCATATCAATGATCGATTGGACACGCAGGAGCTGCAGCTTAATCAGCAACGTCATCAAAGAAGGGCCTGCATGAGGAGACAATCTGCCCGACAACACTAAAGGAATCTGGACCTGCATCTGTTTATTTTGCTAACATCAAACTTTCTGCCATGGAAGGAGGGAACTTCAATGGCACTCATGGAAATGGTTTTTTTTTTTTTTTTTATGTCTGCTTCATGATAATCATCTGATTAGTGGGAGGAGAGAATTACATAAACAAAAGAACCATGTTAGTAACCCACTCTGCATTATTTCTTGATTGTGAAGGTGATGATTCCTCGTGTCCCCTCCTCTGCAGACAAAGGCATCACATGTTTATGCAATGAATGAGCTCGCCTGTCTTCCATGAGAAGGGAAGCCAAGGCTGCAAGAACACTCGTGGCAGTGCGCATCTTACAGAATTATTGAGTAAAGTAAATCTTCATGCAATATAAGAAAGCGTGCATGCTTTTCTGTATTCTAGGTGACCGATCATGTGGCGTATCAGAATTGTTTTACCAGCAAGGAGTCAATGCAGAAAAACCAATAAGGTGGAGACATCAGATTCTTATTGTCTCCATGGTTATGAAACTTGTGCGCATTATGCAAACTAATCATTTATTGATACCGATCATCATGTTCTATTAATGTATGATCAGGGGGGTAGCCTCTTCATGCTGGTTGTTGCATGTTGGTGGTGGACATCTGCGGAAAAATTATGATGAACTGAGCTGTGAAGCTGGTGAGAGTGAGGCAATGCATAGACATCGGTGAGATATTGATCGGATCCACATCGATCTTGTTCTCTCTCGTGAATATAAATGTTTGAATAAGCGTGTGAGATTCCTTTTGCCTCCCCGGGTTCGACTTTCAAGATATATATATATTAAACAGATGAGTAGAAGGCAAAGCATCAAACATCACACTTGCACTACTCCAAAGATCTAAGAACTTCCACTCTTCTAGGAAACAAGGAATGGCTTCATCTTCCTCAAACAAGTTCCACCATGCCCGGTCTAATAGCTTACCATGTAGGCCTCGCCTGGTAATCTCGCTGCTGGAGAATGATCTGCAAAGCCTTAGAGCTTCCGAAAGAACTTGCTCGACATCGTCCTTGAGTGGCAAGCTCAATGGCCTCCAAGATCTGCACGAATGTGTCGACAGACTTCTTCTGCTCCCTCTCGTGCAGAAAGCCTTCAGCCAGCGTAATACTAATGGGAGATGGGTTGATGAGCTTTTGGATGGTTCTCTTAGGCTACTGGACCTGTGCAGCACTGCCAAGAACAGCCTTTCTCAGACAAAGGAAGCTCTGCAAGATCTTCAGTCGAGCCTGCGCACGAGAAAGAGTGGCGAAAATGTGCACGCCAACGACATCTGCAAGTACTTGAGCACGAGGAAGTCGGTCAAGAAGGCGATAAAAAAGACCATCTTGAGCTTGCAGGGTAGAAAAGATGAGTCTTCATCTCTTCTCGACAAAGACGACGAAGCTGCAGCATTTGTCAGCTTACTGAGGGAGGCCAAAGCAGTATCCTCTGCTGTCCTCCAGTCGGTTTTATGCCTGATCTCTGGCTCGAGACGACCCTCATCGAGCAGCAGCTGGTCCATTATTTCCAAGGTGATGCCCAAGAGAATAATGGCCTCTGAGGTGGAAAGAGCAGATCTGAACGAACTGGCCAAGCAAGATATGACTCTGGAGTTTCTGATCAATCACAGGACAAGCAAGGACAATGACCTGATGCAAGTCGAACACATGCAGAGCAGCCTCAAGAATCTCGAAATTTACATCCAAGATCTGGAAGAAGGCCTCGAGAACCTGTATAGGAGGTTGATCAAAAGCAGGGTCTCCCTCCTCAACACCCTCAACAGCTAGTCTGTGCTTGCTCAGGGTCCTTATGCAGGCCCCGAAGCCAAAATTTTGTAGGCAAAGAACTTGGTGCCCATTCTTGTAAATGAAAAGAACAGAGGTCTCCCTGTCTCATAGTACACATAATTACATAAGCAGTTTTGTCTCTTTACTTCCACAGTTGGCCTCTTTCAATGAACACTTACATTTCAGTTTTAAGTAATATTAGATTTTATCAGAAAGTTAGATTATATAAAAAAAATTAATATTTTACATAAAATATAGGTCATAATATGAAATTGTAATATTTGATAAATGAGGGAAAGTGACTGTAAAATTTTGTATAATGATATTTGATATTGTAGAAAATAATTTAATTTTTCAATAACATCATTCTTCACTATTCCTCTATCTTCTTTTTTTGGTCGCCAGCCACGGTATCCAAGCAAGTCCCACCAGCGGTGGGACGACATCTTTCAGCCAACCATACTTGACTAATCCGTTGGTCGCCCCGAGTCGCACGCCTGGCAATGGCGGGTGAGGCTCCCAATGGGGGTGTCTGCGTACGTGAGGTCTCGAACCTGAGACCTCCTTAAGCGGCACCGAGCTGCTTACCACTCGGCCCAACCCCCTTGGTCACTATTCCTCTATCTTCACTCCACTGCATCCTTTTCTTTCTTCATTTGTGGGTCCCACATCCGATAACAAAAGACAAAAGAAGGCAAAATGGGTTTTTGTGTGTGACACTCACAAGCAATTCAGCTTTCCATCGCTTCTTCCATGCATTCTTTTTACCAGGAAAATATCAAGGCCAGGGAAACTTCTAAGGCCCCGAATATTTAAATTACGTGAGATTTTATAACCCAAATATTGTAAAGAGAAATATCAAATAATTATTTTCCATGCAATCTTAAAAGATTACATTGAACCACCATACGCCCCATTACAGCCTGTTTGTTTTGATGCGTAGTTATAAACTTTCAATGGAAGGTTCATATTTTACTGCCCACTTTTCAATATTTGGAAATAGAATTTGAGGCATTTTCAGTTTGTCGGGCTATTGAAGTTTTACCGGGCCGAGTCACTTCTCGGGTAATCAAAATGCAGAGGAAAAGGTCTACATTTCTTTTTTTTTTTTTGATAATTGATCTTTCCATTCTGTAAGAATAATCACAAAATGTACAACTTGTACACAAAAGGATTACATTTCATGGATTTCATTGTGAACCCGCTAGAAAATATCTACTGTACCCAATGAAGAGGCTAATCGAGGTATTGAAACTATTCTCAATCTTAACTGATTCAAAATGAAATCAACAATCAAGTTCGGAGCCATAGATCTATGCTGAAATATTCGTTGATTGCGCTCCTTCCATATTGCGTAAATATAACAACAAAAAGCCAGCTTGAGGAGAGTAGAGTTTGGTGATCGTCCTTTGCTGCTCCTTGTAATCCATTCAAGTTCTGAGTTCCAATGGCCTGGGGTATGATGAATATGTAGTTTGGATAATAAACTGCTCCATATGCCTCCAGTGATTTGACAAGAAAAGAATAGATGGGATCGTGTTTCTGTGTCAGTTCCGCAAAAGTCACATAGTATCATTTGTTGACCCCTCCATTTCTGCATTCTGGACTTTGTCGAAAGTCTATCAAGGATTGCAAGCCAGCTTATAAACGAAGCTCTTGGAATATGTCCTGCAAACCAGATGAGATTGCTCCATGACACCTTGGCTTTCTTTTTCCTGATGTCCTTCCAAATATCAGCAACTTTAATGCAACTTTTTGAATTCCAAAGAAACATGTCAGCAGATGCAAAGGTAGTCGAGCTCTGAATATGGTGGATGGATTGTACCACATTAGAGTCCACACTTCTGGGCCAATGCCAAGAGTTATCCCATAATACTTTTGTGAGTGTAGCATGGACGGGAATTGATGGGAAAGTCTGCAAACCATTAGGCCATAATTGATGAAGAGGGCCAAGGGCAGACCAGTTGTCAAACCAAAAGTAAATGGCATCTCCACCTCCCACCTTGCATGAGACAAATTGTTGGGCCATGGTTCGTAACTTCAGCAGTTTCCTCCAACTCCAAGAACAAGAAGAAGGAGTTGCAATTGCCCATAAACACCTGAATCGCAGTAGGTATTTTTTGGTCCATGCGACCCATAGTGAGCCAGAATTGGTTAGTATTAGCCAAAGGTTTTGCAAAATGCATGCTGCATTCCACGTGGTAATATCCTTGAGGCCAAGCCCTCCTTCGCTTCTCGGGAAACATAATTCTGCCCATCTTACCTTGGATCCCTGTGCAGGTCCTTCTTTGCCCTTCCATAGAAATGCTGCACAGATTTGTTGTATCTTTCTTATTATGCCTTTGGGGAGGATGAAGTGTTTGCACCAATAATTGGTCATATTTTGAAGCACTGAGCTGATAAGTTGAAGTCGACCAGCATACGAAAGGGAGCGAGCTGTCCAGCTCCTAATTCTGACAGTAATTTTGTCAATTAGACCTTGACAATCATGTGCTTTGAGTTTTCTGGTGATCAATGGTACACCCAAGTACCGAATTGGCAGAAATCCCTTGCGAAAACCAGATATTTCAGCTAGCTTAATAGCTATATCCTCAGTAATTCCTGCATAATAGAATTCTGTCTTCTCAGGGCTAAATTTTAAGCCAGACAGTTTGTAGAAGCCCCTTAGCACCTCACATATTGCTCTATATGAAGTTTCAGCACAGTCCGTGAATATAAATAAGTCATCTGCAAAAATTAAATGAGTCAGCTTCAAACCTTTGCATCTAGGATGGTATCCCAATTCCTTCAAGTCAGCTTTCTTATTCAACATCTGAGTGAGGACTTCCATTGCCATGACAAAGATGTAGGGAGATAAGGGATCACCCTGTCGAACACCTTTCTTCCCTTGAAAATATCCAGCTAGAGTTCCATTAACTGAGATAGAAAACCATGTAGGAGTGAGACAACCACTTATCCATTTTATGAAACAAGCTGGAATACCGACAGCTTCAAGCAAATTGAGAATGAAATCCCAACTAAGAGAGTCAAATGCTTTGAACAAGTCTATCTTGATTGCACTTCTGGCCGAGACACCTGCCCTGTGATAATTATGTACGAGCTCGTGAGCAAGGAGGATGTTATCTAATATATTCCTTCCTTTGACAAAAGCGGACTGGTTTAAGCTGATGAACTCTGGTAGAATCTCCTTCAATCTGTTGGCAAGGATCTTGGCAATGCATTTATAGATAGTCGTGCAGCAGGAAATAGGCCTGTAATCTTGCATTTGTGCTGCATTATCCCTCTTAGGTATCAAGGTTAAGATTGTTGAGTTCGCTTGTCTCTCTAGTTGGCCTGTGGTAAAGAAATGCATTATTGCAGTAGTAGTAGTCTCCCCTACCACTGACCATGCTTCCTTGAAGAATGTTGCAGTATAGCCATCAGGACCCGGTGCTTTGTCACCATTCAAAGAGAAGATTGTGGCCTTGATTTCCTCCTTGGTGATTGGAGCTGCCAATATCTCTTTTGCTGCATTTGAAATTGATTTTGACACAATATTTTTAAGAAGGGCTGTTGTGGAGTGTACCTGCTGATCTGGATTTCCAAGTAGCTCTTGGAAGTAGGCCACAGCAGCTTCCTGTATAGCTTTACATGAGTGGACTTGAGTACCATCATGAGTGACCAAGAAGCGAATGAAATTCTTGGAATGTCTAGCCTTGACAGATCTATGAAAGAAGGAACTGTTTTGATCACCATGTTTGAGCCAAAGAATCCTTGATTTCTGCCTAAGCACATGTTCCTCAATGCAAGCAAGCTGGTAGAGTTCTCTCCTCAATTCACCTTCCAGTTGTAAGCATATTGGATCAGCAGACCCTGAGAGAATGGTAGTTTGAAGTGCCCCAAGCTTATTCCTAACCTCTGTCAATTTTCGAATGGAATCTTTATCGGAATGGCAATAGGTCTTTAGCTCTTTCTTCAAACTACGAAGCTTGTTGAATAAATTTGACATAGGAGTGCCATTTTTACTAGGATTCCAGCATCTCCGAACGGTAGACATGAAATCTGGATGTAAGCACCAATGATTATAGAATTTGAAAGGTTTGGGCCCAGCATTTTCAATTCTACTGAGCTGCAAGACAGAGGGAGAATGGTCTGAGATACCTGGCTCCTCAAATATTACCTTCGAGAAATTGGGCAGGTCAATCCACAGGTCATTCACAACCACTCTATCAAGTCTTCGACATTGAGGATCGTTAGCTCTTCTATTGGACCAAGTGTATAAGCATCCAGCAGCTGGGTGGTCCAACATATTCAAATCATTCAGCAAAGATTCAAATTCACACATACTTCGATCTTTCACTACTTCTTTGCCAGGATAAAAAACTTCCATAGGAGATTTAACAGCATTAAAATCCCCCATTAAGCACCAAGGTAAATTGATACTCGTTTGCATTGTTCTAAGTTCATTCCACAACATAAGCCTCTCTTCCCTTGTGTTGGCTGCGTAAATGAAAGTTATGAGTAGTAAGCCATGCTCAACTGTATCAATTTCGCAATGCATCATTTGCTCAGTCACTTTGATTACCTTCAACTGAACCTTATCCCTCCAAAACAACCATAGTCGGCCATTTCTAGCAACATTCATGTTGTTGGCATGCTGCCATGATCGCCATTTCCTTTGCACATTTGTTTCTTTACCAGGTCGGATCCGGGTTTCCAACAAACACATTACCTCCACCTTGTGTTTAGTAACATGAGCATGGACGAATCCATGCTTAGTGGGGTCATTATAACCCCTAATATTCCAACACGAAATGATCATTTCTTTAAGGAAAGGGAACCAGTCCCTTTGCCTTTTCTTTTACCTTTCTTACGCTTGAAAGAATGTATTAATGGTTGGTGATCCTCTGCATCCTCCTTCTCAAGTCGCAGGTGAGTATGTTTATTTTTTGCACCCATCTTATTCATCTCACTCATTTCCAACAGTGGAGGCTCTTCATCACTACTGTCATCCGAACTACTATGGGCCTCAATTAAGATCTCAGGGTTTTGTTTGGGATCCTGCTTCTCTTCCAATGGCAGATTGTCCATTTTCGTCAATATGCTCCCAGCAGAAGGTTCAGCATGGTCAGATGGAGAACTGGGAGCAATAGCTATTGTTTGCTCCATCTCTACCTTATCCGAGGAGATTGACTTCCTCTCCATTTGTTCATTTGTTTCCCCATTCCTTGCTTGGTCATTAAGTACCTCATTCGTTTTTAGACAGTCATGCCCAAACTCCTTACACAATGAGCATTTGTTCGGTGACCATGGCACTACAACTCGAATCTCCACTTCATGTCCTTCACCTACTTCAACACGGATAGTTTCAGGAAGAGCATCCTCAGTACTCACCTCAATGCAAATCCTAGCAAAATCCAAGTGGGTTTGATTGGCAGTACCTTTATCCATATATAATGGTCTACCAATAGAACTTGCAATATAACTCAAGCAGGTGGTGTTGTAAAGATGCATAGGAATGTCTCGGAAAATAAACCATAGAGGGATCGATTTCATATTGATCTTACCTGCAGAAAGTTCAGGAGACCAACGCTGAATCACTAGCAGTTTCCTTCCGATGAACCATGGACCGTTTTCTAGAACCCATTGTAATAGCTTCGAGTCTGAGAACTTGAGGACGAAAAGATTACCTTTCTTGGCTACACTTACTCCACCACGTTTGCCCCACATTTTGTTAATAGAAGCAGCAACCAAGCGATAATCAGGGGACTCTCCTACAAACCAGCCAACTAAACAGTTTTCCCATTGCTTAACACCTTCCTCTAGGGCATCAGATGGAAGCTTTACCACATTTCCTACAGATTGCCTCACCTGAGCATGGTAGGTAAGTCTGTTATCGCAATCCGTCTTGAACAAATTTCTCCAGCTGCCTGTCTTCACCGAGCTCGGTGCTGAGGGAGATGCTGGAACCTTGTTCTGGGTTTGAAGTGCTCCGAGATCCATAGTTGAGAAAAGGGAAATTCCTAAAATGGGTGGAGATGGGAATGGGCGGAGATGAAGGGCGGGGCGAGTGGTGATGGGCAGGGGAAATCTTGGGTTTGCGAGGAAGGGTGAAGAGAGGATTTTGGAAATCTTGAGTTCTTGCGAGCTAGAGTGAAGAGAGGATCTCTCTCTCTCTAACCCATCTCTCTCTCTTGACTTTTACACTGTAGAATACATTTTATTGTAGAGGGAAAAGCCAACTTTGCCCTTTTCTTCGTCTTCATAACCACATCTTCAACCACCTCGCCTCTTTTCTCCAGATTTCTCGCAACAATCCTTGCCGAGGTTTCTGCAGAAAATCAAAATCACCCTTTGAAATCTAACAAAATGACAATGTGGGAGGGGTGAGGTGGAAGAGAGAGATGGGGAGCATGGGTTGTGCTGGAATAGGAGACAGTCTTCAGTGAAACGGTCATACCGCATCAGCATCGCTTATGTGATATGTCTGTCCAATCACGACTTCACATGTAATAAATATTTATACAATTATAGTTATTAAATCCTAAAAATCGTTAAAGAATATAAAAAAAATCTTAAATAAATAGTGAAACCTAATTGAAAATAATATATAAATGAAAAAAAAATATTAAAAAATCAAATAAATGTTAAACTATAATTGAAAATAATATATAAATAATGAATTTTTATTGGATGAATATACTACGTAAGCGATACAGACATGGTATAACCACTTCACTGAAGACTTTCTCCTGTAATAGAGAGAAAATATCAAGGAAGAAGAATGATAGAAAGAAGAACATGAGAAAGTCACATCTATCTATACTATTATATATAAATACTAGAAAAAGAGTCTGCGCTACTGTTGATATTGTGATTTGTATGATTTATGCATCAATTCCCGACCTAGAATTGTATGTTTTCGGCCATTTCTCATACATTTAGAGGACAATTGCATATCTTTTCTGTATTGGAATTGAATTGGTATGAATGATAGTTGTCAGAGCTCCACACATGGATTAGATACTGCTGGGAGTTGTTTGATGTGCAGGGAATGATGAAGACATGGCTTGTCCGATGCAGCTCCTTTTGTAGAGAATTTCTCCTACTTTCTGTGTGAGAAATAGGGAAAATAATATATCATCGAAAAGCTCGTCGAGTCAGGATTCCAACGCATCAAACGGATCTCAATTCGGAGCTGTAACAAAGAAGTTATGGCCGAAAGAAGAAAACTGCGCGCGGAACAGGGGATAGACCGCGGTTTACTGAGGCATTTTTCCTAGACCGCGGTCTACTAAGAGGAATTCGCCGAAAAAGACTCAGAACACTTGGAAGAATGGTGGGGCCCACAACCTCCTATCCCACACTGCAAGAAAGGAGGGAATGCAAATGCTCTATATATAGTGGTGTACCCCCACAAGCAAAGGAGATAACCATATATATACATATATATACATATACATACATATATAGACATATATATAGGGGATACAAGAGTAGGAGAAAAAGGCACAAACTCTACTACGAGAAGAGGGACCACCACAACCATTCGGGAAGTCGGGATCGGGAGATTCGACTCCACTATCTAGAGTTCTTTATGTCCCTTTTCTTCTGATTTTCATATGTTGTCTTTTCTTTTAACTCTTGTAGTTTATTCGAATATGTGTAACTAAACCCCTAAAATCCTAGGGGGATCAATGGACCCAATACTATGTCTTAAGTAAAGCTCTTTCCTTTCACATGTATGATTCCGTCGAGGTACGCCTCCTTGGTGTTATTTATGCAAGTTCGTACTTAATGCTTTCTTTTGGACTGATCACCCACGAGATTGAACTTGAGACATAGAGGAACCTCGGGAGAGGAAATCGGTGTCATGCTAGAAGTTGCATAATCTAGGTTAGCTTATGCCGGAAGGTGAGGTTATTCGTGCGAGCGCATCGGAAGATGGTGAGCACCCTCGATAGCCATTTAGGGTTGGTTTAGTTTGGCCTTTCAACATTAATCACCTAGGAATAGAGTGGATTAGTGTCTTCCGCTTAGGTACATTCGTATGACATCGGAAGGTGCGTACGATGGAAGTGGGGAAACCCTAGAACCCTAGGTTAGTAACATGACAGAATTCATCGTGTGAAAGAGGATTCTTGCTTAGGACTAGAATTGGTGAAGTTGTGAACCTTAGGAGCCTTTCATCGACTAATTTCCATCTTTTTATTTTCTGTCTGTTTACTTTTTGTATTTTAATTACTTGCATGCATCACAACTCATTCGATTGACTTGGCTTGGAACTAGTTGTGTTAATTTTAGTGCTTAGTATAAGAGCCCTCGTGGGAACGATACTCTACTCACTCTGTACTACTTGTCTGCAATACGTATACTTGCGTGCAACATCTTTAATTACGCAACAGCTACGCTGTGGTTCGATATATCTTTTATAAGAAACTGAATGAATGATATAAAAGCATAGAAATGTTTAAAAATATAATTGCATCATTTAACTCACAATCAAATCTCCTTTTTGCAAACAAATGTTATTTATTTAAAAAGAGTTATGTTATTATTCATATGTTTATAATGTTAATATTTTATGATTTTTTATTTAGCAGTATAGAAATAATATACATTAAAAATTAGAATATAAATATAATATTTATCTCTTTCCCATAATAATACATTAATGTGATATTATATTCAAGTCTAGTCATTTATGTTAAGAGGTCATTCGTTTTGCGTAGAGGTTAATAAATAATTTCATTCCATTTCCCCATAGGACTCATTTTCTTAATATACCAATAGAATCAAATCCGGAATGAAAATAAAATACATAAGTTATATTCTTGTACTTAAAATAAAAATTTTTAATAATAAATTATATATTAATATCTTTTACATATTTTTAGATAAATATTGATATATATTGATCATATTTATTTATTTTCAATAATATATTCTATTATTTATTAATATAAAACAAATTAAGACAAAAAAAGAAAGAAATATTGTGCGTGGGAAGGCCTGATTGCACTCAAAATAAAAATTTTTAATAATAAATTATATATTAATATCTTTTATATATTTTTAGATAAATATTGATATATATTTATTGATCATATTTATTTATTTTCTATAATATATTCTATTACTTATTAATATAAAACAAATTAAGACAAAAAAAATGTTATGCATAGGAAGGTTTGAACTTTGCACCGCTCAAAGCACAACAACCCAACCACTAAGCCAAATTGCTATATTTGCTATATGTCTTCTGAAAATATATTTATTACAGAAAAATAAGGGGACAAGTGTCATCAAGCTAACAGAGGCACGTGGAGGCCTTAATAGAGAGTTTGTAACTCTTCTTTAGATTATAGATATAGATTTGGGAGGTTTAGTGTCTTTTTTATTTCTATATTTAACCCAATCAAATTTATATATTAAAATTTGATGATATATATTTGATTTACACATTAAAGGTAAAATAATAATTTCAGTCATTTTTATCTCACGCTATATCTACAATTCTAACTGTTAATATCTTTCGTTAACTGTTTACATTCTCTTATTTCACCATATATTACTCGATATTTATAATTTTAGCAACAAAAATCCGTCACATGTTTTAAAGAATAATTTAAAATTATAAAAATGAAAAAGTGAAATCGACATAATATACTGACAAAAATTGATAATGCTCTACTTACCATTACAAGTTAACGAATTTGAAATAAACTAAATTTAATAAGTTATAAATAAAAGATATAATTTTACAAATTCATCCTAGTATTTTATATTTGTTTATCTTTACTTTTTTCGTGTATAACACGGGCTTGTATCTAGTTTTAATAAGGTGAAATACTAATATTATTATTTTATTCACTCTCCTAACTCTCTCTAATGTTTACCAAACACAACAAAATCATATTATCAACTACTTTTCATGTAAAATAACTAGATATGGGTCCATGTTATATATGGAAAGAAAATAAAAATAAACAATGTGAAATACTTGGATAAATTTGTATAATTAGATCATTTATTTATAACTTGTCACAATTTAATTTATTTAAAATTTGTTAATTGACAGTATTAAGTATGATATTCCTAATTATCATTAGTATTCTATGTTAATTTTATAATTTCAAATCATTCGTTAAAAAAACATAACATACTTTTTTTTCTAAAATTTTAGATATAAAGCGAGATGAGGAAATCTAAACAGTTAATGAAAGAATTTTACAGTAAAGATCGTAGATATGGACTGAGAGGATATTGACTGAAATTATTATTTTACCCTTAATATAAAAATAATATGCATGTCATAAATTTTAATATGTAAATTAGGTGAATGGTAATTACGAAAAGTAAAAACGACACTAAATTTCACAAACATTTGTATATAATAGTATAGATAACTTTACATCGCAATCTAACAATACGTAAACCAAGTACCCTCTTAGTTACATGATCTGCACTCAAACAATGCATCATGAAAAAATAGTAGATTTGAATTGAACTGCAAGAAACTCGGAAGAATCAGACTAAGAAGAGCAGTTATTCAGGCTTAAATCGTGTTAGCGGAGTCATCTCAACAACCCAGATAGACTTTGAAATAGTCATAATTTAAGAAGAAATTGATATTTTTTAACGTTCCTTTTTTTTTTTTTTTGATCAGATATATATATATATATATATTTTTTTTAACGTTCCTTGCTATAAATAGATGGCTGTCTCATTCATTCTTTCCATCTCATTCTCTCTGTCGCCGAAACGCATGAGGGAAGAGAGGAAGCAGTATGGCGATGGACACTGCTAGGAAGCTGAGCTCGTCGAGCTCCGAGTGGGCATGGATCGCTCCAACATCAAAGACTACCTCCCCTCTGGATCCTCCATTAACGGGCACCACGGAAGGATCCTCATTTGCGTCTCTCGATGGATCGGCGGTCTCACATCGATTTGGTCGCTGCGGAATTGTGCAGAAAGGAGTTGTCTTCCATTGCTCTGTCGATTTCATTGCTGATTTTAATTCATGGTGTCATCTGATTTGTGTTTGTTTCGTTTGCTTCCAGTCGTGACTTGCTTGATATATCGCCAACTCTCACCAAGGCTGCTGGCGCCATTGCTGATGTAGTGAAAAGTGCCTTCAGTTTGGGTCCATTGTAGAGTTTTTAAGCTGTGGGTGAGTAAGAAAAAGTTCCCTCCGTTGAACCGAAAGACCACTGATTTGTTTGTTTCTCAGGCAGTCAGTCGGTGGAGCAATGGTTTTGTTTATCCTTTTTTTTTTTTGTATATTTTGAAGCAGGATTTTACTCATGAAAATTAGTGAAAGCTCCAAAAAAAAAAAAAGGAAATTTTGAAGGAAAGGGGCAGAAAATTGGAGAAAAAAAATTCAAATGTCTGGGATTTTCAAATGCTTTATCATGAAGCCACCCTGTGCTCTGTTTTATACCTTCCCAGAGAATGATGGAAACTGGGGAACCCCGAGCAACCATGGACGCTCTTCATGATGAACTTGAGTTGAAGATTTGACATACCTGAATTAACTTGTGCTCGTGTCCCTTGGACTCTTTTACAAGATGCTTCAAGTCCAATCCACCTGAGCCATGGAATTGGAACATATATTTATTTCCATTGTGGTGTTTCAGAGTGCTAGTCCGTCACTTGATCTTATTCCCAGTGAAGTTGAGCCTTACTTTTTGACAAAATATATCTCTCTGTGACGGTTCTAGCAGAGGGTTACCTTAGAGTGTTGTGCTTGGTGATCCATGGATGAATTTATAATCTGACATGTTGTTTGTTTTCCTTTGTCTTTTATGTTTATATTGAGAATACAAGTAACATATCAGCTGTCATGTTTCAAAAATGTTTTGTCTCTGTCTCTTTGTATGCATGCTAGCTCTCTCTACTAAGGTTGAGCTTTTATGGGGAACCTTGATATGTTCATCGTGGGGTAAAATTTTGTCTTAATAAAGCTCATAAAAGGAAATAGACTTTAATGAGCTCTTCAAACATTATAAGTGAAGCAACAGAGGATGATAGTTCAGTTTGGTTTGTCTTCCCTCAGGGAGTGACGATTGCGGGCCTTTAATACCTTTCTTTTGACAAGTGTCTATCCGTATTTGCAGGGTCATAGTATTGACACTTGGATGGTAAATATTCCTTTCATCCTTCATCCCCCTGCACTTATTGCTTAAAGGACATGATGCACTGAGAAAAAAACTTGAGGTACAGTTCAGTGGGAAGCTTCTAGTTGATCTAAATTGCTTTCTAATTGATGTTCTATTACTTCAGCATTTAGAGCTAGCCATCTTTCTTTGTCTCACAGAATGGATTCTTCCTCTTGTCAAAGGTTACTGGTGGAGTTAATTTGCAATTTTTTTGTCGCTTTGTGGACTAGGGTAGTCAAGTATCATGGACCACAGCCAAGCTTTCGGCCTAAACAGGCATTTCTTTCAATAATTTCATCTCTTTTCCACTTGTTTGTGATGATATAGTTTCCTAGTGAAGTCAAAAGTCTCTCTGATGTTGTTTATCTGACCGGAACAGTCATTGTTCTAAATTAACAGTTGACCCAGTTTTTGTTTGTTTAACATGTTTCTGTCGCCAACCATAGTTTCTATGATCGATTTCATTGCTTTGGGATAGATCACAGCATTTGCTGTTATTATGCAGAAACATCCTGGATGGGTTGGTTAGTGGACTATGTTAATTCATGCTTAACGTGCCTTTCTCTTTCTCAAACTGACATAATATGCCTGTTTGTTATTGCCACGTGGAATGGCCAAATAAAGCATCTGCTTATATGGTTCATTAGGTTCGTTGCGTACTTATTTATTTATTACTGTTTTTTCTTAGGGCTCTTGCAAAGCACGATACTGGAGAGTGTAAGGTGCGTCTGGTTCAATCGATCAGAAGCAAAAGATCGTGAAGTTATAGCAAAGAAGTAAGTATACAGGGACAGGGGCTGAGATCATAGGATTATTACATGATCAGATTATATCCTTGCTGAAGTTTGGGCTTTGCATTTTTCAGATTGAGGGACCATGTACAGGTCACAGACAATAACCCTCTTCTTATATTTCCTGAAGGAACTTGTGTAAATAACCTTTTCACAGTTATGTTCAAGAAGGTATGTTACTTTGCATTATGTCTTGTTTGAAAATCAAAAACTTCTTTTACTATCTTTCTGTTCTTAATGGTTTTATTTCTTGCCGTTTATTCTAAATTTTTCTCTAATCAATCCAGACTTATCCTGCGAGAAGTATGTTTTAGTATGAAAAACAAGTTCGTTTAAGATGTGCTTTTTCCCTTTCACTTTTTGAACCGCTCTTATTTGCTTATCTAGGAAGCATGTGGCCAATAAATTTGGTACTGCAAATTATCTTCTTTAAGATTTTATTTATTTCTTTATGTTGTGCAGGATGCCTTTGAACTTGGTTGCACTGTCTGCCCAATGGCAATCAAGTACAATAAAATCTTTTTCGATGCCTTTTGGAATAGCAGGAAGTAAGGAATTCCCCGCTGGCTAATATTTTATGCTATTCTCGACGATATGTGAAATCTCCTTGAGCTCCAAGTGCCTTTTTTTTTTGGGGTTCATTTTGAGTTTCATGTAAGTGGAATGTTAGGGGTGAGTTTTCTTCGGAAAGAACAGTTTCCCTTCAAAATTTAGCTACCGATACCTGTGCCAGATGCAAATGTTCTCCGTGCCACTGCTCATGCCTTGATGGCTTCCTTATCGACAGACAATCCTTCACAATGAATCTTCTGCAACTTATGACATCTTGTGCTGTGTCTGTGGTGGATGGTACTTGAAGCACCAAACCCTGAAGCCTGGTGAGACACCCACAGAGTTTGCAGGGAGGTAATCAACTTCTGCATATAAATTATTGGTCGAGTAGTCTCTACTTCCAGTCGAATTTTCTGCTAGTAACATTTCCTTTCTTGTCTTACTCATGCATTCAGAGTCAAGGACATCATATCTATTGGAGCCGGTCTAAAGAAAGTTCCTTGGGATGGATATTTGAAGTATTCTCACCCTAGCCCAAAGCACGGGGAGCGAATGTAGGTAAAGTTCAAATAAGTTCGGTATCACGACCAAGGCAAGGATTTTGCTCCAGCTTGCTCTCGACATGGTTGGTATCATTCCTCGATCCGTTACTCCACTCCACGATGATACATAGATTTGGTTAGCATACTGCAAAAAGTTCTAGAAAACAATTTTCCATCATCTGAGTTTTGTTTTCCAGAAGCTTTATTTTTGAGAAGTTGATTCAGTTAAATCCTATTTAGAAATCATTTAATGTGCAAAAAATGTGAGGTGGATGTCGTTTTTTTCCTTCTATTTACTCATAACAGGGCAAAACTAGAAATTTCAGAAAATTGGTCTAGGTCCAATTGCGTCTCCTCCCATTGAGTCCCTCGTCTTTCCTCCATTGCCAGGTAACTCTTCCGCAATTTCATCATTTAGTTCCACGCGCATGGGTTGCATGGTTTGAAGCAAATTGTGCTCCTTTAATTAGTTGATGTCCTAATTTTGCCTTCAACTTCACACATCTAGCAAGAATGATTAGGATTTCCGGTTGTCTTTCTACTTTTTTTATTCTCTTTTTCTTCTTCTTTCTTCCTTTCTGTAACAGCCTAGAAGCCCGTGTCTAGAAATAGCATTCGACAAGTGCCATATAATAGGATAGGAGTTGAAAAACTGAGGTAGAGGTGATGGAATTTAATTTGTCCTATGCAGGCAGACAAACAATTCACTCAATACAACAAATATAAAACAGAAGGTGGAGAGCAATCGACGGTCGTTAACCATGTGCACAATTTTAAGACCGTCGAGCCTTCAACTTTTTGACGCTTCTAACCACGTGGAAGATTATAACCCCAGCCATCACTGGGAGCCAAACCCCTATGAAAGCATTCACTAACCGGACAATTTTCCCTTGCGTCTTTTTGGGTGCGAAGTTGTCGCTACATTGCATTGAATATAATAGCAGATCATGTCATCAACGTCATTGCCCGCACCAGTAAATCCCCTCAAGCAAAATACACCTCTGTTTGTATTAGCAAGACGCTAGGGGATCTCACGTAAGCTCCAGTAGTCCAGAGTAGGAGACTGAAATAGGTGGAAGGTTACATGTCCGTTAGGACAGATATTCTTGCTTTATGCTTATAAGCTGGTGGTTCTTTTCCTTCTGCTGGCAACGTCTCCTATCAAACCCTAGCTGGAGGGTTCGCTGCTACTGTATAAGAAATAGTAGCTGTCATCACTACGGTTATCGTTACTATGCCGCTCTTTATATCAGTCCGAAGCATCTGCTTTTACTCTGCAATGTCCACCTACTGAGCTTCACGAACCATACCTGGACATTGCAAAGCAAAAGTAGAGATTTCGGACTGATATAGAGAGCAGCATCGTAACAATTACCATAGTGATGATAGCTGCCATGTCTTACAGAGTAGCAGTGAACCCTCTAGCCAGAGTTTGGTAGGAGACACTGCTAGTAGAAGAACAATGACCACAAGCTTATAAGTAGAAAGCAGGAATATCTATCCTCGTAGATATGCAACCTTCCACCTACTTTAGTCTCCTGCTAGGGATTACTAGAGGTTACGTGATGTCCTCCAGTATCTTGCTAATACAAACATGTGTATTACGGATAAGGGGAGTCTACTTGTATGGGCGATGACGTTGCTGATGTGGTTTACTGCTGTGTTCAATGCAATGTCCTACAAGATGTTAATGATGGACTTCGAACCTGAAAAGACGCAAGAGAAAATTGACTGAGTTAATAAATGCTTTCATGGGGATTTGGCTACCAGTGATGGTTGGGGTTATAATCTTGGACATGGTCAGAACTGTCAAAAAGTCAAAGGCTCGATGGTCTTGAAATTGTGCACATGGATAACGATAATCAATTGCTCCCCACCTTCCCTGTATATTTGTTGTATTGAGTGAATTGTTTGTTTATCTGTACAGGACAAATTAAATTCCATCACATCACCTTAGTTTCTTCAACTCCTATCCTGTTATTTGATATTCCCAGACGCGGGCTTCTCTCAGAGCTGTCCAATTCTAGGTTGTTACAGAAAGGAATAAAGAAAAAAAAAAAAGGAGAAAGAAAACTAGAATCCTAATCATTCTTGCTAGATCCCTGAAGACTAAGGACAAAATTAATACTTCAACTAATTAAAGGAGCATAATCTGTTTCGAACCATGCAATCCATTCGTACAGAACTAAATGATGAAATTGTGAAGGAGTTACCTAGCAATGGAGGAATGAGTGGGGACTCAAGGGAGATAAAATTGGACCCATACTTTTTTTTTTTTTTGAAATCTCTACTTTTACTCTGTTTTCTAGAGCTTTCTACAATATGTTAACCAAATTTATATATCATCATGGAGTGGAGTCGATGGATCGAGGAACGATACCAAGCATGTCAAGAGCAGGCTAGAGTAAAATCCTTGCCTTGGTGATGATAGTGCAGTTCCTTTTGCAAGTCCATCAACTGCCTGATGATTTTTTTTTCCTGAGCTGATTCAATGAAGCTGAGATTTCTTGGTTCAATCTTTCTCGAGATCAACAATATTCAATAGATGAGAGCTTTATGTTTGGTCACAGGTGTGGACTAAATGAGATGCGCTTGATCAGCACACATAAATTTTCCTCCTCTTTTATTTTTGTTTTTTATATTTCATTTTTAATATTTTCAAGATTATGCGATATGGGAAGAAAAGTGTTAGAGCAAATTCATCCCTCCTCCTCTTTTCCAATAATATACATTTTTTTTTTCTCATTTCTGAAACAATTGTCTTTCAATTCTTTATTTTTTTAAGCACTGGATACATAGGAAAAATGGAAATGGGCCTGCAAGGAAATTCTTATTGATCGCGACAAATAAAAGTTGAAAGGGAGAAGTTTTCAAAAATTGTACCCTTTCTTGAGTTAATTCGGTTTAAATCTGAATTATTCGGTCAGACTTCTGGACGATGAAGATCGAGAAAATGAAGACCAAGAAAAAGAAAATCTCGCATCATCATCCTCCTCCTGCACATTATTAAATATGTCTGGATCAGAAAAATAAACTTTTAAGATTCAGCAGACATGTCAATATGATATTCTATTGATCTGTGACAATCCCCGTAGCTGTCTGTTTGCTTCTCCCTGTATGAAAACCGGACCGTTAGGGAACTCCGACAGCGACAGGTCTACAACAGCGTTTGACCGTTGACCCCTTCCAATTCATTTCTCCACGGCACAACAGCGACGTAACTCAATTACTAATCAAACTACGTGCGGAAAGGCAAAGACCACAAATTTGAACGAAGGGAAGCTGGGAAATTTCCACCCTCAGAGATTGATGGGTCTGACTTGAATTCTTCTGTTTCGGTTAGTCTTCTGGGTCCCCGGTATCCATAACCTCATCAATCGGTTCATACAGATGAAGAAGTCCGTGACAGAACAAGCTCGGATGGGATGAAATCTTCCGAGTTATGTCCGGAAAGTCAGCCTTCTGCTCCGCACATAACTTTCCTGGACAGGGTGGACATGGCATGGGACCATTCCGGAGGCAGCATGTGCAATTGGAAACGCCGACAATTAAAAATTTTTACTGTTCATCAACTGAAGGGACGACCAATTAGAACAAGTTCACACTATGGAAGAGTCGATTCACACGTGGGAAAGTCAAAATCTTCGTCTTTTAGTGCTTTTTTTTTTTTTTGAGTAGTCTTTTAGTGCTTTTAACCTCCACAGTTCTGACCTCCATTTAACCTTAATGGAAGAGGCTGCTGATAGATAGAGAGGGGGTGAGAGAGAGAGATGGGTTTTGCTATGGTGCGTTCTGGCCTGCTATTCCTCGCCTGTGTGGTGCCTCTGGCGCTGAGCCCCACATCCACGGCGGCGCTCGGGTTCAGCTGCAGCGTCACCGCCAATTGTACGGCGCTCGTGGGCTACAGGTCCCCGAATGCGACCACCTTCGCCGCCATCAAGACCCTGTTCGGGGTAGAACAGCTATCCTCCATCCTCGGTGCCAATAACCTCCTGGAGTCGACCTCGGCCAACGCCAACGTGACGCAGGGCCAGGTCATCAACATCCCCTTCTCCTGCTCCTGCTCTAACGGCACCGGCATCCCTGAAACGATGCCCGTCTACGCCGTCCGCCCCGGGGACACCCTCTCAGCCATCGCGAACGATGTCTTCAGCTACCTCGTCACGTTCACCGACATCCAGGCGGTGGCGGCAAACAACATCACGAACCCTGACCAAATTGAGGTACCTGCTTTTAGAAATTAAGATCAGAAATAATGAAAGACGCCGAGGAATGAAACCTACCTCGGATGGTAGGAAAAATTTGGGTCTGGCTCAGTAATGAAAAAGAATAATCTGGATTGGTTGAGATTGGGAAGTTCTATCCAGTGAGTCTATCCTGTTTGTACTAAATTAGATTCCA
The DNA here is from genome assembly GCA_037672795.1 of Lagerstroemia speciosa. Taxonomy (NCBI): domain Eukaryota; kingdom Viridiplantae; phylum Streptophyta; class Magnoliopsida; order Myrtales; family Lythraceae; genus Lagerstroemia; species Lagerstroemia speciosa. The sequence continues at coordinate 11,981,825 of CM075288.1, read as the reverse complement.
TTGAATTTCCGGGTATCGGTTAAAAAAAGAATAATTTGGGTCTCGTAATTGATAACGAGAACGAATTGAGAAAACTTTGGCACGATAACCCTTCCGCTAGTCTTTGAGGCCACACGATCAATACGATTCAAGACAGGAAGAAAAATGTTCTCCTCGCGGTTGTTTGTTGCACAAAGGTGTAGAGCCTGAGGGATTAGATCTTGGATCAGGAGAGAAATATGTGGAAAGTGATCGATTGATCGAATACCCAGAAGAGTAATTCCGACTCGGTATCAGTATTTACAAGTTTAGTCTTTGAGGCGGATATCATCGTCGGGACACAATTCTCGTGAATAAATAAAATCGGTGATTTGTTTTTTTTTTTTTTTGAATAGAAGATGAAAATTGTAGCTTAGCTGAACAAAACGCGGCACATATCCAATTGTTTTTCAGGTGGGGCAGAAGCTGAAGATCCCTCTCCCGTGCAGCTGCAACCCCGTGGACGGCCAGAAGGTCGTCCACTACGGCCATGTGGTGGCTTCCGGCAGCTCCGTGGAGGAGATCGCCCAGCAGTTCAACGTCTCCGCCGACGACATTAGGAGTCTCAACAATATCACGAGCGATAAAGATCTCAAGGCCGATGTAGTCATAGACGTTCCGCTGAAAGGTCTGTCCATCTCTCTCTCTCTCTCGCCCCCTCCCTACTCCCTCTCTGTCCAAGATCCATGGCTCGCGTGGGCTGTTCTTTCTGTTCTGTATACTGATTGGAAAAGATCTGCTGGTGCAATGGCCTCCAATGGAGGGATTTCAGAATTCCCGGGCTCGGGAAAGGAAAGAAAGCTTGCACCTCAAGTAAGAGGCCGTATTGTTGATGATTTTGCAGTTCGGGACTTCCCTGATGCTACCAGTGCTCCAAACACTTTCTTTGTTGATGTCCGATGTCTGTGATTGACTTCGGCGACTGAACCCCGAATTTCTGAACTGTTCTTGCAGCTTGCTCGTCCTCGATCAGCAACAACTCGCTCGACTCCTCCCTTCTCCTTCCGAATCTTGGTAATGGCACTTACGCCTTGACTGCGAACAACTGCGTCAAATGCAGCTGTAGCTCAGCAAACAACTTCACGTCAGTATCTGTCCTCATTCTCCTGCTCTTCTTTTGACTGGTTATCGATTGTCCATTGAATTGAATGTTCTTCGGCCTTTTTTCTTGAACGTATGTTCAGGTTGGATTGCCAGCCATCTCGGTCGAATGTGTCGGTGTGCCCTTCTATGCAGTGCCAGGGGACTGATCTGTACATCGGGAACTCGACATCGAGCAAGTGCTGCAACTATGCTGGCTACACGAATCAGACTACTATCATCACGACCCTCGACACTTGTCCCGGTAAGCACGAAAGTGGTCTATATTATATGCAAGTGTAAACATCTCATGTTGAATCAACGGAGCTACGTTCGCCAAATCAGCCAGTTTTTGTCGAGCCCACGTTGAGAAAGATCGACATTGTCGTCCGAGCAAATGGAATTCCATTTGCGTCTCGGTCGAGACTAATTCTGGGTTGGTTTTATTTTCATCTGCGAACAGCTCTGCGCAACTCTGGTGCAAAGGTCGATTTGGGAGCACTCAGCTGGAACATCCTGGTCGCCCTTATCCTGGTGACCCTCTCCTTGCATCATCTTCAGTGAGTTGTTCCAGAGCTTCTTTGTGATCTGGTGACTGCTCTTCCAGTTTTTCGACCGGTTCAAGTTCATCGTCATTCATCTTCTTCTTCCCGTGACAAGATGGCGAGCACGTGAATAAAAAGAAGAGTAAAATATCGGAACTTTCTGCTTTCGTGTTTTTCATTGCATTTGTGTCGAAATTGTGTGTAATGCTTGTATTTGGTTCCAATTCGACATTGTATTCCTACGAAGAAATGGGAATAATACAACATTGAAATAATGATCTCCTGACTGGAAATTTCTGCACAGTAAAACCTAATCAAATAAATTCACTTTCAAGGACAGATGATGAGCTATCGACCTAACCCGAGAGGGGTCGAGCTGGAAGAAATGATTGGGAGATTGATAGCCACGATTGAATACTCCACTGGAAATCATTAGTAAAAGAAGAGGACATGAAAATGATTGGGAGAAGAGGTGAAAAACAGAAGGCATCAAGGGCTTCAGGTAACAATGAGAATATCAAGAATCAAGGTGGTGCAAGGATATACAGATACAGCAAAAATCTAAACATTACTGTCTTTGAAAGAATGTTGGTAAATTGGCTCTACTGAAAGGTGGCCCCGATCATCAATACAGATCCGCTGTATACGAAAATAAATGAAAGCTCGAGTGCAGTTACTATGCCAAACCAGGTGGTTCAGGATGGAATGACTTGCTTGAGGACTGTCGATGTTGCTTCTCACTGAGCTCGTTTCTTGTGCCTTTGAAGAAGTCAACGTGTGCATAAGATCGGATCCCATCAAAGATCCTCTGGAAACTTGTGTATGCATCATCACAGTTCATCTTCAAATCGTTTGCCGTCTACTTCATGGATGGAGTGGCAAAACACTAGGAACAAAGGCAGAAAAGAACAGGATTGGACGAACTCTCTTCCCCGAAGAATTTGCCCAAGCAGATGACCTTCAATCAATAATACGAGACGAGAACATATTCAGATGCTGTGCATTTGTACAATCATCAGAACAGAGAAACAAGTTAAGAAATGCAGAAAGCCAACGAATCAGACAACATGAAGATGTGCCTGTATTAGTAGTTTGCTGAACCGACTGGTGCAGCGTTACCCAATCCCATCTTCTGTCCCAATAAACAAAGCTGCTCAACAAACTCTGCTCCTGTTAGAATTTCGGTTGTCCCGTAAATGATGTGTTTGACATTCTGTTGACGTTGTGCAAGCTCTTGCAAGCTCCCGTATTCCACATAGTTACCCCCTCCAATCATGAAAACAATGGCCTCCTTAAATGGTCCTCTCAGGTGACTACTACTTGTCCCAGAGCTTGATTTAGGGGCACGTGGATCGAGGATCAGATAAGGATCGATTTCAGGGTTGGGCTTCCCTTCCATCAAGGCTTCAACCGTCCTTGCCAGAGCCAGCTGCCGATCGGTTGACAAGAGATTCTTCACCCCTGCAGTCACAGCACTTATTGATTGCCCATAAAGTTTCTCCGCCCAATCAACAATGTTACTTCGGCTGGCAGCGCTTGCAGAGGCTAAAGAAACATTCAGCGACTTAATCTTCTTTACATACTGAAATGCACTGGTGTCCACTTCCAATTCCTTTAGTGATGCTTCAACAGAGTCAACTTCAGACTGATTAAAGGTTTCTGTGGAAATTAGATACATGATTGCAAAACGCAGCTTATCAATCTTTGTACCCTTCCCTTTAAGCACGCCCAACAGCTCGCTACGGTCAATGTTCCCTCTAACCATCATATCATTCTCCTTCTTGGCATAAGAATCGAGTGATCGCTCCTTGATTTCACCCAACAATACAGTAGCAATGTTTGTGTGCTTATCAATCACTTGCTTCCTTTCAGTCAATTCTGGAAGCGAGTTAACTGCATTCATAAGATGCTTCGTGTTCCCAATCAGGTCAGTGCCTTCAAACTCAGCCCCTTCATTCCCGCCTGTTCTTCTGTTTACCTCATCAACATCTTTCTTGTACTTGTTCAGCTGGGTCTCAATTTCAACTGCAACTTCAGGAAACTCTAATGAGCCATTTGCCTCCCAAAATGGATCCGAGCTATCTAATTCGAAGGATTTCATCCCACCCTTCTCACCTTGAACACTCAATCTGTTCAACCTTAACCCTAGCACATCGTGCACAAGGGGCCTATACCTAAAATCATGTTGTATCCCAACTGCCAGCTCGAAGTTCCTGTCAAATAAACACAAAATTGGGCGCTGAAATGACCCCACAAAACCCCCACCTTCTGTGAACAAATTGTTCTTCGATAGCAAGTGATCCCTCAATCTCTGATCCAGAGCTGAGGCGACCATTTCAGCAGGCCCGCCACGTGGGCACCTAATAATGGGAACCACACCAAGGGTAGCCAATACACAGAACAACCCACTCACTATCCTCTCCACAATCTCCTCAATCTCCCGATCTCCAGCAGACGGATCATTCAACTGAACGCAACATGACTTCTGTGACAAGGAAAACAAATTGTCCTCCAATGAAATGAACTCAAGGTACTGATCGTGAACCTTTGAAATTCTTTGACCCGAGTCCAAGTGCAGGGTTCCTGAGGCCAGGTCCTCGAGGAGAGGGCGTGGGATCGAGCATGAGAAGTTGAGATGGAAACTGTCATACAAAGACCGTGAAGCATCGGCAATAATCTGCTGAACGTTGGCCTGGCTGGCCTGGACAAAGTAAACAGCAGGGACATCGTGCACAGGTTTCCTATCCTTATCAATAAGGAAATACAGGGTCACGCCATGTTTACGGAGATCCTTGACGTGTATTAGGGGAGAGAGGATGTTTTGGCAGAACCGGTCGTAGATCAGGATCTTGTACACCTCCTCGTTGGCCGTGCCGCTGGGGTTCACAGGTTGGTTCAGATTTAGCATCCGAACAATGCATTCTGTACAGAAGCTTCCACAAATCAGACTCCAAAATCGCGGGAATAACAGCACGGATGAATCCCACTACCAAATCAGCCGAATCATCAAGTTGCACTTAAATACTTCAATCTCATCGCGGACAAACTCAATCCTACTAATTAATCAGGTCGAATCTCAAATCATTACACACTCGCGGTCCAATTGAAGCATCAAGCGAAATGAAACCCGATCTGGAACAGATTCAATCCCACCAGCGATGCAGTTTGAATCCCAGATAACTTGCGCATCGACGTTGGTTTCACAGGCCAACGACTTCGAGAGATATATATGGATCAGAAACAGAGTTAGAGAAGGCAACCGCGCACCTGTTTGCTTCTGGCGGAGATTGAGAGCCATTGCTGAGGAAACTAAGCTTCTTCTCGGTCGGAGATGTGCGGGGAAGGACTGATGAAGGTGAAGACGAGCCACTCCCGGGCGTCCTTGAGAGAATGATCACATGCGATGAGCTTGTTGCTATTCCCATGAAGAATCCGCTAATAGATCGCCACGTCACACAGCTGGCTTTTGCTGCAGTAGTTGTAGTTTCACCCCCTCTATTTGTTAATTTTACGAAGAAACCCCAATTCTTTAAGATAATAATGCGACGGTCCTTATATTGCTTGAAGTGGAGTGGCATGAATGGTGCTGGTTGGACAGTCTTTAGACAGTCACGAACAATCATCTTTTCCTTCTTTCGATCTGCATGGTATCTAAAACCTCAATGGGAAATGGAAACAGATTGATTCAAACTCGAGTAAAATTGGTCCACTATACATGGATGTGATGGGGGATCTAGTAATAGGTCTGAAGTAAAGCACAGTACGAGTCAAGCCCGGTCAGAAAAAGCCAACTGGTTTACCTCTCTAACAGCCAATAACCGCCGCACCTAATTAAGTATAATAGACGGGGGGGTGTTTGCAGTCCGGTTTGGTTCAAAAACTGTTTTGAACCGAACTACATTTCTAGTTCGATGTCAGCGGTTGAATGTGTGTAAAATGGAAGAGACTGAAGATGGCTCAAAAACTTGGTAGTACAGCTATTTTAATTCCAGAAACCATTTCAGAGAAACATCACATTATACAGTCCCGCAGCCTTGCGAAGGTCCAAATCAATTCATTACAAGGTAATGGAAGAAATGCAAAACGTCACAATTTGATCCCCTCGGACACAAATCACAATGCCATCGAGGCATGAGTGTGCTCTACACATTCCGACTTGGTAAGATCGATGCGATTCCTTCCACAGGCAAAATTCCAGCTCCCATTTAACAGAATAAGTAATGGGTGATCTTCAAGTGGCAAAAGCATTCGTGCAGAAAAATCACGCCCCCTTGAAATTGATGCAGGCGTTTCAAAACCTTTTAACCTGATTCGGGCTAACTTAAGACCATTCCTGGCAGGGGATATTCGAGTTTTTCCCAACTGCTGCTATTCTTTAGTGATCCATCTCCGACCCCTGACTTGGAAACCACCATAACTTTGGTCACTGCTGCTCTCTCCCCCGCTCTCTGCACTGGTGTATCCAGATCTGTGGCGGCGGTTCTTCTTTCCTCTTGCAACCCCACTGTCACTGAAGCTTCCATTCAGCAAAGGATCATCTATACCACGAATGACTCTCTGGGCGGAAGATGAGGCGATGCAGCTGTCGTCCTTCGTCCTCCTCTTGTCCTTGTCATGCCGCTTTATGTTCTGGGAGATTCTGTGCAGCTTCTGATTAAACTTTGTGATGCCTTTCTCCACTGGCTCCACTGCTTGGGTCACTGTGAACTTTAGATCGTTTACAATCTGTTCAAGGAACGGAAATTCTCATTTAGATTGAACAATAGGAACGCTCTGCAGAAATAATATAAGGAAGAGAACAAATAAAGATGCTTTAATTTCAAGTGCCAGTATTCAAGTAAAATGCCCGTGATGGTTCCTACACTTCACCACGTGGTAGAGCCTATGTGGTAACACCAACCACTGAAAACAAGCCAATCTTTAGGACCATTTTTATAAAACCTAAAAGACAAAAAAAAACCCAAAAATAGCTTAATTTTATTGGTTGGTGTTCCCATGTAGGCATTGACAGGTGGTGACATAGTTACATACAAGATTTTCTCGCAGTAAAATTTCTTGGCTCACTTTTGTCCATGTAATCCTTCATAAATTTAATATGCGCTTCTACCATTGCAGCTTAATGAATCACTATTCATTTTGTCAAACATGACATGCCTCATTAGATTCTATCTCACTGAACAGTTTCATTTAGGATCTGCCTTCCCCAACAGAGGAAATCCATCATAAGAAGAGGCTTACTGAGACTACAGATGAAAGTAGAGGGTCCAGAGAGGGTAGGTGAAAAGTTTAAAGCAACCAGATTAACAACAATCAAACACCGGCAAAAGCTTAATGGCTGCAGATAAAAGTAGAGGGCCCAGAGAAACGATTCTCTAATTTCCCTGAGGCCCAGTTGACTCCAATAAAACTGTTGGCTTGGAGCAGCCTAAAACTTTTCATATCAAATATTAACTTATCGAGTTTGTTGAAAGAATTTGATATTCCTCTATTTGCTATGAAAGGCAAAAGTTATGAATTCACAGTCAAGAGTACCAATAACACAAAAAAGGAAGATGCGAAGATGACTTACATATCCACCACCGCCAACAAACACATCCCGAACACTCTCTCTGATGGTCATTGCACTCTTCACATCAACATCTGGCTGAGGAAGTCGCAACTTCGTTGGCCGCTCACTGTCCCTCACTTCATCAGGATCCAAAGGACAGTCAACCGAGGCATAGTCTCCAAGAACTGAAACACTCCCAGGAAAGCAATCACCCATTAGCTCGTAAGGCTTTGCAGGAAACACATAGAGGTGGATAATAGAAGCAATGCCCATCTGCGCTGGATGAACAAACAAAACCGTTAAAAACGTTAATACTCAATGGAGAAATCATAAACAATTGCATCAGAGGTTAGTCCATCTATTCCTCAATTCATTCTTGGAAAATATCTTGCTCATGATCCAACAGGTCAATTTGATGTCACAAACTGAAAATGTTATCTGACTAAGAGAATCAAGAGGCGCTCAATCATCCATAAGTCAATACCACTCTCCAACTGATAATGATACAGAGAGTTAAATTAGAGATACAACTCTTCAGATGTAAGTTTCCACCTCTGTCTCCAACTGATAAGGGCTACAAATGCTAGCGGTGTGCAATATCCAACAACGGAGCAAGAACAAATCAAGTACAATATGATTTTCAAGAAAACAAAACTGTTCATTATTCATCTAAAAAAATTTTTGACTAAGCACGTAACTCCTTTGGGATCATATACAACATCACAAAAATGACAAGGTCAATTCTTTCACAACCGAAGCCCTCAAAACAATTGATGAAAGCAAGAACACCATAAATACACGCAATACATAGGTAAACCTTGCAAGGAAAGTTAAAAAGGCAGTATCTACCTCTACACAAATGACAAAGTCCTGAACACTTGACTTAAATTGCAGCGCCTGAGCAATGGGACTCCTAAACAAACCAAGAGCATAAAGAGCAGCAATTGCAACTCCTTGCCACCAGGTTAGAAAGACGATTGATTTAAACATGAGAAACTTTGCCAATGGCTTTATGTGTGCCAATTCATCCTTCGTGGCAGTGTAAAACTGCACTAAACAGTACAAAGCCCAAGACTGACTGAAGTTAAGGACGACTGCCATGTAAATATACCTACATGAAAAAGAGAATAATAAGATAGTTGAATCTCAGAAATTTCAACGCAACTATCTCATCGAAATTCATATCAATCAAGCTCTTACAATGACTTAGTAGTAAGAACAAAAAGGCGCCTATCAGACTTCTCAAGGTAAAAACAGCCTATGATATTGCCAGATTAGATAATAGGTGCAAGCAGCCAAGTTATCAAAGGCATGTCAATCACAAACAAGGTAGCCAGGAACAAATGACATTCAGTTCTTCCCTGAAAGTCTTTTCAAGAGTAAGGAATGTCCAGCAGAGCTGGAGGGTGGTGATTACTTTCCTCTCATGTTGACAACATCAAATCATGGAAACAAGCTAAATGAACTTCACCGATTTTGGGAGAACTCTACCTGACCTACTTGCATGCTTTTGAGGGTAGAACAGTACATATTTGCTCTAACGCTATATTATCGTGAAAGATTATTATCAACAACCAATGATCATATAAACTTGGCCTTACCCACAGCTAAAATTGAATTCTCCCTCACAGTACACTCCTAAGGCTTCAAGAAGTACTGCTAAAGCCGCACTCAGAGCCTTTATTAGCATCTGCCAAAATAATGTACATACTGATTCAGGGGAGAATTATACAATCCAATAAAGAGGTGTGATTCATGCAAAAAGAATTAAATTCAAAGAGATACATACATATTGAACAATTCCAAACTTGATAACCCGGTAGAACCAGAGGCCAAGCTTCCATGGTTTCAAGATGTAATTCATTGGAAAGGGATGCTTAACATAGCCATGGTCAGAACCATGCTCCAGCAAAGGAGTTTTGCCCGCTAAACGCCCTTGTCTTTCCATGAATTCAATAGCCCTTTCTTCCCCACCTTAAGATGACGGTTAAAAGAAACGAGCGGGAAAGGGTAAGCCAAAGAATGCTCCAGTGATATGAACAACATGCCATATATTAAATTATATTTTTTTAAAAAGAAAGAAAGAAAGAGAGTTTTAAGTTCAGAGAAGCGATGTACCCAAGCAAGCAACGAGATACCTCCCAAAGCAGTACATGGCAAAGGATTCATAACAATCTCGTAGTATTTCAATATCAACACTGATTGATGGGTAGAGCAGTGAAACAAACTGTAAGCAGAATTAAACTATATGAAGTTAAAGAAAGGTATTCAAAACGCAAAGGCAAAGCACAACAAATTGTTAAAAAAAGACAGAAAAAAGGATGCAACAATCTTCAAATGTTGGAACACTGCTTCAAGGGGATTAGTTCTGGCAATATATGTTTAAATCAAGCACTTAGCATATTTGTAAATTGATTTTTTCTATAGATAAAGAAAGTCCATAATTGAGTCTGAGAGATAATAGAGAAAATACACAGTAAAATTAAACTTCTCATCATTACAAGTTACTGGATCTCCCTTATAAAAAAACAGGGCTCAATTTCTTGTATAGCACTCACCGATTCTACTGCATAGCATGGGACCATAAGGATGACTCCAATTAAAAACTTTTGCTCCTGTTACATCAAAAAATTGAACAGTTTAGGAATCTTATAAAAACAATTGCTACAGAATTCCAATATATGTCGCAGAGATAAACCTCAGGGTTTTTGTATGCAGAAAGGTGCTCGAACAAGAGGTACATGGAGAGAGTAAGAGTCATAAGTACAAATGCACCAGCCACAATTGTTGCCCATGTTGGAGGGGTGTATGTCAGCAAGATTTGGAGATCGTAATAACTGAAGAACTTCATCAGCTATTTCTTCAAAGATACCCAGCATAATGGAGTCAGCAAGCTGTGGTGCATTATGTTCAATGACGAATCAACATAGGCATACAAATCACCGCCCACATTCCTACTCCTATTCGTACGTATAAAAGTTCACAACTTCTGTCAGTTCAAAATATGAGAAACCAAGCAATAAAATAAAATAAAATAAAACGAAAATATTCTCCAGATACAGATTGAGCAGAGCTATGAGACACTCAATTGAATTAAAATCAACATTCGGTAAAGCCAAACTATATTAAATATAAAGCAAGCATTTTATCTAACATGGTGATCTCCAATCATGGACCACGAGAGTTCCATTTATCATGTTCTTTGGCAAAGCTTCATTTTTTTTTTAACAAGGAGAGGTGATCCTGTACAAAGTACACGTTCTGAAAACCACCCGAAAACAAATGTGTACAGTAAGTGCTATCTCCTAGATAATTAAATTCAAAAACTTTCTGGTCGATCTGACCAGTGAATCGCTTCCACGGATAAAGCGAAAAGAAAAAAAAAAATCCCGCTTGCAATCTGCAACATCCATTCCAGGAAAACCGAGCAAATTGACCCGAATAAAACAACCCCTCGAACGAGAGGGAGAACTGCAGAAGCTCGGAACTTACAAGTACCTGCAAATCCGCCATATCCTCATCAACCGGATAGGTATACGCAAACCCCCAACGCGGAACGAAGACAAATCGAGTTCCCACAACGATCGAAGCTGAAACTACTTCGCACTTGGGATAGCAGAAATCCACTGACCATGGAAATTTCAGAGAAACGAAGAGGCAGGGAGGGAGAGTGTACGTCCAGTGTTCACCAATTTCAGACAAAGAAATTGCAATCGTGAACCCTAGAGCTTGTCATCATCTGCCATTTTTAATTCTGTTCCTCCGCCTCTGATCTTCAGCCCCGCCAATATTTACGTCTTTGGGCCGCCCTGCGGGCCTAGGTCTGGCCCACACTCTTTATGGCCCCGTGGGAGAAGGGCCTCTTCGGGCCCATACCCGGCCCGACTCGACTTGATCATAACCGGTCTCACCCTGACACAGATCTGGTTATAACCTGTCCAAAAATGGAGCCTTCCGCAGGACAAAAACTTCAGTGAACCAGTTAACGTGTCCAATAAAAATTTACTATTTATATATTATTTTTAATTAAAATTCATCATTTATTAGGTTTTTAAATATTTTTTACCATTTATATGTTATTTCCAATTAGGATTAACCATTTATTTAAATTTATTTATATTTTTATAGATTTTTTAGGATTTAATAATCATAATTGTATAATTACTGATTATGTGTCAAGTCGTGATTTGACAGATATATCACATAAGCGATGTTGACGTGGTATAACCGCTCCACTGAAGACTTTTTCCTTCGGTAGAGCGGTTATACACGTAAACAATTCTGATATAGTAGCATATTTGTTTAATCAGGATCTCACATATAATTAATCAGTGTACATTTATGTTTATTAAATTTTAAAAAGCCTTAAAATATATTAAAAAATCATAAATAAATGGTAAATTATGAATGGAGATAATATATAAATAGTAATAAAATATTAAAAAATTTAATAAATGCTAAATCATAATTAGATAAATATATAACTAGGGAATTCTAATTAAATAGATGTATCAAGTTAATATCGCCTAAATAGTATGACCACTACATTAAAGATTTTTTTTCATAATATGGATTGTGATATCTAAAATTTCTATTTTTTTTTTAAATAAAGTTCACCAATTTATAAGAGATCTCACGTACGCAGACACCCCTCTTGGGAGCCTCACCCGCCATTGCCAGGCGTGCGACCCGGGGCGACCAACGAATTAGTCAAGTATGGTTGGCTGAAAGATGCCATCTCACCGCTGGTGGGGCATGCTTGGATACCGTGGCTGGCGACCAAAAAAAAAAAAGGAGAAAGTACTCAGTAGGGCAATCATACCACATCAGCATCGCTTACGTGATATATCTGTCCAATCACGACTTGACATGTAATCAATATTTATATAATTATAGTTATTAAATCCTTAAAAATATTTAAAAAACATTAAATAAATGGTAAACTATAATTGAAAATAATATATAAATGGTAAAAAAATATTTAAAAACGTAATAAATGATGAACACTAATATATCATATAAGTGATACTGACATAGTATAACCACTTCATCACTGAAGACTTTCTCGCAGAAAAGGGACAGGAAGGATGAGCTGCGGACCGGCCGGTCCGGAGACCAAAAAAAAAAAAAAGGCTTCCTGCTTTAGCTCTTATCCCCTCCAGAGTTCTGACGTCTCTCTTTCTCTGCGGTCTTCTCAGTTCTCAGCAAGCTACAGGTAATGGTGCTGTTTGATTTCAATGCCGACCAATTTGTCGATTGATGTTTCAAATTCAGTTCAATTTCGTTTCTGCTGCAGTGATTTCTTAACTGGGTCTTACAGTAGAAGCCTGTTCACTTGGCTGATCCCTCCATGAAGGTGGAGGGAACGTTTTCTTTCTCTTCCCCGCTTTGAGGTCCTCGGGGGTTCTATTGACGCCCTTCTCCGTGTAACTCCTTTGCTCTTGCAATGTCAGTTTGATTGATTCCGAGTGTGCCCTTAATTTCCCATTTTTTCGACAATAGGGGGTGTGCGCAACTTGCTTCTGCTTTTGCTTGGAAACCGTGTTTAGCTCGTAAATTCTTCAAGCAAGTGCATGAATAACTGTTTCATATGCTACATTCCTCTCATCCAAGTAGAAAGCAAGAGAGTTCAGAACCTTATCTCGGTTCCAAATAGGAAAGAATGGCTGTTTGGGATCTTCTTTTCGCCAGTAATCACAATAGTGTTGTCGATAGGAATTTGATTTCTGGATACCACCCTGGCTCCTTAGGCTACATGTACCTGCAATTCAGAGTTTATGCTCTCTCTGCAGTAATATCAGTTACTGGAGTGGTTTTTGATGGTCAGCTTTATTCCCGTGTTTCAATACTGAGAAATATCAGATGTCCTTTTGTCAATTGACTTGCTTGAGCTCTTCGGCCACCATTAGATGCTGAAACAGTGGTTTCCACTTTGTAGTTACTTTTGCTTCCTTGTTTTGTGTTAAAATTTATGATTTTGTGTCTGAGATTCATATTGTGCAACTCTAAATTACTTCAGATGGTCCAGCAAACAATGGACTCTAAAACTGCTGAACGTGGGCATGGAAAAAGCGAATCTGACTTGCATTCTGGTGATAAGCAGCTGCCAATTGCTTCAAAGAAGACTGCATTGAGAGAGTTGCGTAATGAAAACAGAATCATAGTGCCAAGTTCGACCAAAGGTTTCTCTTTTTTAAAAGACAAGGAACCAACCAGGGATCCCATCAAGGTTGCTGGAACAAAAAGACCACCTCCGCAACCCTCCCCAGATTTGTCAGTCAGCCCACCTCGGAACCACTCTCCAGGGGGTAATGCTGCTAATGGTCAACTTGTATATGTCCGCAGGAGGTCCGAGACAGAAGCTTCTAAGAGTGGCACAGGAGACCAAGTATATATCAGTCCCAATCATCTTCAGACTGCATCGGTGAGTGTTTCACAGGAGTCAATGAAACAGCAATCCCGGATAAAGGAGCCAAAGATGGTCCCGTATCCTGCATTTGCTTCTGTCCCCTTTACTTCTCCTTTTGGCTCGTCTACGAAACCTTCTATTCCTTTTCCTCTTGGAATGTCTGGCATGAAGGCAGAATTACCAGCAGAGCCCAAGCATGGTTCAGTTGCTTCTGCTAGCTCACCTATGGAAAATTCAAAGATGATGAAGCATCTGCACTGGGAAGAGCGGTATAACCAGTTGCAGAAGTTATTGAGTGATTTGGATCAAGCAGATCACAGAGATTACTTCCAGAGTATGCTTCATGTCTAAATAATCCTGTATGAGATAATATGATCTTGCCACGATGAGAATTTTGGGATGTACTCATTTTTAACTCATTTGCTTCTTCCAGTGCTTGGTTCACTCTCTTCAGCAGACCTCAGTACACACGCTGTGGAGTTGGAAAAGAGATCAATTCAGTTATCCCTGGAAGAAGGTCAGTAATACTCTCGAGAGGGATAGAAATGATTGTCTGTATAGATCTCTTCTTACCCTGCAACTTCAGTTATTATGGGATATTGATACGATACCATACAATACATTTGTTCTTCTAGGATGAAGCTTATCCATTTCCCCGGAGACAGATTTCGTAAATATGAACAATCTTAATCTAAGGGAAAATGTTAGATATGGTGCAAAGCAATACCATCAGAAATGAGAAACTGTATGGGGATCTCCGTCATTTTAGTTGTCCAAACACAGTCTAAGCTGACCATACTATTCTTGGAGCTGCTACAATTTGTTTCATGTGTCCTGGTGTTCTCCTGTGTAGTTTGGAATCTGATGCTGCAGAAGTTTTTAGGCTTGTCTTGTGTCTGAACTCATCTTGCTCTTAGATGCACGAGGAACTAGTTCTGCTTAATCTCAGCTCTTGCCACCATTTACTTTCCCCTTAATGTTTCTTGCTTACAATTTGCAGCAAAAGAGATGCAGAGAGTCGAGATCCTGAATGTGCTGGGTAAGCCCGCAATGAATTCTTGAAGGCACTTTGCAGTAGACTAGAGTTACCATTGAAGTAAAGTTTACTTCATCTGTGTTTGAAGCACATGTTTCATGGAGACCATTCTGTCGTGGAATGGAATGCCACTGTAATTTGACGATGCAGAACAAGAGAATTAGCTTTTGAGGGCAAAGTGAAATTCTCCCTGGGCCATTAGAGCCGCAAGGTCGTCCTGCCTTCTCTATGTAGATATAAATGTCATTTGCTTCCAAACACAGACTTCCATTTTTCTGAAGCAACGTAATGCTTTCCGGTCCTTCTCCCCACCCACTGACCAAGGCTGAACTGCGCAGTCTCAGTTGCCATTTTCTCACGTAACAATGAATTTTACTGATTCACATTTCAGTCCCTCTCCCTCGATTAATGCTAATGCTGCCAGCAGTTCTCTGTCATGTAAGAAACACATCTGATTCTGCTGGAAGCTTGAAGCTGAAGAGGCTGCCTGACTCAGATATTGGAGGACCAAAAGTTGCCCAGGCACGCACCACCGGGCCCAACAGGCGCCATGGTTTGAAGTCATCAAGTGGACGGCATCTCTCCTCTGAGGTACCAATGCAATTTGCTGTTATGTATAATACAAGTCAAGCTTCTCCGAGATGATGCAGGTTCTTAACCAACTAGCTAGCCTTGGTATCTCTTCCCCTAGTAAACCCATTGGTGTTCTACATAGGAGTGGAATGGCAAATTAAGTTTTCAGGGCTCTGCCATCCGGCTGCCACCGTATTCTTTCCTCCTCCTGTAAGCTCACCTCTGATGGTGGCTAATGCAATGTTCTTGAACCAAACATAATGTCAGGAGGATAGTTACTGGGAAAACAGGAAAGAGCCCCCCTAACCTATTGGTGCCTCGAATCTGTGAAAGATTCAATGTGTCAAACGAGAATCTGTCACACTGTCACATGTAAGAATCAATGCCCAAGAACTTGTCACATTCGCCTCGAAACATCATGGAACCATGCAACTGTTTTACCACTTTACGTATCTCACCAGCAAGTTGATGAGTCTCATCGCCAGCCACGAACCTACAGGCCTTATTCTCCACATGGACTAGACTGTAACCAGCGATCGCCTTCACTCCTCTCTCCTTACCCAACTTTCTCACTCTAGCCGCCTCGCTCCACATCCCACTGGCTGCAAACATTCCTGAAGCAAGCATGTAGTTCGCCGAGCATAGTGGTTCCAGATCCAGAATCTGAGGGACGGCTCTCTCACCGATCTTGGCCTTCCCGGAGCTCCTGCAGGCACTCATAATCGCACTCCAAGCACTTGCTCCGGGTTTCAACTTTGAAGGCAAGCTCTCTATTAGGTTGATCGCTTTCTCAAGCCTCCCAGCCCGAGCAAGCATGTCCGCAGCACAGGCATAGTGTTCTGGGCCCAGGTTGAGTCCGTCCTCTTGGACCATGGACTCGAAGAGGGAGACCCCCTCCTCTACTAGACCTCCATGACTGCAGGCAGAGAGAACTGACAGTGAGGTCACTGCATTCGGCTTCAGTCCCTCTTCCCTTAACCGGACCAGCAGGGAAAGGGCTTCCCGGGCGAGGCCATTCATGCCGTAACCTGCAATCATGGCACTCCATGTGATGATGTTTCTGCAAGGAATCCAGTTGAAGACCCTCCTCGAGGACTCAATTGCGCCACTCTTCGAGTACATGTCAAGGATTGCAGTCCCGACTTCCACTTTGTCAGCAAGGCCTCTCCGGATTGCGATCCCATGGGCCAACTTCGACCTCTTGAGTTCAGCAGAAAGAGCACATGCCTCGAGTAAATTCACCATTGTAACTCCATTTGGTTGCTCTCCAGCTTGGATCATTTCGCCAAACACATGTATGGCTTCATCAGGCTTACCACTGTCGGCTAACCCAGCGATCAAAGCACTCCACGAGACCGTGTCCCTTATCTTCAACCTATCAAAGAGCTTCCGAGCTAAGTTGACATGGCTGCACTTTCCATATGCATCAATTAAACAGTTCAGCAAAAGCTCATTCATTTCATATTCCCGCCGCATGGCCACGCCATGAACCGACTTGCACCAAGCAGGATTTACATAAAACTTGCAGGTCCGAAGAATATGCACAAGAGAGACCTCATCGAACTCGACTCCTCCTTCAGCCATTGAGCTAAACAACGAGAGAGCTCCCGGATATTCCTCATTAAGAACGAGCCCAGATAACATAGAATTCCAGGAAACGAGGCTCTTCCAAGATAACATCCTGAAAACCACTAAGGCAGAGTCGGCATCCCTACACTTGAAATACATATCGATCAGAGAGTTCCCAACAAAAGTATCAGTATCCAGGCCTTTGCGGGTTACAAAACCGTGGACCACCCTCCCCAACATTAGATCTCCTACACCGGCACAGGCCTTAAGAACACTGACAACCATCACTTCATCCGGATGAATGCGTCCCTGGGAGACCATCTTCTGGAAAATTATTAGCCCGACTTCCGGTTCCCCGCTGTTTACATATCCCCGTATGATCACACTCCACGCAATAACGTCTCTCTCAGGCATTTCATCGAACAATCTCTCTGCACTCTCCATGTCTATCTCAGCATACATGCCCAGCAGGTAATTCCGAACCGATGGAAGACACTGAAATCCGCTCTTCACCACATAGCCATGAACCTCTAAACCTTCGTGCTCCACTCGAGCTCTCCTGTATGCCTGAATTACAAGCACCAGTGTGGCAACGTTCGGCTCGAATTTCGCAGCACGAGCTCTCTTAAACAACTGCAACCCTGCTTCCCAATCTCCCATATCAAGGAACCCGCGAATGAGAATGTTCCAGGAGATCGAGTCCCTGGCTTCCATGGACCTGAAGATGGCCATCGCAGAACCAGAGTCCCTGCACTTCATGTAGAAGTCGAGAGCTGAATTGGCGACCGAGGATGACGAAGCAAGTCCGAGCTTGACGGCGCAAGCTTGAACAGATTTGAAATGGGTCGGCGATATCTTCGAACATGCTTTGACGATGGAGGAAAGCACTGAAGGGTCCGTGACCCGAAGGCCGGCCCTTCTCAGTTCATTGTAGTGGGAGAATACTTCGAGCCATTTCCCGGCGGAAGAGAGCTCCCTGATCCACGAGATCGGGCTCGGTATGCTCACAACCATCGGGCTGAGAACCGAAATCGCACACATCGCTATTTATTGGTTCCCCCTCCTGATACAGACACGTGGGACCCACGTCATGGGCCAGTCAAGAGCCACACATTCCGATCTGGTTCAGATGCGTCATGACCCGCACGATCCACTATTTTTACGATGATTACATTATATGATTAATGCATTTTATGATCAATCTTCATTTGATTTATAATAACTTTTTAGTTTAGTAAATTAAATTATATTCATTTTGTTTATATTACTATTAATGGATTTTAATTATCAAGAAATTATTATAAATACATAATTTATATTATATTTAATATAATACTTATTAATTATTCTAGTAAATCGGATCAAAATTATATGGGCTAGGTTGAACCCTCCTGCACGGGTCGGATCGGACCACATGTCGCCTCGAGGTGATCATGGCGAGCTAATGGGCCGAGGTATGAAAGATGTCCGGATCTTCTAATTTCTACACCGACCCAACCCATTATCATCCCTAAATGCAATAACATGCGAGGTCCTACGAGTGATAAAAATAGATACATTGAAAATACATTGAAAAAGATACGAGTGATCAGGTCTGAGTATCTTATATTTTTCATAATACTTAAAAACTTACTCTATTTAAGACCGGTTCCTACAATTTGGAATTGAAATCTATCCAAAACCTATATTATACCACCGGCTCCGAGTACTCGTTTGAAATATAATCTTTCATTAATAAAGAAAAATAAAAATAAAAATAAAAATTTAAATCAATTAATGAATAATTATGTAACAATTTTTTTACTTGACATACTCGAAAAATGTTGAAAATATCTAATTGAATGCAATAAGAGAGAAATTGTGTGATAACAAGTCTCTTATAGTAAAATAATGAAGATGATCAAATAATAAAAACAAAGAAAATAATGAATTTCAAGAGACACTGAGGATTTGAATATGAAAACAAACAAATAGAATAAAATATGAAGATAAAAAGTTGTAATTCAAAGTCTCATATTTAGTAAAAATATAAATACATATTTGCCGGTTCTCAGTACTGGTTCCGAATATCACTTTTAATAAAATCAAAATTGAAATCTACTTTAACCGGCTCCTCATTTTTCTCCTTGGAACATACCCTATTCTCACGAACATTTATCTGGTACCTACCCTATTAGGTAAGTTTCAACCAATTTCGGATCTACCCCGTACCCATGCAGACCCCTAGAAAAAGACATCGTTGCACTAAATTTCCTTTCTCTATAGTTAATTGCTGTGAAGCTGTGAAAAAATTACACCTTTTTTCTCTTTAGATGCAGCTAGAAAACGTCAAGCATCTACATGGAAGAAGAGATTTCCAGCCCTGGGGATGCAGTAACGAAAGGAAAACAATCTTCCTCCTTTTCCTCTAAAAAGGATACAGCAGAGGGTGAGAGTGGTTGCTTCCGTGTGAGAGTCGTGTCTAGGCCTGCCAGAATCATTCGCTGATGTTGCAGAGACGTAGATAGGGATTGTCGAACTGAACATATTTAGACCAGTATGCCCTGTACTTGGAGAAGGCCAGATCCAGCCACGGCTTATAGTTTCCATTGTAGTGGATAACCCCCGCATTTCCTATCTCCGTCTGGTTGAGGGCGGGGTCATAGCCCAGTCCCAGCACGTGCCAGCTCCGATCGAGTGGGTGGGTCAAGTTGTAGAAAGTGATCAGTCCTGGAGGCAGTGTTCCGAGTTTCCAGAGAGTTCGGTCCTCATTCTGCATTGACGGATCGTTTATTAGTTCAGATCATTAACAGAAAGTAGTAAAGGGAACACGAAAATATTGGGTGAAAAAAACAAATGAGGTTTTGGCATCTTTCGTTTGGAACAGATCTGTCATTAGGTATATTCCCAGACAGAAATAAAGAACAGGATGCAGAATGGATGACTCCAACACAAACCGAAAACAGAAAATTATGTCCATTCATCGACGACAAGCAGGGTGGATTCTCTAGCGTGGAGCACTAATGGTGATGTAAAAATAGTTCATTGGATTGGATCTACTGGAAACACTCATTCACCATCGTCCAAAGATAGTTACTGCAGGAACCATGACAATTAAATGAAGACTTTGATCTGGTCAAGAGAAGAATAATACATATCGGGTCGAGGGTAGATTTTTCTCAACGCGAAGGCCACGTCTAGAGAATTGACAAGGCAGAACAGATGTTCTGTTTTGGTGGAAAAGCAAGAAATGAGTTTAAAACAGCCGGCTCACCAGATATCTGATGAATATTGAAACTAAAAAAGGAAAAAAAATGCATGCCTGGTTATATAGACCGTCCAAAACCCAAATAATTGCAGGTATGCATAATAACATGATTTTTGCAAAAACATTTCAAAGATGTAGAATCTCAAAGAAAGATAAAGGGGACGAAAGAGAGAAGTTTTACCATGTCTTGCCAGCGGTGGTAGATCCCAGTGATATTTCGCTTCCTCCACTCCTTGAGGTCAAAAATATTCATACCAAATGCCCAGCCACAAGCATTTGGATCAAAGTTATCAGATATCTTAGGATTAGAGAAATTGAGATACTTATCGAACCTATGAAAGCTCTCTTTGCAGGTCTCCACAGCACCATTCACCATCCCATGCAAATCAACGGACCAAAGAGGCGTCAAGTCCTTCTGGACAACAATATCATCATCCAAAAAGAGAATCTTATCTAGCTTCGGGTAGACCTCAGGAAGGTAGAATCGGAGATGGTTAAGCATCGACAAATATTTTGGGTTCCTATATTTCAGATTGTCTGCCCCAACAGACAGGGAGGAAGCTTGGTTTGCTTTGAAGTAATACTCCTTTATCCTGGCAGATTCTAGCTGACGCAGCACAGAACAATATGAAGAATTAAGCCACTTAAAATCATCAATGTTCTCCACCTGAACTGTTGCTTTTGCAGGAGGATTGACAATAAACCACATCTTCATAGCTGGGAAGTTTAGGTTATCTGTGACTATATGGAAAACATGTTTCTCGGGCACCTCTGCGTGCTGCACTGTAGAGTTTACCACCACAGATGTCGCCAGAACGTTATCAGAAAAGATGGCATAATGGTAGAGAGAAGGATCTTCAATCTTCTCTTTGTCCAGATCCTTTTTGCTTTCGTGACCCAGAAAAAAGTAGTCTGCTGCAAGCTGCAGAGGAAGGCAATGCAATGGCCTAGGAACTGTTTTTGCAGCTAGCTGAATTAAGAAGGCACTCTTTTTCTTTGCCGAATTTACATTTTCTTCAGATGACTGCAGCATCGCCCTTAATTTCCTTGCAATTACAAGGCAATCATACAGTTGATCCTTTGCCAAAGAAAGCATGTGTCCCATGGCTTTCGCTTGATCAAGAGCACTGGAGGGACACAGAAGAAAGGCATTTGTGATATCTGATGCTATCAGTTTCGACATAATAAAAGAACAGCAGCAGCAAGAGATAGCAGTACCTTGGCTCAAGGTCAGCGTCGGAATTTGCTTCACCAATTACTTTCTGAGACTCTCTGGAATGCTTCATGAGAGAATTGTACAGAACATTATCGTTCTTTGATTTGGCAATTGTAGCATATGCTTTAGCCATTATGATCTGGTCGCGCATAAGTTTCACAGTTGAATCGGAATTTGGATTTTCATAATCTCTCCTCCATATGCTGTATTTTCCCCGGATAGTAGTATCAAGGCTTTTAGAACGTTCAATTGCTGCATCAACCATCTGGTTGTCTCTTTCTTTGTCTGGTCGAATTAGCTCTGCAGTTCTATGTTCCCGCCTTTCCTGACGCATCATCTGAAAAAACAGAAAATGAAGTTAAATTTACCCAATCATTCAAACAACCAGCACAAAGATCTTTAGTGAATGAGAGGCACCATACCCAGCGTTTAAGCTTCACAGGGTTGACTTCTATGGTCTGCATTTGCGGATACTGAATTCTGCCATCATTTCTCATTCTCGATTGATTACAACTAGCTGTCTCTACCTAGTAATTAAAACGATGCCGGTGGATTATTTGATAAGCATGAAGTGGGAGAAATAAAAAGATGAATAATATACTAAAAAATGAACATTGAGGAACAAAGTTTTCCTTTACATAAACTGAGCTTAAGCTAAACATATTGCCAATCCTGAAATGAGAAGGCTATTCACTAATTCAACAAGAAGATTATCGCATTTCAATACCTGAAAGTTCCTTTGGCGGCCATGGTTTCCATCCGCTGGCTTATCCCACATCCAGGAAGCAGAAAGGCCTTTCATTTTTACCCTACCAAGCCTAATAGCACCAGAAGTGTCGCTGTATGTAGCAACAATATCAATATCCTGTATGAAGTACATGGAAATAAGAACCACATTTGTCTCTCTACACAAACCACAGCTTGTGGAACATACCTCATCAACTGGGAAATTTCTTGCTTCTCCATAAGCTGAGATTATTTCCTGTCCAGCCATATTATGTATGTCATAAACATGAGAAAAATTTGCTGCACGATGTACATAAGAAATTTTTTCATAATTTTTTCTCATATTATTTAAATTATATTTTACTGTATTTGAAATGTAAAGACAAATTTTCGTGCAATAGGATATTCAATACTGACTGGAAAAATCAATGAAAAAGTGATAACCTGATAGCCATCATTGCATAGCAAATGAATGCTTGAGACCATACATTTAAATCAATCAAAAGATAAAAGGATCAATTAAAGAAGTGTCTGTGAATCAAAATATGTTCCCTTGCGCGCATTGGCAAAGGTAAGGGAAAAAAAAAGAGAGAGAGCTTGGTGCAAGAAAATTCAAAAGCTATGCATCAACCAGCTTCCATACTATTCAGCATGCATGAAAAATTAACAGGAACAGAAGGCACTGGCAATGAGAATTAACCTTTCTGCGATTGCATCGATCACAATCATACAGGATCCGAGACTTTGCTTCTTCTCTCCGTCTGAAATTACAAGAACATATGCACACATTAATAGGACAACGGGAGAAACATTCTTAAAAAAAAAATGCAAAACTTGCAGCTTAAAAAATAGCACCAAAATTGCATAGACATGCTATTCTGTTAACTGAGAAAACAAAGGATGTAAGATCGTTCATACATCTTCATGTTTTCTGATATGACTGCTCCAAAATAGCCGACATGCATCACGACCTGCGGAAAATACACCAAAGAAGGGGGGGTTGAAGGGCATGATTAGCAATTAAGAAAGTATCGGACTGCCAAAGCTCAGCAAATACTCGGAAAGATCTGTGCATCACATGCATGTGACCGTCATGAACTAACAGGAGAAAATGTAAAAGAGCTGTGGCAATGGCAGTTGGAAATATCACCAGTTAAATCATTTCTCGGTAATTCAGAATCAGAAAAACCATCTCAGAGATTATATTGGGAACTAACAATGTTCAAATGAAATGCGAATCGAGTAGAGATCTAACGGACCACTTCCTATCCTCTGAGAACAGACTCGCCAAAACGCGCAATAAGTGGAAGTCAGCGCAGGATTTGAGAACACGACTGTAACTGAACGGAAAAGATAAAATATGCAGGATATGTGTCTCACCAGCAATAAACAGGCGATTAGAGGAGATCTCGAGGAGGCTGCCATGGCGAACATACATGTGTGCCGCGGCGAGAGTGCGCGTTCCGATCGGTCGTCTGAAACAGATGAAATCAGAACGGCAGCGACTTCTCTTCAGCTCCAATCTTCCTATCACTTTGACCAGGGACGACGTCCGAGTCTCTGAGATGATGGAGTCGGTGAAAAACGACCTCGTTTTCAACCGGAGCGGACTTTCTTCTTCGATTCTGCGTCCGGCATGCACAACTGGCGAGTGAGGTGCAGGGAGGGAGAGGGAGACCACTGTGGATTTCCGGGTAACTAGACGCGTCAGATTCACGCGCCTCTAAGCGCGTAACTTTGTCTCTCTTACGGAGCCACTGTATGGGCCACTGAGGGAGAGGGCCCAGTCCGGTGCCGAAATGCCCAGGCCCATGTGCTCTTTCTTTCTAATTTATAAGAATAATAAATAAATAAATGGGCCACTTTTGGAATGAATATTCGAATTTTTAAATGCATAGTTGATTATTAAATTGCACTTTTTATTTTAAATTTTTTATATTTTACAATTATCATGATTAAAAAATAAAATATATAATTAAAAAAAGAAAACTAGAGATTATTTAATAATAATTATAGTTTTAAAAGTGATTTTACCATTTCACACATTTATTATTATTATTGGTTTATTTATCAAATAAACTTCTTGAACTTCAAAAATGAGACAAAATACTTTTACCCTCAAATATTTTTCTTGTACTTAATTGAAAATGAGGAAATACCATTTACCCTTCAGTGAACAATCGAATCTAAATATGAATTAATTAGAGTATATTAGATTACTTGATATCAAACAGTACGCAATAAAATAAAAAATGGCAATTACACATCCATTATTGGCAAGTGTTGTGTTATGGTTCGACCAACCGGTTTAAGCACTCTAAATCTGCTAAGGACGATGCACGTGCCTCGAGTGGAACTGCTGAGAGAGGTACCGCTGCTACCCAAATCAGTTAATGGTTCGACAACAGACGTGTCAGCTAGTAGCTTCGCCTGTAGACTAGTCGAGCTAAAGGTCCGACCGTGGATAAGTCGAGTCGTCGATGGGTCACTTGATCAATCGATGATTATTCTTTCGTGATGTCCCAGTTGTAAGAGGTTGTCAAATATGTGAGAAAGTCTCGTATGAAATAGTATTACAGTACTTTATTGATAACACTAATAAATTAGAATCAATTATTTTTAAAATAATTTTTTATTTTTTAGATTTTATGAGTAAAATGTTAAAAAATAATTAAATCTAATTATTTAGTATCATGCGCACCGTGACATACAATACTTTCCTCCTGATTAAGGCAGCAGGATTGGTCAATAACCGTCAACTGCTCCCAAACCAATTGCTCCTGTCAGCAGCCGTAGACCTTACTGTTCGTGGTCCCACGTTGAAGTCAACGTATTGAAGCTTTTTTACTCTTTAAATAAAATTCCTCTCTTGAACTAATTGCACTCTAGTCCTCAAACTTTGCAGACCTTTCGTTCATAGCCCGACCTTTAATTTCCAGTACTATTAAAAATGGAAAGCAGGACAATCTACGAAATCCATTCAAAACTGCTGCTCCCTGATTTGTTGTAAATGAAAATCTAGGGGGGAACTGAAAAAAAAAAAAAGGAAAATGGAAGAATTGGAAAATCGTTGACTACGTTGAAGCCGCCTGAGGAGAGAGGGAGGAGGAGCACGCGAGTATTTTTTTTGGTCTGGTCAGCGCTCTCCTCTCCCATATGGTTCTCAGCAAATCCCAAAATAACATCAAACCTCAAGCTCCCCAAAAATAAACACCAAGAAAGGAAATTCTTTTCTTTCTTCCCATCCTCTGAATGCTCGTAAACGACGAGGGGATTAACACGCCCGGTCGGTCATGCTGTTCAATCCCATTGCCGGTTCCGCTCAGTCCCACAAATTTCTCGAGCAATTTTTAGGTATTGGATCATTCTCTCTTGCTCTATCTGTTTGTGGGTTTGTTATTTTCGATTAAATGTCAAATGGGCTTCAGTTTCTTATCTGGATGTCCCAAAAAAATGGTTCTTTGGATCTGCGATGGTCTGTTCTGTTCTTATTTTAGTTCTGGTGTTATGTGATTGGTAGGCGAATGTTGTTGGACGAAGAAGTTAAGAGCTGTGGAGTAGTGGTGAATTGAATCGTGTCCAAGTGTGTTGGGGTTGATTGCTTTTATGGGCAACTCATGTAGTGGATCTCTTGGAGGCAAATATCTAGAGGGCTACGATCACCCGCAAGACCATTCGATTTCCACGGCTTACACGAAGTGGAACTACTCAGATCCATCCAACTCCGATTACTCCCCGTCGAGCATGAACTCCAACCACCCTGCGGCTCGAGAATTTGCCCGAGAGGATTCGAAGGAAGACAGGGATCGCATCACCGATTTGCCAGTTATAGTCAGTCCTAGGAAGAAGGAGGCAATCATGAGGAAAGGTGCTGATAACCAAGCCTACTTTGTGTTGGGTCACAAGACTCCCAACATCCGGGACCTCTACATCCTTGGCCGGAAGCTGGGGCAGGGCCAATTTGGGACGACATATTTGTGCACTGAAATTTCGACCAGAAACGAGTATGCTTGTAAGTCAATCTCGAAGAGGAAGCTGATCTCTAAGGAGGATGTGGAGGATGTGAGGAGGGAGATTCAGATAATGCACCACTTGGCAGGTCACAAGAATATCGTCACAATCAAGGGTGCATATGAAGATCCATTGTATGTGCATATCGTGATGGAGCTTTGTTCAGGTGGGGAGTTGTTCGATAGGATCATCCAGAGGGGGCATTACAGCGAGAGGAAGGCTGCTGAGCTGATAAAGATCATTGCTGGGGTCGTGCAGGCTTGCCATTCGCTTGGGGTCATGCATAGAGATCTCAAGCCTGAGAATTTCTTGTTGGTTAATAAGGATGATGATTTTTCTCTGAAGGCAATTGACTTCGGGCTGTCTGTTTTCTTCAAGCCAGGCAAGGACCTAAACTCTGTCTGTGGCTTCATATTACATTCTAATCTGTGCTATCAGTGAGAATCTTGTTTCTCGTATATAGATTGTACTACAAATATATCAATATGTTTTCTAACTTAAAAGTAATTTCGGTTAATACTATAATTACTCTCAGACAAGAGTTTGCTTGCTTAAAATCCTATTTCTCATTTGCTATGGAAGAATGATTGCTTACGAAGTCTTATTACTCGTCTGCTATGGGAAAGCCATTGGAAACATCATGTATTCTCCATACTAATTGGCGTATCTTATGTGGTGACTCCATGCAATTCATTCTCAGTCCCTCATAGTAAAGAGGTCTTTCAGCTTTAATTGAACAAGTTGACCTACTAAACATAGTCTCTGTGCTGCTATTTCGGGGAACCTTTTTCTTTTTGCTGAATGCTATTTCAGTGAACTTACATTGTTGGTCATGTGCTCCAGGACAAATATTCACTGATGTTGTTGGGAGTCCGTACTATGTTGCCCCCGAGGTGCTTT
Organism: Lagerstroemia speciosa; assembly: GCA_037672795.1. Taxonomy (NCBI): domain Eukaryota; kingdom Viridiplantae; phylum Streptophyta; class Magnoliopsida; order Myrtales; family Lythraceae; genus Lagerstroemia; species Lagerstroemia speciosa. Next base: position 11,954,947 of record CM075288.1, on the reverse strand, counting down.
TAAAGCATTATGGGCCTGAAGCTGATGTGTGGACGGCAGGAGTCATACTTTACATCTTGTTGAGTGGTGTACCACCATTTTGGTCAGGTATTGTTGAAAAAATGATTAAAATTTCAAAATATACAATTTCAGGGATAATATGCTAACTTTATTTTGCTTCGAGTTTCAGAAACACAGCAAGGAATTTTCGATGCTGTGTTGAAGGGATATATAGACTTCGATTCAGATCCATGGCCTGTAATCTCTGACAGTGCAAAAGATCTGATCAGGAAGATGCTCTGCTCTCAACCGTCCAAACGCTTGACTGCTCACGAAGTATTATGTAAGCATGATCTCGTTTGTTGGAAAAGACCTGGACACACATTCTTTGGCGATCTGAGTTGTCATTAATATTCTTATTCCATCTTGGGCTAGTTTGGTTTGAAGGAAGCAGAATTGCCGTATTGAATTGTTTCATTCCATACACTGATAATTTTGTATTGGTCAAATATGTGCATCTGATTGATTATATTGGTTGTCCCTGATGAAAATGATGTAGACGAAGAAACAAACTGATGTGAATAGAAGATTTTGTGAAATTTTCGTATGACTGAAACAGAAGACTGGGGATGGAAAGATCCTTGACTGATCCACATACTGTTTTATTCTCTCAGGTCATCCTTGGATTTGTGAGAATGGTGTGGCTCCTGATAGAGCATTGGATACAGCTGTCCTATCCCGTCTCAAACAGTTCTCTGCAATGAACAGATTGAAGAAGATGGCTTTACGGGTGCTTGCCTTAAACTTCTATCTTATCAGATGGATTGATTACTTTCTTTTCAGAAAGCTTCAACTTTCTTTTTATGAGCTCCAGGTAATTGCTGAGAGCCTTTCTGAGGAGGAAATTGCCGGATTGCGAGAAATGTTCAAAGCAATGGATACAGATAACAGTGGTGCGATCACATTTGATGAACTCAAAGCAGGTCTACGAAGATATGGCTCCACAATGAAAGATGCAGAGATTCATGATCTCATGGATGCAGTATGTACTTTGTTTATTCAGAAGCAAAATTACCACTTAACTAACGGAAAAGTGGGATCAATAAGTCCCTTTTCTTTTGGCTGCATTCATGTTCTGCATCTGAAATTCAATACCATTTCCGGCCGATACCCACTGCATGCCCACCTCTTAAGTTTTCTTTTCTTTTTCTTTCTCTCGTAATGGAAAGTGCATTCATCTTTGATTTGTCAGGCTGATGTAGATAACAGTGGGACTATTGACTATGGAGAATTTATCGCCGCAACAATTCACCTGAATAAACTAGAACGGGAGGAACATCTCGTGGCAGCATTTCAGTACTTTGACAAGGATGGAAGTGGTTACATCACTGTCGATGAGCTCCAACAAGCTTGCTTGGAGCATAATATGACCGATGCCTTCTTGGAAGATATCATGAGAGAGGTCGACCAAGACAATGTAAGTTCCTCAAGAATCTATGACGCAACATGTTATTCTGTGGAGGGAATGTCTGAGTATTTCCCATTCCTGTTTGCTTAGAAAATAAAACCAAAACCAATATTTTTGATTGGAACAAATGCCGTTCAACTTATTTTTATGTTCCTTGTGCTTCATGATGGCTTGAAGAGGTACTAAATCAGATGGATTCTCACTTTTCACTTGCTGCATTTACCATGATCACATTTTGGAACCTAGGAGAAGATTTCGACTGTTTCTTCTTTTAACCAAGACGGAAAGTTAATGAAAACCATGATTTGTTGCACTTCTTATAAAACTTGCTAGAATTAGAAAACATCTTCTGAATTATCCTGAACTGTACATTTTCTTGTTCACGGTTTGAGATCTGAATAAAGGGAAGCATGTTTTAGCCTCAGCTGCTTCAAGACCTGGAAATTCAGTCTCTCTTACAATGGTGCGTTTCAGGATGGACGAATTGATTACGGGGAGTTTGTTGCCATGATGCAAAAGGGAAATGCAGGAATCGGAAGACGGACTATGCGGAACAGTTTGAATATAAGCATGAGAGATGCTCCTGTCACCATTTAAACTTGTTACAGTATTACGTCAGGCAAGTTCAATTTTAATTACCAAGAGTTCCTCCCTTGCAGAGTTTCGAATTCAGGGATGTGGGTCTATCTCATTTCTCGGGTCTCTTATAGTTCGATATGGCACATGGTCAGGCTGTAAAAGCGCTGAAACAGAAGATTAACCAAGAAAGATTAGTTTCGATATTTGAAGGGAAGAGATGACGGAACAGTAAGGGAAGAGTTGAGGGTGAGGAGCTTTGTGCCTCGAGCTGTTCATCCTCTTCCTGGTGCCGTGCAATCGAAGACGAATGCCAGTAACCATGCGGGGATTCATGTTGTCATTGTCAGATCCCAGCTTCTGAGCTTCTCTTCAGATAGTGTTCTCTGCCCTGTTTGTGTATTCTTACATGGGAAATGGATTGGCTAGGGACTCAGCTTGTCTTGTAACATGTAATACTATTGGTTTAATGTACCCTTTGTGCAGTTTCCAGAAAGGGTTTCCCGGTCCATTGTTACGTCGCATGGCATGTATCATCAGTTGGTTCATTCACAATGTGCTGATAGGATCCGACATTGATCGAAGTTGTTCATAAGGCATTCACAGCTGGACGAATCGCAAAAATCTGTAGAAGCTGGCTCTATTCATAATGGACTGGTAGCTTAAAAGCAAAGGACAAAATGTTAGTACTGAAAGTAAGCTAGTTGAAGCAATTCGTTCTTTTTTTCTAGTTAGTAAAATTTCGAATTCGAATCTTATTAATAATGTAAAAGAGTTTCGAGATTCGTCTCTTTTTTAAATGTCATGTAGTAGTGCATAATGAAAAATGAATAAAATAAGAAAATAGATGGAAGGCAAGAAGGAGGCATCAAATGAAGCGTTGCCCTGTCAACTTCCTCTCTGCTGGCAAATGATTGGCATTTCTCACCTCTCTCTACATCTCCAGCTATCTTCATGTCACCGACACCCAACAACAACTGGACAGATGTACGCCACAGGCAGGCCATCCCATGTTCATGCTTCCCTTTTTGACGTCGAACATGTTCTGGTCATTCCCAGTTTTTTATAATTAATCGATGAGAACCTTAACAGATTCAAAGAGTACAAGAACATCTTCCGAGCATCAACATCGTTTGCTCAGGTGGTTTGGCGCAGGCAAGATCCCGGGTACCAAGCGGTGCACGCCGAAAGAATCATACTGCACCGAGGAAGGAATTGTCGAAAGCAGTGTCATATCGTGGGAACTTCGATATAACAACATCGAAGTTCTTGTCAGAATTACGAGGAAGGATGAACAATTAATTAACCAATGCCTTAACAGTATTTACCAACATGTCTTGGTCTTCCACAAAGCCCAACATTTTGATTATAACTTAGTCACAGATCCCACAGCTCTCACATGGACACACTACAACATGAGGAGCAAAAGAATTGGAGGAAAAAGGAATAAGGCGTAGATCGATATCAAACTCGGTTCTTTCTATGAATGATCGATGAATATCAACCCCCGTCTTCAACTTGAGCTTGATCTTCATCTTCTTTCATGGTAATCAACCTCCAAACCCCTTGCTTTATCACATAACCGGAAGCGGAAAATGAGAATAGATTCGGGAATTTCATCGAAGACTTGCAGGGCGACAAATGGTGGATCCAGGGAGAAAGCAAACAATCAGCATTTTGAAGGAATCGAGGCGGCCCGATTTCACTTTTGTGGAGATTCCTCAGGGGTCCGGCACTGATGGTGGGGCGGTTCAGATCAGCCGTGGAGCCTCGCTCTCCCGTCGTCGAAGTTCTTGGAGTAGTTGAAAGAATCGTACCTGCAGGTCTGGGGGAGGCCGACACGGTCGGAGCCGACGAGCTTCCGGATCTCGGCCCGGACCTTGTAGAAGACATGCCTCCAGCTCCCCCTGCTCTGGGTACCGAGGAGCTTGGTCTCCTGCTCGTTGATCTCGAGGTCCTTGGCGAATGCGGGCTTCCGGGAGAGGACCCATGACCAGGCGCAGTCCCACCATCTCTTGATGGAGGAGAAGGTCTGGGTCCCGATGGCCGGGAGGGACTTGGATCTGTGGAGGGCCCACGAGGAGGCGCCGGAGGTTGAGAGCGGGAGGGAGATGGAGGAGAGGCGGCGCCGGAGGCCAGCGGAGGAGGATTCGGAGTTGGACAGGGGGAGGGAGGGGGCGGAGGTCGTGAAACTGAAGGCCGGCCGCTTCTGGTAAAGGGTCTGCGATATGGAGGAGCTCATGGTTGTCGTCGAAGAAGAAGAAGACGAAGAAGAAGAAGAAGAACAAGAAGAAGAAGAAGGGATTGCTTGTTAATGGCGGTGCTGGAGAGGACAGGAGAAATAAGTAAACAGAGAGAGGAGAAGATGAGGAGGAAGAAGAGAGGTGGAAGGAGACTTGTGATCTTCACAGGCTAACAGCACAAAGCTCGGCTCGTTCGCGGGAATGTGGGACCCACCTCCAAAATTTCCGGGATTTTAGAAAATATTTTTTTTTGAGTAAATCGTTTTTAATTTACCTTTAATAATTTATTCTTTGTCGTTTATTTGGTTATTTTAGATCCACTGACCGTCACAAAAATATGACTTGAGGATTTAACCGGTTATAACATGTTTTTAAGGTCCTGAAATGTTAATTCTTTAGATGTTTAGGGATCAAGATGTTAATAATACGGCATTGCGTGTCGTTTTGGAACAAGGCTGGCAATCTCACATGCAGTTCTCTTATTTTTTACGAACTTCAAAATTATTTTTATTAATAAATTTCCAGGTATGAAGAGGGTGATTTCGTCCTACCATCTCAATTTCCCTTTTTCTGATTAAATCTTTTCTTTTTTGGGGCCCCGTTGAGTAGGTGGGAGGGGCCCAGCGGGCCATGGACAAAGTGTTCTGGTGGGCCCCACTTTCCTCTGTCGGCTGGGCTATCCCTTTTCCCGCCATTTTGTTTCCTTTTTACCCCTCGATCCTTTTTTTTCCCTCCTGCAACTGATAAATTTTCAAAGGGAAAACCTTTTTCTTACTTTTATCCGAAATTTTTATTTTTAATAATTGATTTATTTTTTTAAATATCACATCAATATTTTTGATAAAAATTTAAAAGAGAGAATTAAATTATTAAAATTGAGAAATGTTGAAGATAAAAATTATTAAAAAATTGATGAAGAAAGTGATAAATAATTTGAATATTAGTAGTCCCGGTCCGTAGGATTTCACTCTATCCTGATCTAAGCTTGAGGGTTAATTTGTCAAATTCTGATAGTTCGGGGGGCTTTTTTGCGATTAACCAATAGTTCTTACTCCGGCTGGTGCCGGTACTCTGCGAGCCCAAAAGCAATCTACCAGCTAGCCCATGGGCTGAACTTACGGCTCACTTGGTTCGGGTTACAAGACTTGGATAGGCCCGACCCGGTTAACGGATCTTCCTTCACCACTTCCACTTTCATCACTCGGATACTCTCTCCCAGTCATCACTGAAACTCGAGATCTTCACAGAGCAGAGGATCGGAACTGATCTCCATTGGATCTGATGCCCGAGAATGGAGTACAGGAAGCTCAAGGATGAGGTCAGTTCCACTCTCCTTGCACCAAGTGCTTGCGCTTTAGATTCGCTAGTAGGAACACATTTCGCCGGTTCGTCCTCCCTTCCAGCTGCTACGAGTAGGATTTATCTCTTCATTTGTTAATGAATCGTCGTCATTTGTGTTGGTTTTCGCGGTGGAGCTCGTATCTGAAGCTTATTTTGGAGTTACGGTTTAGATTCTTTGACTGTACGTGCGATGAGTTCCTGATCTGATAGTGCTGCACATTCTCAATTTTCATGATGTGTCCTCCATACGCGTGCGTTTGCTTGTGTACACGCGTACTGAATGCTCTGGTGAACTATGCACTTGTGGAAACGCTCGTAAATATCAATTTGTATTGTAAATCGTCTTTTTGAAGCAGTGCAGGTTTTTTGAGCGTAATCGGCCCTTTAGTTAGTTATCATTCCTGGAAATTAGTTCAGTGCTTACTCTTTCTTTTCTGTTTCAAGTTCCCTGGTTGATTTGTTGGAGCATACATTTGCAGGACAGAGATGGGGATCCGACCGGAGATGATATAGAGAGCATGCGGCCCAAAGCTCTTCCAGGTAATTCAGCAGTTTTAGGCACTCAATGTATGATGTGCTTCCCTTTTCAGTCCTGTTGCATTTATCATTCATTCTAATTTGTCGTTGATCAGCAGTTCCTGCAAACCCTCTGAGTACATTAGGAGGTGATCATCAGTGGAAGCGCAAGTATGAACACTTTTTTTTATTATTATAATAACTCGATGAGTACATTAAATGCATCTGGTAACAATCCTCTTTTTGCGGACAGATCCGTAGTGACCCTTGCTTTGACAGTTCTTACAAGTTCACAGGCGATACTTATTGTTTGGTCCAAGAGAGCTGGGAAGTATGAGTATAGTGTCACTACAGCTAATTTTTTGGTGAGTTATCTGTGATATGATATGGGCCTTAGAAAACTTGTTTAGGAGTTGTACAGGCAAAACCGCTGGTTAATCACATAGTCTCAAAAGATGGTTGGCAAATATACAGAATTGTTCGAACCAACATTTTATCCTTTTTTTTTTGTCTTAGGTGGAAACACTGAAATGCGCATTGTCACTTGCTTTTTTGATGCGAATCTGGAACAGGGAAGGTGTAACAGAAGATAACAGGTGAACTTCTTGTTCCGTAGGTATCTATCAGCATGAGTTCTTAAAAGACTGTATTCTTTTCATAATGAACATGAATTCTTCATTTTGTACATATTTTGTTCTTGTCAAAGATGATATATTGATCTTCAACAGGTCATTTACTTTTAGTATAGGACCATAATAGGTGCCAAATTATCCAAAACCGAATTATAGTGTTGTCTAATGCCTGCAAGTTATATGTTGCAGTTCTAGTATCTGTTACTAGCAAATTACTATGCATTTATCATTTTTCTCTTTATTGCATTGCATCCTGATTTTCATGTAGGTTGAGTACTACACTAAATGAAGTCAGCGTTTATCCTATTCCCGCAGCACTTTACCTTGTTAAAAATTTGCTCCAGGTCAGTAGTTGTGATCCTTGCAGTTCTTGGGGAAGAATGAACACGATATTATATTTATAATGATGTAATGTTGTGGCAATCTACATATGTGGCAGTATTACATCTTTGCCTATGTGGATGCTCCGGGATACCAGATACTAAAAAATCTGAATATCATCAGCACGGGTGTTCTGTATCGAATAATACTTAAGAGAGAGTAAGTGAGTCCTTTCGTTTGGTATATGTTATCCTTTTGTATGTGATGCATGTCTTTATTGGTGAATTTTATTTGGGACTACCTATTTAAGTCGGTTCTTGACATAGATAAAGGCAATATTGCAATTTTCCAAACTGGTATTACCTTTGCTTATACTTCCTAATGTATTCTGTGGAGGGAAATGTAAGTGAGATAATAAATAAAGCAGCATTGAGATTCATGTACTAATGCTTTGTGGAAGCAATTATCCGTGTTCTTCTAAAGAAGGAAATCTAGTACTTGAAAGTAGATTGTAGGCGAGCGGTGCCAACTTCTACTACTTTGCCCGAAGCATATTAATATGAAATATTTCAGGTTAAGTGAGATTCAGTGGGCGGCATTCATTCTACTTTGTGCAGGATGCACAACCGCACAGCTAAACTCAAAGTACGTTTGCGCTGGTCAATTTCAATACTCTCTACTTAATTTCTATTTTTGCAGCACTGCTACAAATGTATATATGAATGGAGCCCTCTCCTATACCATCAGGAATGTCCTAGTCAGACTTATGATAGTGCATCTTCTTCTCTTAATAGTCCATGTTCTACGAAGAACTTGAGCTGTCACTGCAACGTAAACATTTTAAACATTTAATGTGCTTATTCTTTTGTAAGGAAGCACTCAGTCTAGGCCAGGGCATAGTCCTTACACTTCCAATCATATTCTCTCTCTCAATAGGACATTTCTCCCCTGTCTATTAAACTCGTAACCATTGAGTTGGAATACTTTTGCAGTTCTGATCACGTTCTTGATACTCCAGTTCAAGGTTGGATAATGGCCATTGTGAGTTTTCTTTAGATGATATTTGCATTGTTTTAGTCTTTCTTTAGAAACAGTTAGAGAACTTATCTGACCAAAAGTAAAAATAAAAATGAAAAGTTCAGAGGAAAATGAGGGGTACAGCCTTTTTCTTTTTGTATCTATGCTAATTTGATTCTTCTTCTACACTTGATAGGTAATGGCACTTCTAAGTGGATTTGCTGGAGTTTACACTGAGGTCAGTTACCTGTATATCCTTCAATTTTTTTGGACTGTGGGTTATTTTCTATGTATTGATGCTGGTATGACTTTTTCAGCCAGTACGATAGATGAACATATCCTCTATGGCTAATGACACGTCACCCTTCTTTCAGGCTATAATAAAAAAGCGTCCTTCCAGAAACATTAATGTGCAGAACTTCTGGTTGTATGTATTTGGCATGATCTTTAATGCTATTGCCATACTCATTCAAGATTTTGATGCGGTCATGAACAAGTAACCTCTCAATCCTCACTTTTAGCAGCTAATAGAATGCATATGTGTTCTGACATCTTCATATATCTGTCTGCTTTTATTTTTCACATGCAAACTCATTTTAATTTGACTCCCCTTCTCTTGTCCTGAAGAGTCTCCTTTTGCAGTTGCTAGTCCGAAAAACATCCATCTTCTTATGATCTTGCTAGTCTCACTAGTTTCTTGGTACTACTGTTTATTGAATGTATAGGGGGTTCTTCCACGGGTACTCTCTGATCACAACTCTCATGATTCTCAATCACGCACTAAGGTATATACTGGCAACTTATTTGACGTGCCATTGTCCGTTCATCCTATGGCTGTTCATTGACAGGAATGCAGTTTTTATCATGTTAACATCTTCCTAAAATTCAAAATTAGGTGCTGCTCTGTAGGTTGTTTCAAATGCCTGATGATGAGCCTATTTGTAAATTGTTAGTTTGTGTTTTTGTGTTGTATGTGCTTGCAGTGGGATTGCTGTATCTATGGTAATGAAGTATGCGGACAATATTGTAAAGGTAAGAAATCATTTTTGGTCAATCATGGCATTGCTGTAAATTGTTCTCGGTGAATAGATCAAAGTCAATACGCTTGCTAGCGCCGTTTTTCTGGCTGTTGTTAATACATACACATTGTAGTTTCCCTGCACAACATATTACCTAAAAACATGTATGTTTCAGGTCTTTATATGTCGTCTCCTGTCCATTGCTAAAATGAAACTGAATGTCATCTGCACTTTATTGTGCAAGCTTCTGGAGGTTCTAATTCTCATTTAAATCTATGCACAAGCAGGTTTATTCGACTTCGGTGGCAATGCTTCTGACAGCAGTAGTCTCCGTGTTTCTCTTTGGGTTTCATCTATCCCTAGCTTTCTTTCTTGGTTCAACGTAAGCCGCATCTCTATCTCCTGAGCTGCTTTTGCATCATGGATTTTGGGTTCTACGAACTGCTTACTGCTTTCTACTTGTGGTTTCTTTGGTTAATGTCTGTTTGTTTTTATGATTTTGCAGCATGGTCTCGGTCTCAATATACTTGCACTCTATCGGGAAGGTGAGAAGATAGCAACCCACTAACCCCTCAGTTTCCATCTCTACAGATCTACGCCGAGGCTGTACGGTTTCCTCTCAGTCCTTCCCTCCTCAATTTATCTGTTATTTCGAGTTCAATTCAGCTGTTACTACTCTTCTTCTACAGTTCACAAAGTTTTCAATTGCCTTATAACGAGATCAGTCGCTGTAACCTTAATTACAGCTTTAGATAAGTATGTGGATGTAAAAGACTCTTCTCTGTACCAATCTCATCCTAGCCAATTCATTCGAGATCTATCCTGAAACCAGTAGTAGGTTCTGCGTATATCTTAATGAAATTTGATTAGGTTCTAGATTAAAAAAATTAAGAAAAACATTCGGTTCTGATTCCGGTTTTAGCACACATAGTATTTGGAAGTTGGAACTACTACTTATATCCGCTATAAAGTAAACTCATTTACGAAGTTATTTTCAATCATTCGTAACTTCCTTTGAACTCAAATTCTCAAGTCGTTTATGCCGTTGTATTCTTCATTTGATAAATTTAATTTAATATTTAATGGGTTTATCATATTCAAACATCATAATAACTGAGATGCTGGTAATAAAAATAAATAAATATCCTTCAAATTAATAGTAACATGTTAAATCATGGTAAAACAATCGTGTCAATTTACAAAATTCTCTAAACCCAATTACTTAATAGTGATTACATTTATCAAGTGTGTCAAAGTAACTCTACATTCACAGAAGTAAGAGCTCGTATATTACAGGTTCTGGGTTAGGTTCAATTTTCAAATTTAACAAGATATTGTAAGAATTTAAGATTGGGGAACTGATCTTATAGAGGTAAGCGTGGGTGCCATGAAAAATATGACTTATCCCAATCACCCTTGCAGCTTCCAACTAAGACTACCACGAAATAGAATCCAACATTACAGTCCCGCCTAAGGAACTCATGACACAATTGAACAAATCATTTGCTTTTCGGTCCATTCTTCAACGAATCACAATGACTCCAACAGCCTTGGGGCATCATCTGTTCATGCCACGAGTCAATATTATCGTGCCGGGTCAATCCAGTTCAGATGCCGGCACGCTCCTTGCATGAAATTATATACAGCCTTGTGATGCTGCAGCAGAAACCATCAGGGACATTTCATTTTTCCTTCCTACCCAGCTCAGCAGACCCTCATTTCTTGGCCTTTGTGAACCTGAGACATCGGTACTTCTCCCCGCTCACGGTGATCTCGAGAGCCCCATCTTGGTTATCTTGATTCGATGCTGTGCCCATCAGCACGCTCTTCTCCTTCTCGAGGTTTTCCTTCTCCATTTTCAGTCTTGCTTCTTGTCGGGCTATTTCTGCCTGGAAATTGAGCAGATGGGCACCTAGTAAGGCTGTGATTTAACTGAAAATATGCAGTACTAGTTTAACCCGAGCATGAATCACCAAGATACCATCCCAAAACAAATATCCAGCATAGGTTGTATGACCGAAAATTTGCAGAGGACAGAAACATCGTAACATATGAAACTCTAAGAAAATCTAGAACATCTAATGCAACGTAGGTCATTATTATCATGTCATGCCACAGCGAAACCTCGAAAGAGGAAAACCGTCTGCAGAATCCCGATGCAGTCAAGAATCTGCATTTTCAAGTTCATCATTTTACAGCACCAGATCCAGAAGAAAACTTCAAGTTCATCGACAAGTTAATGTCATGAACTAAAGATTGTTCACAAAGAAAATAGTAAATACACATGGGCATCACGTAAACACTTCGATGGGAAGCAAAGCAGCCTTGCAAGGTTGAACAGGCCAAGCAGTTGTTCTCCATGGATAACTAACTAGTAATGACAGGCTCGGGGTAACGAGTTCATATGGTATATCAGAAACATCTGAGTTAATTTATGCATTTTTATTTTTTGCCAGATCTTAGGGGAACACCATGGCAGATCTGTCAAGTTGCAGGTCTTACGAAAACCTCAGCAGCAACAAAAGCAACATGCTAAATACAACATAGGACAAGGGTATGAAAATGGAACAGGCAAGCTCCAGGTGATCACACGGGGCTAGCACAGTGAAATTGGCTGCTCAGGGATATAGAGTAGGTTCAGAATTCGGGTACCTCGCGACGGGAGAGCTCAGCCTTCCAAGCAGCTTCACGCTCGGCAACCTCACGTTCCCGTTCCTCGATGTAGCTCTGCATCTCCCTCTCCTTCATGATCCTGTCTTGGATGTCCGCATCAAGCGCCTCCTTCAGCTCCTGCACAAACCTGTCCACCACCGCCTTTATCCTCAACGACATGTCTCCTCGGATCTCAACCAGTTATCCGCGGCGTCGTCGGAGGAAACCCGTTTGGTTGTTATCGAACTGCAGCTTCCTCCTGCACGGGGTGGCTCTGTTTCGCTCCTGAAAAGGATAGACAGAGGCTATGGTGACACTGCCTGCAAGAACTCAGCCCTCTCCAAACAAGAACTTCAACTACAAGCCCAAGCCCCTGAAGACAAAATCAAAATGACAAGCTGAATACAATTGTCTTTAGAAAACTAAAAGGGTCAGCATCAAATACAGGCAAACACCCAAGTTACAAAATCCTCCAAAATTAACAACGCAAGGACTCATTAATCAAAACCCATGGAGTTTACGTTGATTTTTCCGATTCAAAGAGGCAAGAGCATATCGACAAAGTTCGAGAGAGACAAACCCTGTTGAGCAGCGGTGGCCGCCGCCCGGGCAGTAACGATAAGTTTCGAGCTTCCAGAGGCCAGTCAGAGAAGAAACAGGATTCTGCGAACAAGATCTCTCCTTTGATGAAATTAAATAATGGGCAAATGAAAGGAGATCGAAGCACTGGCTTAATCAGGAAAATGGAGAGAGACTGAACTTTCTGTTGAACTTCCTTCGGATTTCGGCCATGTCGAAGGGTAGGACAGTGAGAGAGAGAGAGAGAGAGAATACGTGAACCAGGAGGGACGAATTTGTCTTTTGCACGTAGTAAACTGTATTTATTGTGCTCTAGAATAAAGGGCAAAATTTTGTGTTTCTCAATTATTCTTGTGGTGTCTGAACTTTGGCTTTCATTAAAAGAAAAAGGTCTCTGCCCCTCTATTTTTCAATTGCTTGAGTCCAAAAAATAAGAGGGTGTAAAAGTTATTTGTAAAAATTAAATTTTGAGTATCTTAATTCAAATTCAGGATAATATCATTTCACCAAATTTTGTAATTTTCTTTTGACAGTCATATTGTCAGTTTGCCTTACCACCTTCAAGTCACAAAACAGGACAAGAAATTTATCAAAAAGAAAAAAACAGTAGAAAGTAAAACAAGGCAAGAAAAAGTTGTCCGGTTGCATCTCTTGTAAACCTCTTTCATCTCCCTTCTGCAATTGAACTGAGTGCAACATGGAGAAGAGTTAGCCTTCAGTTGAGCAAACAGAAAACTGCAACTTTCTTTCACAACACAACTATTAACATGGACTTATTCAGGGTCCTTTGGATTCTGATGCTATGAGAAGAGATACTAGCGATGCAACATCAGCTTGCTCGATTCATAGAGACAACTGTGCACAGCGAGGTGGGGGTTGGGGGGGCCGGGCAGCTAAGCTACAGCTCATCTCGGAGGCTTCCATCCATTGAATCCCCCACGTAGGAAGCGTAGGCTTTGATTATCGACTCGAAGACTTCGATCCCCTTCAAGTATTCGGCTTTGTTAAGAAACTGCAAGAGACAATGAGTACATTTTGTAAGGAGCTCATTTCTTCATCACTGAATAATTCATGATGCGGAAGAAATCTACAGATGCAGGTCTTTGGATTTTGCGTGGTAATGAACAAGGACACCTGTGCATCAGAATGCTTGCAAGAGATGTAAAGGGCTGCCATTCTTCCACACGAGCCGTGTTTAATCGTAGAAACAGAAGTTCAATACTGATGCAAGAAAAATTATGTGAAGTTTGTGTTTTCTTTAAATTTCGTGGAAAGAGCACAACCCTCATCTAGGAACGCACGTTTTTTGAAGTACAGCTGCCGGTTAATAAAAAGAGATTGATCAAAAGTCTCCTGGAAATAAGAGGGAGGGAGCAGAAAGCGAGGAACCTCATTATGATCGTGGAGTAGAATGGGAGTATTTGCCATTGGAGAGAAGCCAATTGATGGTAGGCCCAGGAGTCGGAAGTAGCGAGAGTCCGTTGCGGCAGGAAAGATCTCGGGCTTTCCGAGTTTTCCATTAGCTCTTTTAACTGCTTCTTCCAGAAGAGCCCACCACGGATTGGAGCCGTCGATGGCAGTAATGATGGGCTTTCCATGCTTATCGTACACCGGAACCTTATGCTTGAACTGCAATACGAGAAAGCCAATGATGCAATTAAAGCTTGGTACGCCAACTACAGCTCTAAACCCATCAGCATCACATGGACGGATGATAACATGGCGCTAGTAAGACTTGAAAATATAGTAATGAGACACTAACGTGTTAATAACCTCCCTCTTTCATTCGAATTTCCACGGAGGAGAATGTTTTGTAAATCCTGACAGCTACTTAAGAAGGCCCCAAACGCATGCTGTTCTATGTACAATTGGCACAATGAAAAATCACTAAATAAGGGTAGGGAAACCAAATGAAAGCTTACTATGTGATACACATAAAGGAAAAAAATGGAATAAAGCAGGAAGAATGCAATGAGTACCTCGTATGTCACGTTCCGTGAAATGGGTGCCCACTCTTCAGCTATCCGTCTCTCAAGTGCTTCAGGATCAGCAATAGGCGGCACCCGGACATCGAATCCTGCTTCTGCTTCAGATGGTTGCAGATTCATAACGAAACCCTGACACCAGCAAGCCAAGAAACACAAGAAAAAAACATCACACTCAAGTTCTCTTCAAAGATAGTTTCAGGTAAGAACAGCTTCTTCTGGTGATTTCTTTCAGTTTCCTTTCGTTTCTTCTTCTTCACAAAATATAGCCACTAGGATTCTATTCCTTAGATTTGCAGTCAGCATTATTGTACTCGAGAGAGGAGCTTACTCTTCTAATGAACATTTGAGATGTGAGTCAATTTAAAGCATGAGAAGGAGAACTATCACAAAGGCAAGTCAAAACTTTCCCACAAACCAAAGCCAACATGCTCTACATATAAAAAAAACTATCAGCAAAGCCAAATCCTCGGCCAACAACGCGGATGACAAGATATGTAACTTACAGTAGGAGATGGAGTTCCAGCCTTGAGGAATGCCATATTGACCGAGATAACCTCGCCCTCAGCCTTCAAGCCCGCCTTCACCATATCAAACTGCGAGGCCCTAAACCTCCTAATGGTCTCGATGCTTTTGAACAGATTCTCCAGTGCCGTGTTATCATAGAGCTTTGCCCCGTGACCAGGTGCCCCTGTGGCCTTAATCGTCAGCCACCATGGACTCCTCTCACCATAGAATGCCCTGTAGTTCTCATTGGGCGAGGCTAGCCCTGCGGTTCAAGATAGGATCCAGGAACCATCATGTAAACCACATTCAATTCAATCTTAAGCGTTTTCAACTCTCCAAATTAAAATGTATCCAAATCAGCATGTCCCATCAGATTATCATAACAACCTTACGAAAAATTAAATTCAGATACATGTGGTTTCAAAAGCTTCAGCCAGTATAGGATTTGTAGACACACACTAATCAATTGTAGTTTACAAACCCATTAAGCACTCAGTGCTTCTATCTTTGGATCATTAAACTACAGAAATATATCCAAATAAACCCATAGCTTCATTTCTCGCCGGAGAGAACCTTTAAACTTCATCAATCTTGAAATCCGATACGACGTTTCCTTTTACAGAAAGCGGGTTTAAATTTTGTTGATCAAATATCAACAATTCCAATATAATCTCACAACAGCTTCACTGCTCAAGAAAAGTCCCTCCAGCAACAGTAAGCACCCTAAAAAATGGATTTTGACCATTAACAAAAAACACCTTTACCTTCATCGAGAACAACGCCCACATTCATCTTCCTGAAAACCTCGGACTCTGCTAACCTCTCCGCCCCATCGTACCCTCCAATCTCCTCATCGGGGGAGAACACTATGTAGATCGAACGGACCGGCTCGTAATTGGACTGCTTCAGCTTTCGAACCGCCTCGAGGTGCTGCATCCCTACGCACTTCATGTCCTGAGAACCCCTCGCGAAGATTCTGCCTTCCCCGTCGATGTGGGCCTCGAAGGGAGGGTGGGACCACTTCGACTGCTCCACCGGGACGACATCGGTGTGGGAGTAGAGCATGATGGAAGGGAGGTCAGGGTTCGTGCCCGGCCATTTCAGGATGACGACGGGCTTCCCGTCGACGAACTCGACGGTCTGTGCCTCGAGGGACGAGGAGCTCGCCTGGGCGAGGATGAATTCAGCCGCTTCCTGGTAGTTGGGCCTGGGCTGGGCGGTGTTTATCCGGAGGTAGTCCTGGAACCGGGAGATGATCCAGGACGGGTCCTCGGCGGCGGCGAGTGGCGGGAAGAGGACGGAGAGGAGGAGCAGGATAGAGGCCAGCCGGCGGACCTCGCGCAGGACGTGCTTCGGAACCATGTTGCCGGGATAGCCCAGGCAGGCGAGTTCGTCTCGATGAGGGAGGGTCGAGTGGGGGAGTCAGTCGTGGAGACCACCAGCAGAAGAAGAAATCACCAATGAAGGGCAATCATTCGAGAATTGTACGGAAATACCATATTTAAAAAAATAATTCTTTAAAAATCGTCCCGGACAAACTATTTACGTCAATACCGTCAAAAGATCACATCTTCAACCTGCGATCTCATTTTTGTACTGAGATCGCATGTTGAAGATGTGATTTCTTTACAAATATATATTTACTTAACAGAAAAAGAAAGGTTGAATGTAAAAACGGAAATTATATTTTTACCTAAAATCGCATCTTCAAGATGCGATTTCTTACCAAATATAAATCATTTATATTTGTTAAGAGATCGCATCTTGAAGATGCGATCTCTATGTACAAAAAATAACTTAACAAATATAAACAATGTATATTTGTAAAGAGATCGCATCTTCAACATGCGATCTCATTAAAAAATGAGATCGCATATTGAAGATGCGATCTTTTAACGGTATACACGAAAATAGTTTGACCGAAACGGTTTTTAAAAAATTATTTTTAAATGGTACTGTATTTCTGTACATTCCTCGAAATCATTCAGCGAGCAGATTCACTGAAGGGCAAAGAAGGTAATTCACTGGAACAACAGGGAGACGAGAGAAAAAGGAGGAGGAAGAAGAAGAATTAATTCTCCGACCGCGTCAAATAAAAGAACAGGCGAATCCAATTCTGGAATGCCGATCACATCTCTCCCTCTCATCCTTCCAGTATTCAACTCCGTCCGTCCCCGACGACGGAGAGATTCAAACAGGAGACGAGGAACCTTCCTTGCCTACCGCGAGATCCTCGCGAGTCGAGGGAAGTTCATGGGATTCTGAAACTTCTGCAGCCGCCGCTCAGTCTGCCTCGTTAATCGATCACTGACATTGCATTGCTCGATGTGGTTCCAGTCAATTCCCGAGCGTTGTCATGGTCTTGATGAATCCCGTCCACCGAACTGCAACCACTGGTGTCGGTTATCGAGCGTTGATCAATGGAATGACTTCTCTAACTCGACTTGTTTTGCCCCAGTTCGATCACTCGTCGGACTCGGACAAGCTCATTGCCATTGAGGCGAAAATTTGTTCTTCATCTACGATCGATCTCGATGTAAGTCAGTTGATAGGAGGGAGACATCTCCCTGCAACTTGTGGGAACATGCTACAAGACATCTTTCATTTACGTAAGATGTTATGGGAATGAACACTGCCTTGTAACACATAGAATCGCTCGAACTAACTCTTTGGTTAGGTTCCCGGTTTTCGGGCCCTTTTCTACCTGTAGTGAATTGGAACCGAACCACGCTTGAAAATCGATGGGTCCGACCCATTAGGTCTGGGGTTCTTCGTCACTGGGTCCATCACAGTCGCGCAATCTACAAGCAAGTCGAGTCCAAGCGGCTAGTTTAAATCGACCATTTGATACTTAAGTAAGAAGGTGATCCTCAGAGAATAAATGGACATAGAATGAGTAAATGTAGAGTAGAGGGAGTTTTTTTTTTTTAATCGAGGTATCCGAGCGCCTTCCGGGCCCAACTAACGGTGGTTGCGACACCTCCTCCTCGGGGTACATGCAATAGCCAGCAATAGTCCACAAACAACGTGTACCGGATAAGTCAGGCTAACCTGACGGGCTCAAGAGGGTTGAAAACTCCAACCCACGGATGAACGCCCCTCTTGGGAATTGAACCCACGACCTCTTCCCAGGCTCCCACCAGCGGGGTTGTGCCCCTGTGAGCACCACTAAGTGAGAGTTAGTTTGAATGAAGATAAGTGAGAAAAAGCCTTGTCTGTAACGGACATATTATATAACGGTACTGACGTAATATTATAAATCAATAAAGTTTATTTATTTATTTATTTATTTATTATTTTTTAGGGATTTTATTAAAAAATTAACAGAGCTGAGTTTTATAAATTATAATATTTCATCAGTACTGTCACGTAATCTACAATTACGAATAATGCTCTCTCATGTTAATCATAAGGGGAAGAAAATGTTCATATTTCCAATAATTTTTTTGTCAGGAATAATTATTCATTATGTGTTAACTAAAAAAGTGGCCAGCCATGCAAGAATTCATAGTTCATGTGCAGTAATTGTACGACTTTTCTTCCGTTTAATAGTTGAAAAAAAAAAAAACATGTTCCTCGAGTTACACGTGATGCACGTGCATGCAAAAATTCGTAATTTTCAGTCATCTTGATCTGCTGAAATTAAATCCCCTGCACCGACAGGTGATAGGACATTTGGTTGTATGGTGCACGTTGCATGCACTTAGCTAAGAAGTAGTGGCATCGAATCAAATCGTTCTTAGTGTTGAAAATGCGACTAATGAATGAGTTACATTTGGGTTTCGAAATTTTTCATCCACAAAGATTGAATCTGCCTCGCAGCGGCTAAAATTAAGCCAGCCTAATGCCACAGATGATATGACATTTTTCTATTGCGTATAATTAAAAAAGACTCGGGCGAGAGGGGACAAATTACCGTGAGGCGGCCTTCTCTATATGGGCTCGAGCCAGGTGTTTTTCTTCTGGTCTCAGGCTTACGGGTCATAAGCTCCACACTCAGGCCTATCACAGTGTGAGTTCAGTATCAACATGACTCTGATATCATGTGAAATCTCCACCTTACCCATGGGAGGTTGGACGCATGTCGATCTCAGAGACTGAAACTGATAAGATAGTGGTACCCGCTTTCTTATATATCAAGTTTCATCCCATCAATTCTCAGACATGGGATTTATATATCTCAACAGAGTCTGTTCTGTAAATTTCTCTTAAATTCTGACACATGTAAAGTTTTCACAATTTTTTATGGTTAACTTTACACATATTAATATCTGAACAGTGATTTATACGACGATTTCGTTATGTATATTACACATTGAATATCTACTCTTGCACCTACACGTAGCCAAGAAGTAGTGACATCGAACCATCGGATATTTATCCAATGGGTTTCCGATTAATCTAATTAGAGCCGGGTCGATTCAGTAAAAGATAAAATTCTCTCAATATAAATTTTTTTTTTGATATCCGAGATAGGAGAGTTCACTATGTAGAGATATGTAACATTCGAATATATTAGCACTTTTTACGGTTCTGTTAACCGGTTATTAACTGGATAACTGGTTTTATCACTTTCATCATTGTAAACCTTTATTATTATCTTTCTTTTTCTCAACCTCTTGTTTCTTCTACCACTTTAGTCCGGACTTTTGGTTAATCAGTAGACGCGGATGTGGATGCTGGAGTCAATAAGAAATAGCCACGTGCCAGAATCGCCTATCGGTTCAATAACCTAACTCCAATCGGCTTTGGCTCGAATTTGAACCGGAAATTCCCATGAGATGGACCGGTTCACTAACTGGGTGCAGCAATTAGGAAAATTTCCCACCAACTTCATTATTACCAACAACTCTGTCGTCCACATAAGACAAACCACAAGCATAATGTATGAAACTCGATCGGATCGAAACAACTCGGAAGCCTATGAACCAGAAAAAATGTATCGATCGTGCGACTGCCTCGGAAATCGCAAGCCCCCAGTTGCTTTGATTCCGATTGAGCCAAATCCCTAACCGATCGAACTAATTTCAATCTGAGGAGAGAATGAAAGGAGACCCAATTTCTGGGCAAGAACAGAGAAGATGAAGGTGACAGAGAGCTTCGATGTCGTGGAAGACAGAAATGTTCCTTCTTTCGTCTGTTCTGGTACTGCGTACAGTTCCAACTTACCTAATTAGTGAACCAGTCTATCACTGGATGGATTGACTAAGGTGATAGGACACATCTTTCCCTTAAATAAGGTCTCGGGTTCGAGTCATATAAATGGAGAGAATTCACATTGGAAGAGTTTTACCTCAGTGGCCCGTCCTGCTTGAATTAGATTGGTAAGAACTCGTTATATTTCTGGATACCAGTGGCATAGATCGGAGGAAAACCAATCTGTCTGGTCGTTTCAAATTTGAGCAAGACTTAGTTGCGGTCATGTTGAATCGAGACCGACATGTGGCTCTCTTTAAATAAGCCTACAATATTAGATGGATGAAGGCATAATCCCTTCTACGGAAAAAATATGCCCGTCTCAAGTTTAATTGTTTAGAGTCATCATTTAGAATTCAATCGTAGATTGAATTTTTAATAAATATAATTCCGATATACAAAAGGAATTGAGTTATACATTTGATGAAAATTTTACAATGACAGATATAACAAAAGCAACAGAGATGAAAAATCATAAGCATAAAGAGGGGAATGAGCAAAAATATTTATTTTATTTAAATATGCTATAAAAAAGGTGATTTTTCTTACTAAAATGAATGGATTTTTAAAAATAATAAGTTTCTAATTAATTAATCTTATGCTCGAATCAATTCAATAAAAGGTAAAAATTTTCTCGTCATAAATTTTCTTTATTCACAGTATTCGAACTTAAATATTTAATGTAGGAAAAGAGATACTGAATCACACCGATTAGCTCATATTGGAAAATATATTTTAAATTTAACGCCACATCTATATAGTAATTGAATGTGTGGGTCTGACAAAGCAGATCTGGTACAGGTGGTTCTGCTCTCGTAAAGTGATCTGGAAGTTACGGATGCGATTTTATCTGTGAGACTTTCTGTACCTCTTATAACCCACTCTTTCTTCTGCCCTTTTATGGATTCATGGTGTCACATCTAAAGATTGCTATGACACAGATAGAAGAAGCTAAGCTGCCTTGCCTCGTTCATATATCATCATCGTACATTGAATGCGCTCGTGTCATGGTTGTAGATTCATTTGACATGTAACACGGCCCGTACCTATCAACCTATTTTTTCTTTTATCATTTTCCTCCTAATTTTTTTTACAATTAGCATTTTTTTTACAAAAGTACTGTAAATTAATATTACAAATATTAATTAAATGGATAATATAATTATTTTTAAAAAGAAAAAAAAAAAGGAAATGGACGGGGTTGTTGGTAATCATATCTCCCACAAGTTTACCCGATCAATTCCAGAAGAAGAGGAATCTTGGCATGTGTCAATATTAATATGATATATCTGTCCAATCAGAATTTAAAATGTAAATTAATAATTATATAAATATAATTATTATAATTAATAAAATATCGTAATAATTGGTGAATATTAATTAAACAAATATATAAATAGTAGATTTTGATTGAACAGATATATCACATTAATATTACCTACGTGGTATGACCATTCCGGTAAAGACTTTCTCTGTAGGAGAGGGGTTACTGGCACTTAAAAAAACTGAAAACTTTTTTATCGGAGGGAAGGAAACCTCACTGGTGACCGACCATATGAAGTCGTCGATCTTTCCCCATGGGGTTGACGCTTCTCTCCAGAGGTTGTCTTAAGCATGTCTCAAAAAAACTTAGGATAAAAATAATAAAAGAAAATAATGTCCGTATCACATTTATCTGTATTAAAATTAAATGTTTTTCAAACTCTTGTAATTCCGATGATAATGATGTCATCTCACAATTATTATTATTATTATTATTATTATTATTATTATTATTATGTTATGAAAATAGACATTTGTTTTTTAATAAATGTGCCACGTGTCAATAGCACACAACATCAACCTTCTATATAAGCTGCATCTCCTAAACCCCCGTTTGTTCATTCAACTCAAATTCGTGATGTGCGCGCGCTCTCTATCAGTCTCTTTCCCCTCTAACGAACATTTCAGCGAGCACCCGCTCCTCCTCCCCCCCGTCCACCGTCTTCTCCGACCACGCCGATGGACGTCCGTCGGCGACCGTCCAGGCCTGCAAACATGCCACGCATCAAGCAGGCGGACGCGCCAGCACCGTCCTCTCCCAAGGCCTCGGACGCCCGCCACCTCCCTCTTCACATCACCAACGCGGCGTTCTTCACGCTCTTCTTTACCGTCGTGTACTACCTCCTCTCGCGGTGGCGGTAGAAGATCCGGACATCGACGCCCCTACACATCGTTTCCCCTGCCGAGATGGTTGCCATCGTAGCCTTCATCGCCTCCTTCATCTACCTGATCGGTTTCTTCGGGGTTGACTTCATGCAGTCACTCTTCCTCCGATCCGCCATCGACGCGTGGATTGACGGGGAGGAGGATGTGTCCGTCATCCTCAAGGAGGACTCTCGCAAGATGTCCTGTGACCAGGCCTTCGACTGCGTGCCGGAGCCCCCCCAAATAAGCCCTATTCTCCCCCTGACGGCAAAGCATAATAATATCGCGGAGATGCCCGTGGAGCCGATCGCGCATGGGGAAGATGATGAGGAGATCATCAGCTCCGTGGTGGCCGGGACCACGCCGTCCTATTCCCTCGAGTCTAAACTCGGAGACTGTAGGCGAGCAGCTGCAATCCGCCGTGAGGCGCTTCAGCGGACCACCGCGAAATCCCTCAAGGGGCTCCCCCTGGAGGGTTTCGACTATGGTTCGATCCTTGGACAGTGCTGTGAGATGCCTGTGGGATATGTCCAGATCCCTGTGGGGATTGCAGGGCCGCTGCTGCTTGATGGGAGGGAGTACTCGGTGCCAACTGCGACCACCGAGGGCTGTCTGGTGGCGAGCATGAACAGGGGATGTAAGGCCATTCTATTTTCCGGTGGGGCCACTAGTGTTCTGCTGAAGGACGGGATGACAAGGGCGCCCGTCGTGAGGTTTGTATCTGCGAAAAGGGCTGCCAAGCTGAAGATGTTCCTGGAGAGCCCCGAAAATTTCCATGGATTGGCTGCTGTTTTCAATAGGTGTCTGATCATCACTTCTTTTGAAATGCACTCGTCATTGATATGACAACTGTTGTATTCATGTCAAAAAGAGGCATATGCATATAACCATTCTAGTGGTGCTTCAATATCCAGAGGAACGAGTTGCGACTTGCAAGTGTAGGTTCTCATGATTCTGCCTTAACTTACAGGTCGAGCCGATTCGCAAGGCTCCAGAGTATCAAATGTGCGATTGCTGGGAAGAACCTATACATGAGGTTCTCCTGCAGCACAGGCGATGCCATGGGCATGAACATGGTGTCCAAGGGAGTTCAGAACGTCCTTGACTTCCTCCAGACTGATTTTCCAGACTTTGACATTATTGGGATCTCCGGGAACTTCTGTTCTGATAAGAAGCCGACAGCGGTGAACTGGATTGACGGGCGGGGCAAGTCTGTTGTCTGCGAGGCTGTGATCAAGGGCGATGTTGCGAGGAAGGTCCTCAAGACCAGCGTCGAGTCCCTTGTGGAGCTTAACATGCTCAAGAACCTTGCAGGGTCAGCTGTGGTTGGCACTCTTGGAGGGTTCAATGCCCATGCAAGTAATATCGTCACGGCAATCTATATTGCCACAGGGCAGGACCCAGCCCAGAATGTGGAGAGCTCGCACTGTATTACGATGATGGAGGCAGTTAACAAGGGGCAGGATCTTCACATCTCTGTCACCATGCCTTCCATTGAGGTAGAACTGACGTAATCACGCTTTTGATTCTTCATAATTCTGCTGCTTAAGTTAGTAATGGGAGTAGTTTGGACTAAGAATTGGTTTTCATCTTACCGTTCCATTTTGGTAACTATTATGAGACACGAGATTAGATTAAATTGTTGCTCTATGATTGGGATTCCAGACCAACAAAGATAAGTGATTTTGTTTTTGATGCTTTAAAGATGGACAGTTGCAGGAATAACCTTTACCGATATTGACTTGATTCTTGATTCTGTATGATTTGAACTCATCTGATTAGTAAACAGAACTAATGAAGACTTTGTCTGGAGGATTCATTGATCTGTATTGACTTCAACTTTTCTTATGGATCTCAGGTTGGAACCGTTGGAGGGGGAACTCAGCTTGCCTCTCAGTCGGCTTGCTTGAACCTGCTTGGTGTGAAGGGCGCCAACAAGGATTCACCAGGGTCCAATTCGGCTCTGCTAGTCACAATTGTGGCCGGCTCAGTTCTCGCTGGAGAGCTCTCCCTCATGTCTGCTCTAGCAGCCGGTCAGCTTGTGAAGAGCCACATGAGGTACAACCGATCAAGCAGGGACATCTCCAAGGTTTCCTCATGAGCTAGAATGGGACACTGATGATTGATCACTTCGTCGCCTTGGGTGTAATTAGAGATCACATGGGAGATCGGTGGCGTTACGAGCTAGCCTAAGGTCCTTGGAAGTGGATGGTAGAGGAAGGTGGGATGTAGGGGAAGGAAAGGGAGTGTGGGTGCTATGCAATGCAAGGTCCAAGGGAAGAAAGTGAGGATAATAATAATCTGTGTGTGATTCTTTTGTTGTTCTCCTCTCCTGTTATCTTTTCTCATTATTTTCCCTTTCTTGATTCAAGCCTTGTGAGAGTGTATACAAATATGTCAACAGCTTAAATTCAAAGCGTAAGTTCTGTTCCTGTTTGCACTTCTCCATGTTGGCCGGCTCAAATCAGCTACATGCACCAGCAGATGACTAAACCGACCTGCATATCTGACAAAACAGACGACACCGATTCATGCAACAGGTCACTTCCTACTCTTTTTTTTTTTATTGCCCACCCGGTATCCGGTACCCAAAGGCTAGTCGACTAATCTGGATTCAAGGTACTGTTAGGCGATCTCTTGGGGACCAATTTCCTGGGAACCCCTCCCAAGAAGGTCTACTGCATTTATAAGAGCTCAAATCTAGCACCTCCGCTTAAGCGACACAAACACTTTCCACCTGCGCCAACTTTCCACTTGCTACTCTTCGCTTCAGTGTTCTGTTTACTATGGGCATCAGATAGGAACTCTCTGACTCAAGACGATAAGAGAATACTCACCTGGCAGGTTCTTTAAAGCAATATATACGATATGAACCATTTGATTTCCATTCTGACGTTTGCAGAAAGGTGCTCTCTCTAAGGCGATGAGTACCTGTAGATTCGTGCTTGAGTAGGGTGGCCAAGCAGTTGGTTTCTCAGGGAAAACCCTGTGTCTGTGGCCTCCTGAAGCCTCAAGGTAACAGCTGCATTTTCTAATGAAAAGCATCTGACTTGGACAAACTACTTCATGACCATGAATGACAATCAGTTCTTGTTTTGAGAATGATCTGCTTTACAGTTCACTAAACAAAGACATTACTACCTCAAGTTCTGGAAACAACTCTAATCAAAACTGGGATATGTATCTCGATACACATGACTGTAAAGATGAAATCTACTATTCTATCATCAGGACCTAGCATATCTTATCTGCTTCTGTTAGCCTATCTACTGGCATTCTGATTCCCCAATCTGAGGCTCCTGGCTTCAAGTGGATGAAATAGGAAACCATCCATAACTATGCACAGGCAAGATCCCAGCCTGGCGAAGAGATGACGAATAACAGACGCAGAAATAAAGCGAACAACAGCTCCTTCAGCCTACAAATCTGCTTGAGCAAATGGGACCCTAACAAACAACTGGCCATTCAAGGTGACCACAGCAGATGTCTGGTGTGGATCAATCCGAGACGGTAAGCTCACAACCTGAAAGGGATATTGTTTACAAATAATCTCATATTGGGTAGAAATAGCAGACCGTAACAGAGGTTCTAGAGCATCTGAAGACTTGGATGATCTATCATGTGTACATATATGCAATCAAGAGCAAACAATTTTGTCGGTCAAATTCAAGAATTTCCCAACTACCACAGGCTTTAGGTACAGAAAAATGCAGAAAACAAGAGCTTTTTATATACAATTCCTTTGTTTTCTATGTCAAAAAGGTCTTTCTAGGTAATGACTATTTGGCTCGAAAGAACTTTAAATTTTCCATGTAAAGAGAGGAGAAAAAAATGCAAAGATTGTAAGTCATAACGATTTTATAGTACCGCATGACCCATAAAGCGCAAGTCATCATGTTTTGCCCTTGTTTCAAGAATGTAAAACTGAAAATCATCGTAACGGCAGAATTCAGGAAACCACAAGCTATGTGCATTTGAAAATACAAGTCCTTTGAATGATTATAGTGGGATAGATATATCTTTATCTTTACAAACCTTCTTAAAGGGTGTGACACCCCAGGGGTTGTCTAACTGTTGAGGATGGCCTGATATGATTAAACGCCCAGCGGGATCAGACTGCACGTGCACCTGATTCAATGTAATGTGTGTAAGGATGCAGTTAGTTGATCGGAAATGGAGGATGAACAGGAATTCTTATGTCCTTATAAAGGGTTTAGTGTCCCATGGGTCAGGATGTTGAATTGGATTGGACGTGCTATATCATATACCATGCAAGGAAAGGCAGATTGGGATGTAACTTTGTCCCCAAAGGCACAAACATCCACATATTTTATACTAACTAGGAAATCATCACCAAAGAGTAAATTCACTGGAGGATGAGGTCTTGTTATGACTGATGTCAGGCCCCCACTGCCTCGGAATTGTCCCACCCTTTCCTTTCCTCGAAGAGAGCGAGGAGGAAGAGGGAGGTGGTGGTGGAGGCTCGACACCAGCCAAATAAAAAACAGGGACTCACCTCTTCACGAAGAAGCCCAGGAACTAAAGCGTACACCTCAAAGCAATCATTCTGTAAAACCAACGCCAAAGCTCTTAATGTGCCCAAAGAAGTACACAACGAGAAAAAACAACAAAAATTTAATAAGAAATCAGAGTTCTAAATCAATGAAGCACTCACAATCTTATACACGTTAATCTTCACCCAATCTGCAGGAGGTCCAACATCGATAATTGCTGCATTTCTTCTACATGAAGAAAGTAACGTCAAGATTAAGGAATTTTCTTGAAGTTCACAATTTAAGGAAAGGAGAAGCAAGTCAATAAGTGAAAAGAACCGGTGATATTAACTGTGGCTTTGTTGATTTCACACGAGGTCCCTGGGCAGCATGCTCGAAGTTAGGCGGAGATGGCTTTTTGCGCTTTGGAAAACCTAAGCCAATGTGAAGATTTTACTCAAGACTGCAGGACAAGTTTCGAAAGTTAAAAAGAATGCAACCATCTGTTAAAAAGGTTTACCAATACTCTTCTGGTGCTTGTCACTTTTTGTTGAAAGACTTGGCTTCCCATCCTGAAACAGAAGAATGGTTGACTTATGATCAAGAATGAACAGAAAATGATGATCCTCCACAACTGGGTTTCTGCAATCACATGTTTCGAGAATATGAGATTTGTTGATAGTAGACAATGCTATGATTTTACCCCATAAGAACCTTGGTTTTTTTAACAGACCAATTCACGAGGAATCAATCCACACACTGATAAAATGGGGAAAATATTACAGTTGGGGTTACACACGTCATCATCAACTATGCGTGGGGAGTTCCAAACATGCATAGCTCGAGCAGCAGCATCCCTCATTGTCCGGCCTGACCCTGATGATTGGCTAACTCCAACCTGACAAGAAATTCAAGAAAACAATTTCACTTTTAACTTGTATTTCCCCTGAGGGCTTAGAGGATTCCTCCTCAACATGTTAATGGACATTTCCCACTCAAAGCAACATTACTTCTGCAGCTAACCACAATATATCCTCTTGGAAATCAACAATCCGAGATTTACCACCATACCCACACAAAAATCTCCATATAAGTTCTTTGCTTTTCATCTCAAGCTGCCAACTCATTCATTATAGAACATAAAATATCGATCTATATCCGAGCATACCTGGCTTTCAACCTTAGGCTCAGCATAGGAATCTTCATTAAAGGGTAGCTTTCCACTTCGGATTCTATGCTTTTCATATTCGATGAGAGACTGCAAATACAGAATTATGTGACTCTTTTCATTGGATGATAAACAAGAACGTCAAAATAATTTGTTTTATAAAAAGGTATAAGCATCTGCAAAATCAGGAAAGCGATAAAACACAAGCAGTTGTAGACACCTTCTCGTAGAAGTTTCGAAATGTCCATGAAACTGTTGTACAGGTCCTGTGGAGCAAAAAGCATCATCACGATAAGCAACTGATATCAGCTTGCAGTAAAAAGAAACGTAGACTACTCCAGTCCAGATTTCAATCTGATCACATCAGGTATAGTATTCCATTATCAGGCACCAGTTCAATAGGATCTATTAGCCTCCATAAAACCTGGGGAAACTTATGGTTCCAATTTTTTTTTCCGGAAGGGCAGAGAAAGTAAGGAAAAAGCTGCATTGGTGAACTTCTAAAAATATAGGAGAACCAAAAAGCAGATTGTAAACAATATAACGCTTGTTATCTTTATCGTCTTCATTTTCCAAGAGTAGAATAATGGCGACAGCTAGATCCTAATAATGTTGGCTTCCAACAAAGCCAGTCGGTGGCTAAATTGATGATTCAACTATTGGAGCACTCTGCAAAAACCAAACGAAGAAACAGTATCATCTGGTCCTTAAAATATCAAATGCCAAGAAGGTGGGCTTACTTTGGAGGTCTGAAGGGGGCTCCCACTTGTCTCCACAACTTGCAAGATGTTACCTGCAAATCCCCGCAAAGATCAACCTAAAAGACAATCTTTTCTCCACTATACCTATCGTGATAACACTGAATTTACTTTCCTTTTGAAGTAAATATTCACACAACGAATTATTGAAGCTAAACAGAGAACCTAGGATGAATATTTAAGAGAGTTAGAACCTGTTCATAGCCACCGAGCTTGATCACGGCCCTGTACAATCTGCCATAACGTAAAGCAAATGGGCAATCATTAGATGGAAATGCCTTCGAAAAATTTGACTTGAAAAACACTTACTTAAGCAAATTGACGTCCTCTTTGTAGAACTTAGGGGCCTTGAATTCGAAATTCCTCTCTTTGTAGAAATTCTCAACCTCTTTCCTGAATGTGTACTGCTCCTCCTCTGTACCCGACTCCTCACCATCCTCATACTGAGTTTCCCAGTTTGTTCCAGTTTTATTTCCCGCCTCAACCCCGGGTTTAAGCTCTTCTTTTTCCGAGATTTCTTCATCTACCATCTCCTTTTCTTCAGCTCTTATCTCCAGTGATCCATCGGTTTTGACCTCATCTTGCTGCTGATTCTCAGGAATCGAATTAGTCCCATCGCCGTCATATTTACTGCCACCTAGTGTCTCGTTATCATTTGCATCTTTTTGGACATTAAGACTAGCTGCTTCCTCTTCCTTGCTAGGAATATTCACACCTTCGCCACTGACACCACTGACAGAAGCAGGCTGTTTCATGGGACTCTCACTGCCACCATCTCCATTCACGGTCTTCAGTTTCCCAGCATTTTCCTGCAGGTTCTCTGCCTGTTTCCCCACATTTTCCATTTCATTCTCCGTCTCCTTACCACCATCCATGTCCACAGCAGCTATACTCCCAAAAACTCAACCTTTTCTCCACTCTCTCAAACTTCACAGTACTAGAACCAGAACCAGAACCAGAACCATATCACGTTCTGCAACACAAGAAGTAAAAAAAGACAGCCTCGTCTGTTAGGTACAAACAGGAAGATCCCAAGAAACCAAACGTACGAACCCATTCAAGAACGAACATTCCCACAAAGCGTAACACCGTCCTTGGCAGAACAAAATCAGAACTTCCCCCCTGTGGGGTCCCAAGTTTCTCATCCGGGGTCTCCATTAACAAGAGCGGTTTCAAATGCAGAGACACGGAACAGACAAGGGAGAACACTGCAAGGAGGCATCAGAAGACGAAGGACATACGCAAAGGATTCTTAGCTCAAGGTGGCTGTCGGGAGTCCACGAGAGTCCTCGCCGACGAACATGCGAGATCTCACCGGGCGAATCCGCTCCGCCTGTCTCCGCCGGGTCGCCTCAGGATGCGCAGCCTCCAGGAAAACCGCCGAGGCTCCGTCACTGAAGGAGGGGTGGGGATGAGAGAGGAGGAGAAGGCCAGAGAGAGTTGAGGGAAGGGGAAGGTCACGCGTCGTTTTTAACCCAAAAAAAAAACACACACACTCTCTCTCTTCCCTCTTTTTTATGCCGAGTATTCGAACCCCTTTCGAATCCGATTAGTAGATTTGAGACACATTACTCATCGGGACATGCGTAATACCTTACAAATCACATGTACTTGATAAGGTAAGCGAATCTGACGGATTCGAGAACTATAAATCTGTGTATACTGAAAATCGAACTTAAGAAGCCTCCTCATGTTCTGAATTTTTGTGCCAAAATTATATCTTTTTTGGGCAAAATTAAGAATAAAGAAGTAAATTAAATTTAAAAAAAAAAAGGAAAAACAATTTAGCAGCTGAGCTTCGAACTTCTCGGGCCTCTCTTTCACCCCCTCACGTGTCAGGATGTGCCACTTGTCCCTCTCCCTCTCCCTCTCTCTTCCCCCCTTTTTTTTTCTTTTTTAAAATAACTGCCTTTTTCATATTGTTTTCGTGAAAAAATTATTTTCATTATAAAATTTTATACCTTAAAATATCTTAATCATGTCAAAAAATTATTATAATTCGATTAAAATAATCACAATTTAATTAATTAAATATAATTGGTCCGATTCAGTTCAAAATTTAGAATTTACTCTAAAAAATTGATATATTATAAATTTTAGTTTATGAAATAATTTCCATTTTTATTTTATTTTATCGTCATTTAGAAAACTTACTTGGTTTAATTAACCGTAGTCAATTAGATCAATCGATTCATTGATTGAACATTTTTAAGAGACAATCGTACAGATCTGGATCGTATCGATCGATTTTTTAAAAAAATTTTTATTAACACCCGATCTTTTTAATTAATTTAGAATTTATGTAGAGTTTATGAAAGGGAGGGATAAATATTTTCATGCATTAAAATAAAAATTAATTAATATTTAAGTCTGATTTTATAATCTAATTCCCTCCCACGCTGCTCATCCTTTTTTCTATCCTATTAGTGGTCCTCTTCTTCCATCCTAGGAGTGGTCCCGTCATCTATTCTAGTGTTACTCTCTTTCAAACACGCTTAATTTCAGAGTTCTGATAGGATTCGGTGGATCAGTGCCCGTATGATCGCACCCGTTGCTAATAAGAGAGATTTTACTCGATTTACACATGATCATTAAACAAGGAGATCGAGTCATGGGTCTCGATGTAAGGTCGCACGAGGACTTTCACATGTGAGATTGAGTGTTCAGTCATCGTTCAGATCTCGACACATGTCCAGTTGACCCTTAAAAATTGTGAAAATTACGAAAAATGGTACCGTGAACAATGCAGAGTATTTATTTTAGTGCATATATATACATATATATAATGAGCTATCCTAATTAATTTATGTAAATTACTCTGTCTTAAATTATTAATAACTTGCAAAAAAAAAAACGAAGTAATGATTATTTAACCTTTTGTGTGCTCGTGTGGCTGAAGCTGTTTCGGCATTCATTATTTAATTAATATATTGCTATCTATATTTTTCTTCAAAAAAGATAATTTAGAGAAATCATTTTCTTCCTATTTTGTGAATTAATATTAATAATAATTTTAACAACTGTTCGAGTAATTAATAATAATTTACTCATTTATTACAGCAATTTCTCGCTGCTCAAGAGACGTTGCCTCCGACCACATTTAGACACTACATTCTTTAAACCCGTTTGAATTGACCCGAGCTTATGGGACGCTTACGTAACACATGAAGATTAATCAGATAAAGCCCGACGCCCAAATTAGATGAAGAAGAATCTGTCTGAGACTGGCATTAAATCACTTAAACCATAAATTAATTTTCAGTAAATATAAGCCTAAAAGAGTTGATTAATCAAGATAATTTTTGGACGATAATACCCCTGAGCTAATGGGGCTTTGCCACCGAGTTTGCTTGGCCGATCTGCACGTCACCGGCATGGGGGAAAATTCTAGGTTCAGCTATTTAATCTTTCCACGAAAACTGATTGCAGAATTGACCATTGCACAGAGACTACTTGTGTGATTAATCATCACACCGGAATTTTTCCATACTGAAAATTCAAATGCAACATGGCATCAAATGATTCCTTTGGGTATTTGGAATGCCGGGACTCTACCGTAATTCCGAAAATTGTTTTGGCAAAAGCTCGTCCTCTTAATGACGGTGACGGCACACCAGTGAGGCCTCTGATGCGCCGAGGAGTACTCGAGACAGCAAGAAGACACTGCGACATGGAAAACCGAATGCCAACAAGAAGGTGCAGAAGGTTCAGAATGACTGAGAGGCCATGAGGACAAGATGAAACCAAGAAAGCAACCAACTGTCCAGGACCAGAACTGCTCTTTTTCACTGGTTACAGAGATTGGTGAAATTTGGCAGATAATGGCTTGCACACATATTGTCATAACAAGCACTTGAAACAACATATCATCAATGGGTGAATCATACTCATGAGGCAAAGAGAAACGGCCATGAATGTGATATTGAAAGATGCCGATCTAACCCACTCGGGAAGAAATGTCTGAAGGCCCTAAACAAAAGATGAATGGCAGTGACATTGACATGTGGCTTTAACACATCTACAAAATGATCATTAAAATGTCTTCCTAAGCTCCTTCATCCAACGAACCATTCGGAAGTCCCGGATCAAAGGCTACCTTGTTTATCCTCCCGATTTTGGATAATAGGACTAGTGACCCCGTCACCCGAAGCAGCCATAAACAGTGCCCAGGTCAGTTGGTACAAGAAGAAGTCTCCTGTAGAAGAAGAGGTAAATGGCCCTCAAGGGTTGCAGATTCCTCTTCTTTCTACTATATCCCACAATCGAACTTATATCATCATTTGTTAGTCAGAAAAGCCCTATTGGATAGGTTACATGGATCATCACTAGAAAAATGAGCAACTGAGCATATTCTTAAACTCAGACTTACACCGTCATTCACCAGCCAGAGTAGCTCTATAGATAGATCACTTGGATGATCATCACTAGGAAAAGGAAGAAGGAGGGCTCATTTTGCAACTCAGTTTTATACATGCAATTGGTCCAACTAATAAACATATAGGTCTATAATTTGTTCTCACTCAATAAAAAGCTCCAGAAGTTATTAATGCATAAAAAATAAGAGAAAAGCTTCAACTGGTATTACTATCTAACAGCCACTAATGAATAATCCATTGTCAACACAACATATCACAGTACTCACCTTAGAAAGTGGACTGCTACGTGCAGGAAGCTAATTGAAGTCTTATGGTTCAGACTTTAGGAGTTCCTCAACAGAATTTCTATACTTCCCAATGAGATCCCTGACATTAAGAGAAAATATCATCCAATAGTATATTTTTCTTCTCTTTCTTTCTTTTTAGCTAAAAATAAATGCTATGGGATTGGAACAGAGGTTCATCGTTAAGCAAGGCATGGTGCTGACCTTCTCTGATTCAAGATTTGTTCAGTTTCCTCCAGCTTATGCTTCTGTTTTTCAACAGTCTGCAAAACAATATTTGTGAGAACTACTTAATAATTGCTGAATTTCATTAAAAAAAAAAGAGAGAGGACGGTAATCGAGTCATTCAACATTTTATAGTAAACATTCTGGTTAAGTGGTTCAGAACATCGAATCAAAAAAAGAATCATTGCAAAGTTGATAAACGTAATGGGATGCTTGAAAGGATATACAGGTGAACTGTGCAAGGTTATGTTTCCCAGGAACAAACAAAGAGAGCAAGGGAGCAAAGGCATGATCTAAATGAAAAAGGAAAGGAAAGGATACCCTCTTGATATCGGAAAGAGACGACGTCAAACAAGCATAAACAGGGTTTGAGCCTTTGAGGTCTATGAGTTTCATCGACAACAAAGATGAGTAACGTTTAAAAGTGTGGGACTAGAAAACATTGTCAAGTATCCTTAATCAACAGCAGGTTTCTTCTACAGAAGCAACAGAATAATAACCATTTGAACGTTTGCCTTTAAGTCATCACCCGCATGTTTTCTGCTTAAATTTAATCCATCTTCTACATTCGTGTACAAGAGAACCAAAAGTGATAATGAAGAATGAAATGTGTTAATTCCTCGGAAATCTGTGCGGATGGAAGATCTATACTGATGAGCGAGAAATGGCACATAACCCACCATGGCCTTTGAGCTGATCGAATCTGCTATGGAGTTCAGCAGCTGCTGGCACTTCTCAAAATTGTTCTTCAACTCATTCACTTTAACTGCAATCTAATGAAAGAGATTCATATCACAACCAAAACACTTCCATTCCCAAGCAATTAATGACGGGAAATCAGAAACCCCAATTGCAGCAAATCAGAGAACAGACCAGAGCGTCGGAGTGTTGGTCCCTCGGACCGTTCTCGACGGCTTCAGCCAAACTCTCCATCAGCTGCAGTTCAAAAAGAGAGTATCAATGATAAAATATCCAAAAATCAAGGAAAAGCAACTGGTTTGGCTTCCCGGACTGCAGAATACATGTAAGAGGTGGAAGTGAGAAGCTAGGGACTGGTGCTGTTGCTGCTGCTGCTGCTGCTGCTGCTGGTGCTGGTGCTGCTGCTGTTGATGAATCAAACGCTGTTGCTGCTGGAATTGCTGCTGCTGCTGGAACTGGTGGAACTGGTGCTGCTGCTGCTGCAGGAAAAGATGGTCCTGGCTCGGAGATGCAGATATGTTACCGTGGGCAGGCATGGTCGGGATCATGTTCCAGCCACTTCCCCCGGTAAACGTGTGATCCATGTCGCCGGAGGACGGACACAGCACAAGTTGGGCTGACGAGCAGAGATCGCTGAGAGCGAGAAAAGGAGAAGCGGCCGAGCAGCTGCCGTGGGGTGAAGACGCTTCAGGAAGAAAGAGAGGAACGGAAGGATCTGGGCCTAAGAAATGGTCTGGGTTAAGGCCCGTGAATAAATAGTACGGGCCACATGTGGGCTAGGCCAAGGCCCATTTTTGTCAGCGCGCTTGTACATCAGTATCTACTGGATGCGAACCCCGTACCACACTCGGAATTGTTAAATATATAATTGCTATAAAATCATATTTTTATTTTAAATATTTTCTTATTTTTAAAATTTTCATGAATAAAAAATAATATATATAATTTTTTAAAAAAATTCAAGAGTAGTTAGTGATAGTTATAGTTTCAAATGTGATTTTACCATATCACACATTTATCATTTTTAGTGGTTTATTTTTCAATGGCATTTTTGAAACTTAAAAAATGAGAACAACTGCATTTTTCCTCACATATAATAGATATCAAATTGTGTGCACAAATACAGAATCATGTTTTTGTTGTCTAAATCACTGACATCTAGAAATCGAACGGATCTTGACTAATTCAGTTCAAGTCGGGCTCATTAATGGGAAAGCTTCTCCCAAAATAAATTTCCACCCTTCACAATCAATCTAAGTTAAGAAGAGGTTTGATCACTTTAAGGTTGGACCCTGTTCATGTAAGGACATCTGGTAAATGACAGACACAGAGGTCTGAACCAGTTCATGCTCTGACTTCCATTCCAATGGATTTCTTCTTTTATTCATCTGCAATTCACAGGTAGTATATTTGAAATGCCTCTGTTGGAACTCTCTCATCAACAAGTGTCAAGTTGAACTACATCTGCACTGTATATAGTTACAAGATATGCTGGAAATGAAGTGATTTCTCTAATGTATGCGATCTTTGACTCATCATCCGACCCCAACACGATATACTTCGGAACATAATGCAGGATCAAAACAGCAAGACATCCAGAGTGTTCTGTCAAGAAGAACCCTGCACAGACCAAGATGG
This sequence comes from Lagerstroemia speciosa, assembly GCA_037672795.1. NCBI lineage: Eukaryota > Viridiplantae > Streptophyta > Magnoliopsida > Myrtales > Lythraceae > Lagerstroemia > Lagerstroemia speciosa. The sequence continues at coordinate 11,919,088 of CM075288.1, read as the reverse complement.
GATTATCAAATCGAAGTGTACAATGTAAAGAAACAAGGAACCATGTTGTCCTTTTCAAACTGTGAGTTTGAAGACTAGATGGAATTGAACCATCAGAAGAAGTCCATGTCCATGGAAGAATCGAGCACTCCGTCATCTTCCCACTGGACTTCCCTGGCGTTCGGATCTTTCTGAATCAGCTCAAGAGGTGTTTCCAGCGGAGGTGGATCCTGCATAGAATGAAAGAACGGCCCGTGATGCCACGGCTTAAACTCAAGAAACTATCACAGAGTGCAATTCTTCTGTTCTCAATCGGTACCATGCAGCGTATCAAAGGCCAGTTGATCCCACGGAAGAAAGGATGCTGCTTGATCTCGTTGGCTCCATTACTTGATCCTAATCTGCTCGCAGGGTCTCGTTGCAGCAAGGAATTAATCAGCTGCCTTGCCGCAAGACTCACCTGGAAAAAAAATTCGAGTACAAGTTTCTGCTCAGAACTCGAGGATAAGGAGTAATCACTGATATCGAACTCCATTGATCTAGTCTAGACTGGATACCGGAATGCTGCTCGGGAATGTGAGATCTTTGTGGAGTATGTTGGAGAAGGTTTTCTGCCTATTCTTTCCTCTGAAGGGTGTCCGGCCGTATAGCATCTCATAGAGCAGTATACCTGACAGTTTCAACACGTGGGTAAGTGGAGGTTTATCATACAATCCTCTGCAGAGAAGATTGAAGTAATGCAACATTAGCTGTTGATTAGTATTCGATCCCATTGAGCCATTCAACTTTGTTACTTCTTCGATCTGACCACTTGAGACCAGCCAATCTCGAGGCATGCAGTAACTTACCAAGGGCCCACCAGTCGATCGCGCTGCTTTGGCCATCGCCTGTGATGATTTCCTGGAACAGACAGAATGGAAGAATCTGATGGTTAGAAGAGCAGAACTGCTACTTCCCTTTAGATGTCTTCGAGGTTGCACTGATCGTCTCTCCTTAAATGTTCGAAAACGAGCTTCCCAATGCAAAACATGCCTAAAACGTCGTAATTCATGCTCGAACTGAACTACTTCTAAGCTGCATAGAGATAATGAAGAATGAGCTTGTGGATTTTCCTACTGGTGCAATGTATTCTTCTGTCCCAACAAACGAGTTGGAGTGCGTGAACGGTTCGGCAACAAACAGAGGTGGCGGATGGCTGCTCGACCTCCTCCGTTTGCTTGGAACTGGATGGTGTACTATCTGCAGAAACATTGGAAGCACTTTAGCAGCACGATAAGAAGAAGTCATGCGATGACGGGATTCAGTCTTCCAGGAATCGGGCATTTTACTTGCGGTTTACAGGATGTCAAGAAAGACAGATCGAAATCCGTCAGTACAACATGCCCGTCCTTCTGCAGCAGGATGTTCTCGGGCTTCAAGTCCCGGTATATTATTCCTGCATCATCAAAGAAGATATGTAGAAGGACTTTTCTCGTAACGGTTGTGATTAGAGAAAATTTCTGGCGAGGTCTTGACTTGTACAGTACCTAAACAGTGGAGATATTCCAAGCCGATGACGACCTCTGCAGCATAGAACCTGAAGACATGATTGGAAAACTGTGTCATTTTTATTCTCGAGTTTCTTGAGAGTGATTGTTCAGGAAATGGTGTGGCAGTACCTTGCTGATTCTTCTTTGAATATTTTCATGGGCTGCTTGTCAAGCAAGGCGAAGAGTTCTCCACCAGGGCAGAAGTCAGTGATCAAGCAAACATGTGTGGAAGTCTGCAAGATCGAATATAAGCCAACAATGTAGATCAAAAGGTACGGCCATATAGAATTAATGATTAGCGCATTTGGACGGTGACAGGAAGATGCAAGACCTGAAACGAGGTGTAAAGGGTTGGAAGAAAAGGATGGTCCAGTTGAGATATAATTTGCCGCTCGATGCATGCCCGGTGAACCTGTAGAATTTAAAAATGGAATCATTCCATTTGAAAGCTAGGAAGAGTGCATCTGCCTGCTTGTATGCATGCGGGAAGTGTTCCTCCCGTTAATTGGTTAGAAAAAGAGATGTGAAACGAAGTTCTTGGTTTAGGAAGTACAGTGATCAAGAGATAGGAGAACTCTGCTCATTTACACACAAGGGCAGAATCTTTTTGTTTCTCGAATCCACATTTTGCATACCTTGTTGCGATTCAGCATCATGGACTTCTCCATTGCCTTCATGGCAAACAGCTCCTCGCTGCTTATCAGCTCCACCAGATGTACACTGCAGAATGCAGAAAAGCCCGTAAACTAAACTGTGGTATACGAATCTTAGGGGAAAAGAAAACGAGAAACTGGCAGAGAGACAGCAGACTGCAATCAAATGAACAGCCTGATGAAAGTAGAAAGCAGTACCTTCCAGTGTCACCACAGCCTAGAGGTTTAATTGGTCGGAAATGGTGCAGGCCGATCATTTCACCAGCTTCAGTGATCTGTGTATGAAGAACGAATGGTTACATTAAAGCCGACGTTATCGAATAATGACTTCAGCAAATGGATTACCTTCCTTATTGCTATCCAAGAAGGACTATCCCTTTTGTGAGGCTTCGGGAAGACAGGCTGAGAATGGATGGCCCACAAATCTTCGGGTCTCTAAAAGATGGGACACGATTGAAAGATTGAACAAACTCGATCCAGTGAGAAATTGCTAATAAACTGGCAGGTTCCGATCCCGCAAAGGAATAGCTGCAGCAATGAATAAAATGACAGTAGAAAGAAGCCACCTGTTAATGTCATGAAATTCCAGCATCTTCTCTCAAAAAAACTAGAAAACTATGGATATCTATTCCAGGACAGTGCATTCTCGAGAAAATCTTTATTGTACATGTTTTTCAGGCGAAGGATTGAAAGGAGTACCTTACCGAGTTGGCGTCAGGAAGTTCACGGACAGCTTCATCGACATTCTCTGCAGTAGCTTTGACCTGATAGAAGGGGAGAGACGGGTATCAATCCGAAAATCGTGCGCAGTTTGAAAACACATCTTGCAGGATGTGAGTAGAGGAAATGAAGAAACATACTATTTTAGCACCCTGTTGCTCAGCACTTTCAGAGAGCCGGTTCTCTAACGGTTCAATGTGATCGCTTCCATCCAGCTGAACACCTATGAAGTACTGAAGCTCACCCTGAAAGAACATGACAACATAAAACATGGCCTACCTAGTCTGCTGATCTGTAGTTGTCCTAATAAACTAAGAACCGCAAATTCTTGCTGACCTTGTGGTCCCGCATAGGTTGCAGGTGGAATAAGTTCCAGAACTTCTTTCCTGCAGATCAAGATATCACCAGGGCTGTGAATAAATATCACTGACTATTCTATTAAGAAAGGAGGCGTAAAAGAGTCATGTTCGGTAAAACTCTCCGGTGTTTCATGATAGTAGCAAACTAACCAGTCTTAGTATAGTTGATTAACTGTACAGTGATTTCCCTCTGCTCTCGAATAGCATCTCTAATCTTCGAAACTGTTGCCTGATCGGTTTCTGGACCTTGAAGAAACCTGCAAAGATTGTTATGGAAGTTAGAGAGCTTATAAGGCGGAAAGAGATGTACCGGGAAACTGGTCACTCAGAACAGGTCCCAGCATTTCGAAATAAAATAGAAACAACTAAAATGCTTGACTCCATACCTGCAGTTTCTTCCCAAAATCTCCTCCCGTGTATACTCTGTCAATTCAAGGAAGCTGTCCGAAGCAAAAATCTACAGAGAAGAGAGATTTTTAAGCACCCATCATGCTGAAAATACATGATAATGGTGGAAGGATACAAAAGAACATCTTACAATCGGGTTGTCAGGAAGTCTTGGATCTGTGATAACAAAGTTCTTCTCGATCCGTTCCAGTGTAGTTGCCAGGTCTATACCCTGGCGTATATCTCGCTCTCTTTCAGCCCGATCCCAACTATCTGTGCGCTCTAATTCTTTAGACATCAAGACTTCCGGCTCAATGATTGGTTCCTCTCCTTGCCTGGTCCCATTCACTTGAGACTTCCCTTTGAGCCTTAAACAGAAAGTTACAGAAATTTATGATTTGAAAAGGAGTTGTAACACTGTCAGATGATGAATAACAATGAATAAGACTCACTCCATGATATAATTCTGCCCCGATTCTCTCACTTTCTTGTCCAATCCTTGACTAGAGCTCAAATGAGAGAGGCTGTGGATCGGATCCACCCGAGGAATTTTTTGACCTGGTGTGCCATCATGCTCAGACAACTTTGGGAGGGAAGAATCGAGGTTGAACTTTTCCATCTCTTCGTTCTTGCTGATGGAACGAATGTGGGATCTGGGATGTTTCACGGTCTGGACGACCTCTGTGATGGCACCCAAGGCCTTCTCCTTCTGCCGAGCTGGTAAGGAAGAATTTTTACATCAGAAAAATGAACTCCCGGATAGGATTTAACAGAAGATGAGAGTGTACTTACCGTCGTATTTGATTAGAGACTGAGGCAGTCCATTGGGTCGCAGTGCCTTGTCAACGACGCCCTCAGTGTACTTGCTAACCTCAACCTGCATTCTGCAAAAAAATGAAAACAAGGGAACAAAAGTAAGCACACAAGTCAGACCAATGAGATAAGTTCAGAAGTTGGTCAAATTTCCGAGCTTCAAAACTCCGAGCTGGTCATGTTTATGCATCTGAGCACCAAAATCTCCATGATCCATCCATTACAGAGACGAGACTTTCGACTCCAAACTCAACAGAGAAACTAAAAACTCGATATGAGTGGTGAACCAGGGAAGATGGTTGGGGATTTGACTGTTGATCATCTGAATTCTTATCCTACCAGGTTAAAGTTTGAGCTTTCACCAATCAGACGAGCTTAGATAAAGCTATGTAAAGACTTGCACATCATCGAAAATGAGAAGTCGAGAAAAGGGGAGAAAGGAGACAGTATGGTACCCTATGAATTTGATGGTATTGCCTTTGTCATCCTTAATGGGGGTCAGTGTGAAGAGGTTCCAAAAGGGCGTCCCATCCTTCTTGTAGTTGAGCAGTCTCCCACAGTAGCTCTTCCCATTCTTCACCGCGTTCCTTATCCTGGCCACCTCCTTCTGGTCCGTTTCCGGCCCTTGAAGAAATCGGCTGCCAGAAGAGCAGAAAAGAAAGCCAAATCTTGACCCGTTTTCCCATAATGCTCGTCTTCTTCTAAGCGGGAGTTACAAGGTAAAGGATCGAGAATATCTACGCTCGCAGGTCGGTTCCTGGCACCCCAACTAGGAACTTTTCTCCATCAACAAGGGAGATCTGAATCTACTGCAGAGACACTGTCTCTTGGCAGAGAGAATCTGGTCTTATTTGTGAGGTTTTTTTTTGGCGGGAAAAGTTCACTATTTCAACGGTCGAACAGGAAATGGTTCGATCATGGTCATGGAGACCAGAAAGTCATCCTGTTCAATCCGTGACCTTAGTCATAAATTTCCTCTAAATGTTCTAACCCATTTAAGGAAAAAATTGAACATTTTAGCCAGAATGAGGAAAAAACTCAATTTCCTTCGAAGAATTCTCTTTTGAAATTCTGATCCGAGCATGTTTGTTCAGGTTCCATCGGTGCATCTTTGTGATTGTTCCTTCCTGAGGACTACGTACAGTGGAGGAGGAGGAGATATGGATGGTCTCACCAATTCTTTCCAATGACCTCCTTGGAAGAGTAGCCAGTCATGGTGAAGAACCCGCTGCTGGCGTACATGATCGGGCAGTCGGGTTTGGTCGCATCCGACACCACGAATGTCTGCTGCAGCGTCGCCAGCGCGTCCTTCAGCTCCTGGGACACCCTCGGGAATGCCCCGGACTCCCTGCTGAGGGTCGAGTCCTCCGAATCCCTGGTCGACTCGACCACGAACCTCTCCAAAGATGTCCTCATGCTGTCTGACATGTTCGACACGAACTCTGACGACCCGCCGCCGGAGAGGCCCCACTGCGCTGTTCTGTCGGCTATGGCAGCCCTGTACACGGAGGCTTTTGCTTGGTTTTCTTCTTCCTCCATAAGCCGACGGACTCTGGCCCTGGTCTCCTCCATCCTTTGGGTCCAAGAATCGAGAAGAGAGACAAGTAGTGGGAGTGGAGATAGAAGGAACCCAAGAAAGTACGGGAGCCCTCAGTCCTCACTGGTTCCTTCAGATTGTTATCGGAGCAATTTTCATGGCTGATAAGCCGTTGACGAGCTTCAAAGCTTCAACAAGAACCTGCCCAACTTGAAATGCTTCCCTTGAAGCACTGCTCCAGGGGGCCGAACTCTTCAAGTTCTTGGCTTTTCCAATGGGGTTGGCTGCGAAGATGATAAAACGGGTGGAAGGTATGACGTCCACAGGAGGGAAGAAATTTATGAGGCCTCAGGAGACCGATCCGCCACCAGGTTGAGGATGAATTTCGCTGTCACGTTTTAATTCCGTTTCCTGTCTTCTTCCAGGAGGGAAGAAGGATCGGCTCGCGTCCATTTCCCGGAAGGGAAAAAAGATGAGAATATGTGCAGGTTTGTGGGACAGGTACCGTAGGGACCACGGCACTGTCGCATGGTGCTGTTAACCTCCACGTCTAGGTGCCATTTCTCATAATTCTGAGTCGATAACTTGATCGATCACCAATGATTTTCGTGTTGTAAGATATTGCCACATTGTGTACAGTATCAGGTGTTAGAACCCGTCAAGGCCGGTATCGTCCATTGGAAAGTTTACCATTTGATGGGATCGGTAAGTACATCCTCGAGGTCAGTCCAACCCTTGAATGACTTACTGTTGTGTGCTCGGATGTACATGTCAAGGGTTGCACCGTGCTAGAGATGCCCTGACATTTTTCACTGCCCATTCGGGAAAAATCGAACGACTGGTCATATGCTTGCTGGGTGTCGACACAGCTACATGCATGATGTGGCACGAGAGAGATGTAACTGGACCATGTGATGTTGCCAATTCCAATGCAAGATTCCAAAAGAGGAGGTGCTGTGATTAGAAGATTAACGGATCCTGAAATTTTATGAAAATCAAATTTCCGCGATTCCTCCCAAATCCCAACACACTCGTACGTATACACATGGCCGTCTGACAATGCTCAGCTCATGGCCGTACAGTTATCTAGCCACGTGGCAGCACTTGCGGCCACAGGCAGTGTCGGTCAATCTTGTGGATGTACGAGCGACGTTCACCCACAGGGCCAGCAATTGTTCCAGCCTGCAATCAAGCCGTGGCCCCTCAGATTTTTTGGTCGTCAGCCACGGTATCCAAGTAGGCCCCACCAGCGGTGAGATGACATCTTTCAGCCAACCATACTTGACTAATCCGTTGGTCGCCCCTGGTCGCACGCCTGGCAATGGCGGGTGAGGCTCCCAAGGGGAGTGTCTGCGTACGTGAGGAGGCCCCTCAGATTTTACATTCCAGAAGATCGAATCATTAGGGTACGGCCGTGAATGTGGATCAAAGTCCGCCTGTTGGAGCATGTACTTAAAAAGATCTAGACCCGTCGCGCACCCACGAACGCTTGACCTAACCCTACCCAACCCGACCCGAGATCAGATCAGATCTGTTTTAACCTACATTGTTCTTGTTAACGGTAACCAGTTGCTTCTTTGAACGCTTGGAGTCTTTCAAGTCGAGAACAGTGCAATTTAGATTTCCCACACATACGCAGGCCGGTGGCAGTCAGGCTCGACTGTAGTTATTGGTTTTATCAACTAATGCCATCTCGCATTTGCTCGGATTATTGCAAAGTTCCGATCTTCACTGAGGTACGAAGAATCCGGGAAATTGCCAATTGCCATTGTGGCTACATCCTTTATTCATCGAAATCACGGGTTTGATCAAAGGTAAACTGATGGGAGATAACCCTGATCCACCAGAGACGCTACGCAGTCGTCGAACATCTCTTCGATCGACTTGAACTTCATCCCCAGGCTCTCGATCTTCGAGGTGTTGAAATCGTACGGTGGCCTGTTCAGCGGCTCGAACCTGCAGAAAGTTTTATCATATAGTACTGATAGTGCTACTGATGCTAGTCTAGGAATCTGTCTAATGGTCAGATCGGGACGACATGCAGGCGCTCACCCTTTAGGAATCGGAAGAGATGGGTATCGAGCCGAGAGGAAGGAGACCAGGTCGTCGTTTTCCATCACAGTCGAGCTTGCCAGGAACCGGCCCTTGGCTCGCTCGTGCTCGTACACGAGGATGTGAGCTAGCGCAACGTCGTCGATGTGGATGTATCCCATCCTTCCATGCCACTGGAAGTCCTTTGTTTCTCCTGTTAATGATCATATTCGGTATGAAAGAAAGGAATCGCCATCCATTCATACTGCATTACTTCGTGTCATGAGTAGAGGCATGCGGAAAACGAACCTTTGAGGAGCCCTAGGACGTCGGAGGCGGTTGAACATAGGTCGGGTGGCAAGCTCGGTCCGATGAGGAACGATGGTAGAACCGTGACAAGGTCGATCTTGTTCTCGTCGCAGAATTCCCAGGCAGCCTTCTCGGCCAATGTTTTCGACAGAGCATACCAAAGCTACAAACTTTTTTGTAAGCAGAATCGTTCAAACATCAACCGAAAGACAGTGCTGGTGAAGAAAGATTACCTGGAGCCTTTCGCAGAGCTCCGTGGAGCTCCAGGATGACTCATCGAGGGGCACTCTCGGGTCGAGATCGCCTCTGATCCTCATAGTCGAGGAAGACGAGGTGAGAACTACGCGTCTCAGGTTCGGGTTCTTCTTGCACGATCGCAGCACGTTCAGTGTTCCCTCCACGGCCGGCCTTATGATCTCCGCCTGCTCTTGTCAATGCACACATGAAGAGGAAACCGAGAGAGCCCGTGGGCCGTGACCACCGGGAAAATGGGTCAAGCTTACGCCAGAAATTATCACGGTTAGAAGTTCAATTCCTATATATGTTAGTGAGCCTTCTAAAAAATGGAGCACGTTTCAATCCTCTTGTAAATTCATGGTTATCCTTTGAACTGGTGGACATGGTAACTAACAAATGCGAGCAAGGCTTACCTTGGGGTCGGAAGACGGTTTCACCACGGGGGATGCGGTGTGGAAGACGCCCTGGCATCCCGCAACCGCATTGTCGAAGCTCCCAGCTTCCATCAGATCAGCCTTCACCAAGGATAGTCTATCCTTTGCGCCTTCTAGCCTCCACAGGTGAGACACCTTTTTCTCATTGCCTAGCCACAGAAATGGGAAGGAGATCAGCTTCAAAAGACCTTAACGGGGTCGGTGAGACACAAGTCAAGTCGCGCCGGGTACAGATAACTAGATGCACGCATATACACATTTGTACCGGGATCTCTGACCGTGCCGACGACGTGGTATCCCGAGATCAGGAGCCGCTTAACGAGCCACGAAGCGAGGTACCCGGCAGCCCCTGTGACACAGACTCTGCCTTTAACTTCATCCTCAACATGTGAACCCATTTCTGTTCAGTTTGGAGTTACCATTGTTGAAGGAAAAAGCCTACCGATTTATACTCAAAGATGATGGCATGAAGTCCACCTAGGGGCATAGGGATTGTTGGGGATTAGGTCATTCATGCAATGGATGTGAAGGGTAATCTTGCCATCGTGCTGTGTCATGGCAAGGAAGCACAAACTTTGCACCGTTTCCTCAGCCAGCAATTCCAACCGACACTTTCCACATTCTTTTATTTTATTATTTCTCTTATGGCCTTTTAAAAAGATTATTCTTTCCGAGAACTCCTTGTCCTCTTCTGTGTCATATAATTCAGACATGAACTCTCATCGAAATCAACCCCAAAATAATATTCGATCAGGTATTTGATCGGTATGATGCATATTATCTTAAAAAATGATCTATTTTAGCAGAAAATCAGCTCCGAAAATTTAATTCAAGTATTATTAGATTATAAAAAAATTTGAATATTTGTTGAGCTCTGAGACTTAAACCCGCTACAAAAAAAAAAAAAAACAGAGATGACTTTTATGAATATTTTATTATTTCCTCCCCTCACCCTTATCTTCTACACTGCCATCCAGAGAACCCATATATATATATATATATATATATATGTATGTTAATGTATATCCAATTAGTCATTCAATGTTTTCTTATTTGTCCATTTCCCCACCCAGATAACAGAGAGCCAGAGAGAGATAGGAGAGAGAGCTGCAGAAGACGAAGAAGAAAAAGAACAGATACGGAGAGTTCAACTAAGTCACGGGTGAGGAAGGAACATAGGATATAAGTTAGATCTATTTTAAGTCTAGTAGATTTTATTGCTTATTAGAATATTATAGTTTGTATGATTTGGGTATAGAAATACAGTTAATAGTATACGTGAAAGAAATATAATTTATCATTATAGAATATATTAAACCATAAGCATATATGTAGCAAGATCCTTACGAAAAAAAAAGAAGAAGAGGAGGGAAAAAAGGAGATTGGGATGAAAGCACGGAAAGCGGAGATGAGGAATTGAATGTAATTGAGATTCAATTCGAATTAAATAAATTATATTACTCAATATTATATATATAATTATGTAGAATTTAATTAGAATGACGCATCCCCACAAATTTTAACTTGATAGGTGAAAGTTATAGGGTCAATAAAAGTACGATGAATAATGTCATAGAATACTTTTTGGGATCATTTTCGAAATAAATATATATGACATATTTTAATTTGTCATGAATAATATTATAGGACTTGAAGAGATCGGAAATAGACCTCTGGGAGAACAAAACCGGTAGACCGACTGAATGGGGTGGTGATACTCTTTTCTATTGTAAAATAAATTATAATATCGTATATTTATGCTAGCATTTCATATAAGATATATATATATATATATATATCATTCGTCTAGCTGGCTGATTGCCAACACATGGCAATTGCATGGCTATATATATGTATACAATTTTCATGCATGGTGATTTCAAGCTAGGCGCATGCAAATGTGTGGTTGTGTATATATATCTATTGATTTATTGTAATGTAATAAACTATAGTAATTATATTAAATTCGATAGGTAAGAATGTGATTGTTTTTAATTGGTATGAAATTTGTATGTAAGTGTGTGTATTATTATCACTTATATACATCATTGTATGTGATTGTAAATAACTACAGTAACTACTAAGCCGGCAGATTAGAAATGGGCAAAAAAAATGACGATGAAAAGAAAATATAAATGAAGTGGAATGAGAGAGATTTAATTTACTGTTGATATCCGATAAAAATTTAAAAATGAGATAAACTAAAATTTCTCTTATCGTCGGAGGACAACTCGCTGGAGGACAACGGGCCACCTGCGGGTGCGAGGTGTGTAGACGAAGGGCACCGGGAGATTTGGGAGGAAGATTGATATTTATTATTTCGCGGGGTCACGGTATCGTCGGAGAGCGGAATATCGATACCGTCATAACTCTGTTGCAGAGGAAGTGCGACTCCATGACTATTGTTTGTATTGATTGATACTATGCATTACTAATATGATTGAGTAATTTCATTTGTATTCTTGTTTTGATTTTGGAATGTATGTGATTTGTAAGAAATTTGTACTCACTGAGCCCGCAGCTCACCCCGCGAAATTTCCCTTTTTAGCTAAATAGGAGAAGGACGAGCTGCTGGAATTACCATTTTGGTTCGGGGATTAGCGTAAGACTTCTTGTAGATAGGTATCAGATATGTAAGTTAGATGTGTAATAGTTTTGTATATAAAGTTACGACCTGAATTTTTTGTGGAGATGTTTTTTTTTTCGGTTGGAAGAAAGATGGATTATGGTCATGAATATGGTGCTGAAATATATATTATCTTGATGCATATATAGCATGTTTATGTTTGTCTGGAATATCGCAAAAATAAGAGGAAACTCTACCAAATTTTCGGGTCGTGATAATATTATAATACAACGATAATTTCAATAGCAGTAATGTTTTTTCTTGTATTACTGGTCAAAGTGAGAAATTTTTTATATACGGCCGTAAAAATTCAATAAATATACAAAAAAATTTCTCGTGTTCCGAATATAAAGGCGGATCTATGCTCATATCTATAGGAATGTAAAATCTGTTGTCAAAAATATCTTTTAATATTCTCATGAGATAAATATTATTTTTTTAAAGTAAAATTCCGAATTTATTTTTTAAAAATAAATCAAACTTTTTATAAATATAATTATGGGGAAAAAAATGTCTTGACATCGAAGTGAAAAAGCCCACGAGACATTAACCGACCCCATTCCCCGCACCAAGTCCGCTTCTTTCCTTTTCCACTGGAACTTTCCGGAATTCCCTTTTGCAATTTCTTGAAAGTTTTACTTATTTGTTTATTTTTTTTTATAAATTATATTTTATTAATTTTCCAGTTGGAATATTAAGATATGCCATATAATTGCTATTAAAAATCTGATATAATTTGAGAAATCGGCATCCGTTAAGATCTAATCTTAACTCAAACAATCCCCTATAGTAATATTTTATCTATATTGTTATGTGTAAAAGTGTAATAAAATTTGGTGTCTTTTTTATTTTTCATATTTATCGTTAATCTATTTTAAATATTAGAATTTATAATATGTATATGTTTAATAAATCCTTTAAATTATAGGTAAAATAGTAATTTCGGTGGTTTTCCTCTCTCTTTATATCTACGATCTTAACGGTAAAAATATTTCATTAACTGCTCGGATTCTCCATTCTCACTCTATACTACTTAATATTTACAATTTTAATAGTAAAAATTTATTAATTTCTTGAATTATTTTCGTAATTTTCTCAACTATTTTATACGACTCTCTTAACTATGGATTCCATATTCACGTTTTAAAAATCCTTCAACTTCTTGTGATATCGCAATTTTCATAAAAAAATATATTTTATTCACCAGAAGTTCTCATAATTATGCATTCTATTTCATTTTTATTTAATTTGAAATATTTACTCTAACATTAAATTTTATTACTTTTAATCTTTTTTTTTCTTTATTCCCTTTTCATTGCTTTATTATACACAAAATCACTTAGTTTTTTTTTTTTGGTTTCCCACGCTGTATCTAGTATCCGAAGGCCGGCTGACTAATCTGGATTCGATGTACGATCGGGCGGTTTCCTGGAGACCACCTCCCAAGAAAGTCTGCTGCGTTTACAGGAGTTTAAACCCGACGCCTCTACTTAAACGACACAAGTCTCTTCCACTTGTACAAACCTTCGTTGGTAAATCACTTAGTTTTTATCTTCTTAATTATTATATTTAAAATATAAAATTAATTATATGTAATTAAAATTTTCATTCAGTCATATCCGCTAATTTTGATAATTAATTTTTATTATATAAGAATCCAATTTCTGTGGGTGTATGTATATCTACGATCAACATCCAATGGTAGCAATATATATATACACGAATCAGCCTTCCTTGATCAGAATCAAACTGCCGAGATTTTTTCTGAAGCGGCCGGCTGAGGAGTTCCCAAGTCCTGAGTATTTATAGAAGAGATTAGTCAGGTTTCGGCAAGCGCAGAGGCTGAAGCAATCGACTGTTCATCGTTAAACCCACAACCGAAAAGCAAGTGAGATCGAGTTCCCTTTCAGGTGTTCCTGCTCCGTCGTGATTCTTGGAGCGTGTTATGGAACTTTGATGTGTCAGTTCAGTGCAAAGTTTGTTCATTTTCGTGTCTCGTTGCCTTGTTTCTGTTCGGTGCTCGTTTGCTTGAGTTGAAAGAAACGGAATCAGCTGATGCTTTGTTGGTGGGTTCGTGTTGTTTTTCTGAGTGCTGGTGAATCTGGGAAACCTTCTGTCGGGTTTGTTTCGGAAGCGCCCGGTTTGAGCAGTGGTTAGATCTTGTTGTAGTTGGTTTTTGAGTTTTTGAATCTCATTAGGGTTTACTCATACTTGGGGAAAATCGCAGATTGATTTTAGTTTGATGGTCTATTGTTGATATTGATTTGGCACTTCTCGTGTTTGTGTTAAAACATCAGACTTTATCTGTGATCAAGAATTTTGAACTTCTCTTTTTGAGGTTTTGATTCCTATTGTGGTGTTAGTTTTAACAGGTGGTGGTTTCAAGAGTTGCGGCTGAAATGGATAATGGAGGGGGGAACTCTTTGCCCTCTGGGCCTGATGGGGTTAAGAGGAAGGTTTGCTATTTCTATGACCCTGAAGTGGGCAACTACTATTATGGACAAGGGCACCCAATGAAGCCCCACAGGATCAGGATGACTCATGCCCTGTTAGCCCACTACGGTCTCCTCCAACATATGCAGGTCCTTAAGCCCTTCCCTGCGAGGGACAGGGACCTCTGCCGATTCCACGCAGATGATTACGTGTCCTTCCTTAGAAACATAACCCCTGAGACTCAGCAGGATCAACTCAGGCAGCTGAAGCGGTTCAACGTCGGTGAGGATTGTCCTGTCTTCGATGGTCTCTACTCCTTCTGCCAGACTTATGCTGGTGGGTCTGTTGGTGGAGCCGTTAAGTTGAATCACCAGCTTTGTGATATTGCCATCAATTGGGCCGGTGGGCTGCACCATGCCAAGAAGTGTGAGGCCTCGGGGTTTTGCTACGTCAATGATATTGTCCTTGCCATTCTGGAGCTTCTCAAGCAGCACGATGTGAGTCTAAATTTTATGTTTTTAAATTTGCATGATACAGTGAGCTTTGTGCTTCTTGTCGCTATTGTGCTGTGATAGCCAAATAGGTATATGAAACTGAGCTGTTTAAGGTGTATCTGATAAATTGCAATAAGAGGTACCTGACTTCTGTGCTTTTGAAATATACCAACTATTCATCGAATTCTTGGTATGTCTAGCAGATTAGTGTTGTCATACTTGGGGACTACATGCATGAAACAAGTCATTGTCCAGCTTTAGGACTTGCAACTAGAAGAATCAATTTGAGATACATGATACAATTTGATATGGCTAATTCTCTTAAAAAACCGTACCTTTGTTACATATACAATTCATCTCTCTCACCTAATTGTTCATTGAACTTGCAGCGCGTTCTATATGTGGACATTGACATTCACCATGGAGACGGTGTTGAGGAAGCCTTCTACACAACTGACAGGGTCATGACTGTTTCTTTCCATAAATTTGGAGACTACTTCCCCGGTACTGGGGATATTGGTGATATTGGATATTCGAAAGGGAAATACTACTCACTTAATGTCCCATTAGATGATGGGATTGATGACGAGAGCTACCATTGTCTATTTAAACCAATTATTGGGAAAGTGATGGAAGTCTTTAAGCCTGGTGCTGTGGTTCTCCAATGCGGGGCTGATTCACTGTCTGGAGACCGTCTGGGATGCTTCAACCTTTCAATTAGAGGTCATGCAGACTGTGTGAGATTTATGAGATCATTCAATGTGCCATTATTGCTCCTTGGTGGTGGCGGCTATACAATTAGAAACGTTGCTCGTTGCTGGTGTTATGAGGTAAGTTCTCTTCCAATGATTCTTGTATTAAGGGAGCATTATTGAAAGAATACAACAGTATGCTTATTCCTTGGATATTGTTATCACTTGCACGCTATAGATAAATGCAAAAGCTGGTATGTTGATTGTTTAGTTCTGACTTTGTAGGTTCTGTGGGTATTTATCCTAGTTCTATCAATGAATAAAAGAGCAAAGCTGATACTTTGATCCAAAAAAAAATTTATAGGTTTTTGTTTTCATGTTCAGATTTTTCATCAATTTTTTAGAAAAATCAAAACTATGTTTTACTGTTCTGTGTTTTTCAGGGAAAGGAAAAAGAAAATCGAGTTGCAGTCTGATGTTATTTTGTCTTTCTTATTGCCATATAGAACAAGGATGCATCTTTTGGTAATGCTAAGATACACTTCAGTTTTCCTTCAATTCTAATTTATCATTCTATTGACCTATACTTTAGAATTTGATGGTTTGACTCATGATTGGGTTTTAAAGTTTCTTGTATCTATTGAGGGCAATTTGATGGTACGTTTCACATGCGTGACCACAAATTTTCACTATTTTGCACTCTGACAGACAGGGGTAGCCCTTGGAGTGGAAGTTGATGACAAGATGCCTCAGCATGAGTATTATGAATATTTTGGCCCGGATTATACTCTTCATGTTGCCCCAAGCAACATGGAGAACAAAAATACACGTCAGATGTTGGAGGATATAAGAGTAAAGCTTCTCGATAATCTCTCAAAGCTTCAGCATGCACCGAGTGTCCCCTTCCAAGAACGGCCCCCTGATACTGAGATCCCAGAGGTATTTGTCCTCTCCTGTATATCAATGGATAGTGATTAAACTCTGGCCACTTTTTCTTCTGAAATTATTATTTAACTGATTCATATGTTTTCAGGTGGATGAAGATCAGGAAGATGCAGATGAAAGATGGGATCCTGAGTCTGACATGGAGGTTGATGATGACCAGTAAGTGCATTTCCATTCTACTCTCTTACTGACACATGCCTTTCCAGCTTTGTATTAACCTTATTCTTTTAGCAGGAAGCCCTTACCAAGCAGAGTAAAGAGAGAACTGATAGAATCCGAGGCCAAAGAACAGGTACCCCATGCTCTCCACGAAGAATAATTACATTAAATGCGTTATTCCCAAGAGCTTGAAGCTTGTTTTGAGTTTTCTAGTTTAGCCATTTTTATATGCTGTTACTCATATTGTGATTATTCAGAGACTAGATTCTGGAGGTTTGAGATATCTTTGTTCTTTACTTTTTTTAATCTTTTAGTATTTCAAATTTCACCTCTCATATTCAAATGTTTCTCAACGCTGGTTACTCATCTCGCAGGACGGCCAGAAAGTGAATTCCGACCACCTCCGAGTTCCCGATGCAGCTCACGAGGAGATTGCCCCTGCAAAGGTGGGGATGAATCGTTCTCTTGACAAATGCAGTCTGAATTCATATTAATTGTATTATTTGGTCCCATCAATTTCTTAGCCGACTCTCTGTTTTGCTTTACTGCAGGCATCAGACGTGAACGCCATGGCAATAGACGAGCAACCAATAAAAGTTGAGCAAGAAAACTCTGTCAAACTGTCGGATCAGAGCTACCCCAAGTTAAACTAAGCTCGGCACATTTTGCAAACGTTATGCAGTTCCTTGCTGGTGAAAAGCAACATCTGATATGCTCACGAACAGCGGCCCCTACCAATATGGTAGATCGAGACTTGCTGATTCTGGTTATAGCTGCACTGGAAAGTGCCCTGATACGAAAGTGCAATTCTTCAACTGTAAAACTTTTCACATTCTTCAAACATCCTTTGAGGTCTTGTGTTATCCGTCTCCTTTGTTCTACTAGTCAGCTGTAGTTCCTTGTTTTCGTTGACAACAAGTAACGGATGTTTTTCTCTGTTGATTATATGCCATTTTTCTATGTTTTTATTAAGCAAAAATGCTTTAGCAGTTCCCATTGGCAAAATATGGCCTCTCTTTCATTTTCACTAGTTGAGAAGATGAAGTCACTCTGCCAACAAAGGCGTGAAGATCAAAGTGAGCAACTAACCGGTGAGAATCCTGTTCATCATGTCATTGCCTAGAAGCCCTTTCAGAAAGCTCAAAGCAAATAGTTAATTTGCTTGTGGTACGAGTGTGTATCCTGCAGAGTGTTGGGCTAAGTCATGAGGGTGTTTCTAGATGTTAAAACCTGTAGAAAGCTTGCCGTCTCGGTTTCTTGTCCCCTTGATGTCCAACCTCCTCAACTGTCCATAAGGACAGCCGAGAGCTCCGAGCAATGGCAGGATGATCCAACAGTCAATGTGCAATCTAACATGGCTTTTGAACAGTTGTTCACTGCACCATGAGTGACTTTTAGGGCTGGATTCAGGAAGAGCCTAGCTAATCCATACTCCATAAACAGTTCCTATGGCGGCCCCGAGAAGGGCAGGAGCCCTGAAAGTCAACACTAGCGACTTTAAATTCCATCTGATTACGCATTTCTGTGGGAGGGATTTGGTGAAATATTACATCAAAGTACTGAATTGACATGTTCAAACTTCAAAAGATGGCAGGAAGGCGTCCGCCAACGGAAATAACTGCTCCTTGTCCAATTTTGCTGGCCACAGGAACCGTCATATGGTCAATGGTAGACCAGCTCCTGTTCGCTTAATGACTTCTTTGACCTTCATATCGAAATCATCCTTAACCCCCATAAATAGATATTTGGGAAATATGGTCGACACTGACCCAGTTCAACGATTCTTTCCACACGTGATTCAAAAAACATTCACGTTTGAAAGAGCTTAATTGAGGACTATTGTATTTCTAGATACAAATGACGTAGACAAACAGATAAGAGTTACCAAGTATGTTACGAGATTCTCACATAGCTCAGTGGTACTTGGGTCTTTCACTGATTGGAACAGTGAAAATGAAAGAATAGGATATATTGCCTACTTCTCTTAAACAGAGGGAGAATTTGATCATCACTGTACCATCTACAAGATCTCAATCTTCACAAGATAACTGTCAAAGAACCCTTTTAAACTTATTTGTGCAAATACAATGTAAAGCATCGAATATGTCGAATGGCAAAACACGGACCTGACCTGACCTGACCTGACCTGAGGCAAGGAAGGGGAAGAACTGCAACACTGGCATCGCAAATTTCCAGACATAAATTACACCATATCAGAGAGAGCCGGTTCACTATGCAAATTTATCACCATAGACAAACAAGGGGGAGCGACCTTTAGGTTATAAGAGGTAGATGTGCCCTGCTGCCCAGCAAAAACCAAGTGGTCCGACATCACATTGAGAAGCCGAAATTCCATGCGGACACCCGACAAATTACAGGAAGGCATCCTTCTCAAGTAGCTTCAGCACCTCGTGCTGGTTGTTCAGCTTCGCGACATCAATAGGAGTCTTTCCGTCAAGGTTTTGAAGAGTGCTGTAGAGCAGAAAAACAAACTGTCAGTGGATGATAAGTTATAGACTCTTTCTTGAGCTAGACTGTAGCCCATATGCTTCAAGTGGAAACCACACAAGTTCTTTGTCGAAAGGAAGGATAATCAGATGGATCTCATCATTCTCGAAGTAAATATACCACATGAAATTCACATGGAACAATGTGTCGATTAACTTACACAGCTGCCCCATTCTCCAGCAAGAGAGATACACACTCCTTTCGACCGTAACCGGCTGCATAATGAAGGGCAGTGTTCTTGTTCTTGTCTAGAGCATCCACAGTTGCTCCAGCTTCAATCAGAACCTGAGCACACTTTACCTGAAGACAGACACAAAACATGAATTGGGTATTAAAAAACCCATCCTGAGAATTGTCTTTTCAATCAATAATCAGAAGACTATCTCCGAGCCTCCATTACATGCACCAGAAAACTACATATCAACTGCTATGACAAGGAAAGGCCAAATTAATCAACACTGAAGCTCGAGATCTTTAGAAGAACTCCAACTGTCAAATTTTTAACAGGACTAAAAAAAAGAGAGGAAAAAGAATAGGTGAATATCAAAGAGTTCAAGTTCTTGAATCAAAAACAGGATAGAGGAGATCAGCAGATTTGGACATCAAAAACTTACCTCTCCATATCCACATGCAAAGTGCAGTGCTGTCCTTCCTTCCGAATCTTCCTCGTCCTTGTTAGCACCTTCAGCTAATGCTTTTTTCAAGCCCTACAAGATCCAGACAAATGAAACTTTAGTTTTTCAAATTGCAAACTTCAGGCCCCATTGAAAGAATGCTTTTTTCAAACCCTTATTGGACCATGATGTATCTTTTGGTAATACTGCATACCTCCACATTGCCAACACTAGCAGTTTGGTGAACAATTGACTCCTCTTCATTTTCAGCATCTTCATCTTCATCTGGAACTGCATTTTCACCAGAAGGCTCTCCTGCAGCAGCAAGACCCATTGCTTCACCCAGCTTTGACAGAACCTCTTTATCATTCCAGTACCTAAAACAGCAAATTAACTTATCAATAAGCAACTCAGCAAAAAAACTTACAGAATAAGCATACTATAAGCATTAAAACACCTATACGACAGCAAAAACTGGCTTCCAACAGGACAATACAATAATGATTGGTCGAGCAAACCTCATCATAGCTTCTGGACCACCAGTTTCCATTTCCTCTAATATGTTCTTCAAAGCCGGATCCTCCTTCATCCGTGCCATTCGTTCCTCAATTTGCTCTTTTTGCATTGGATTTGCCAAATTCTCGAGCATGCTAGACATAGCAGGATCCTGAGAATAAGGTTATGGGTAAAAAATTGAGGTCTATACCAGCCAAAGCTGTAGCATTTATAGACAACAGATAATTTAGGTAACCTTGACTAATGCGGATGACTATTACCTGCATCAGAGAATTACCAAGGCGTTCTGCCATAGTCATAAATTGAGGATTCTGCATAACCTGCTGCATTGTGTTTAAGTATTGTTGTGTATCAAACTGAGGAGTGCTATCTTCTTCTGCAGCGCCATGAAAAGTTTTCTGAATCTGCTCAGCCATCTGGTTGAATGCAGGGTCTTTTGCGATCTGCTCAGCCAATTCTTTAATACTGGGGTCCTATACACGAGTCATCAACCGATCTATCTTTTAATCATCAAATATTTAAAAGAACAACTAAAATATTTTGAAGCATCTAAATTTAAACAATATCAATTGCAACTATTGATGAGAAACGTTAAAAGGAAACCAATGAGCCAAAGAGAGGGAAGTACAGATCAGCAGTACCCACACTCTAGATCCAAAACATGCCAAAACTTCGGATACAGCTACAATTCAATAGTTGTTGCCATGGTACTGCACTTTTTTTTCTTTTTTAAAAATCAAATGGTACTGCATTTATACCATCGATTTATGCATCACACCTTCAGAGCGGTGTCTCTTAAGACTAGAGCTGCTTTCTGACTCCTCATTACTAATTGTAAGTCCTTAGAGAACTTCAGCAGATTTAAAATGCTAGACTCTGAAGCCAAAATTTCTATATGAATGTCTTCTTTGATAAATACGACACGCTACATCATATTTGAATAATTAAATGCCACCAATTTCTGTACTGAACAGACTATGCAGCACTTCAAGCATAAATATACAACTACGCTTTAACACATTTCTAGTAATGTTAAATATGGTTCAGAATGAAATCCAACTTTTGTATGAATTTACAAAACAAAAGGGGGAAAAAACTAAAGGGTGTATGACAAGCATACGTTTAGCAGATTGTGCATCGCTGAGAAGTCAAAAGGATTGGGAAGAGCAGGCCCAGATTGCACCTCCTCTGCAGAAGACTCTGATCTCGAAGGTTTGTTCTCTTTGGGAGATGCTTTATAATCAACAAATAACAGTTACAGATCAAAATAATCATACTCAAACAGCTTCAAGAACAGGAAAAAAAGGCGCTCATCTTTGAAATCAAACTGTTACATTTCAAGAGATTTTAAGGGAGAGAATAGGAGAAACTAATGCACATTGCATTTGACAATAAAAAGGGCCTACTTAAGAGCAATCGGCAATGGATATCTGATTTCTAAAACCATCAATCTCAAAACAAAATTTTCCAAAATTAAACACTTTAGAAATCAATTGCTCCTAAAAAGAAGAACACCCACATTACTAGCAATGAAGGCACTGAACCAATATGAACTACAATTCATATCGAGCACATATAGTCACTAAAAAGCACAATCGCCATCTAATCAAGCAATTTAAGATTCCGCACACAAAACGAGAGGCCCAATACCCAACAACAACATGAAAAGCAGCATCTGGTCTTCCCTCGCGCCGACACTGGAACAGATCAAAAAAGCAGGCAGTAACCCCTAAGTCATATTTTCAAACCTAAAAAAAATCAACCTTGTTGATGAACTGAAACCAAAATTAAAAATCCATCCCAAAACCTCGGTTAAATGAGATTCACCGCCAACTGCCAAACGCGCATAAACACCAATCAAATTATTCACCAATAAGCACCGAACCAGACAAACTAGTCAACCGAACAACAAATCAAGATTGAAGATCAAACGCCAGCAGCTCATCTAAGAAGCATACCGGCCGGTCCACCTTTAGGAGAATTCGAAGACATATCTGCAAATACACAAAAAGGGGGGCAGAGATAAGGTTCAGTCCCCAGTAGAGGTAAGAGTGATGGGTCTTCGTGTCAAACGGAGAAATTGCTTAAAAAGGAAGAACCTGATAAGACTTGGGGAAGAAGAGGATCGAGAGATGACTTGATGACGAGGAATTGGGATTTGATACAGGGTATATAGGACAAACCACGCAATCGAGATCCCTCTCTCTCTCTCTCTCTCGATTCAATAAAAAACCCTACAAATTGATCAATTAATTGTCTTTAATTAACCTACAAGGAAGAGGGGACTGGGACACTCGTGAGTACATTCGTTCGCACGTGTGAGAATGATGCGTTTCCGAATGTGGATCCGACCCGACATAGATGTCATCACCGAAATGAACGGGCCCCAATTTGGGCTCTTATTGGGCCAACGAGTGTTGTGGGCCCACATTTGCTCTTGCCACGCCCAGCTGTCGAGTTTTATACTAAACCGAGCCCAACCACATTTCCGATTCGGTTTCGTTTGGTTCGGCGATATATAGACCGAACCGTAATCATTTGAGGAACGAAAAATTGAATTGTTTAAAACCTGTTCAAATAATTCAATTAACCGGTTATGTTTTTTTATGTAAATAAATAAAAGTCACTACATAAAATACAATTCTGTTCGGTTCGAAATTAAACTAATAGAACGGTAAAAATTCTAATTGAAATACATATTTTATTTTAAAAAAGTATATTTTGATTTTTATTTAATTATTAATTAGAAAATGGTTTGATTCCGTTAACCACAATTAACCGAACCAATTATATCAAGTAATTAACTAAACCTCTTCTCGGTAAAAAAAAAACCGCACCATTATCGAACCAGTTTAAATGATTCGATTATTTTTTATTCAAGCGGTTCAGTTCGTTTTTTAGTTCTTTTTTTTTAACAGCCCTCCCACCAATACATTAAATAGATACCGGTGCGCTACTAACGGTCTTCATCATAAATTCAATCAGAAGTGGAAAAACCCCAGACGGCTAATTTTAAAAAATTACCAACTTAGAATTAGCCTAATAGTTCTCTTACCAGACATTCAAATAAGTGATCCCAGAATCGGACCTCAGGTTTGGAGGGTCGACGGAAATTTTTCCAGTGATCCCGGTCCGACCGCAGGTTAGTCTCGTGCTGTGCTTGGACTAATCTGTAGATACTGCGTGGTGTAAACTTAAAAAAAAAAATTTTAAAAAAAATTGGGGGTGGACTTCTTAGCTTAAAACTCAAGAACGGGTCGACGGCCAAAAGGCATTTAATTTTTTTATTATATAAAAAAGATTAGCCGAAATTCTGCGTCCTTTCTCTTATTAAAAAATTAATTTTCTGACTTCGAATTGTTAAACTGCGTGTACTGTGAAGATTTGTTGGCTTAAATTATGCGATAATTTAATATTATTTTTTTAAGTTATTCGGCATAATTAGGGTAATTCGATTTAATTGAAGCACTGAGACTTAAATTAAAGACCTTTGGCCCACTTGACTTATTCTAAATTCGCCCATCTTTTTTTTTTCCCTTTGATATATCAAATTTTTAAGGGTGAATTGTCTAAAAAAAACACTAACTATTTAAGATTTTTCTAATTTATCACGAATTAATTTTTTCCTAGAAAATTACGATTCATTCAAAAATTCTCTGATCAATCACGAACTATTTTTTAATCCAGAAAATCACGAATTATGTTTTATTTTTCTAATCTACCACATCATTATTTTTTACCATTAATTATTGATATATACCGTTACTTTTGCTAATTGTGCAAATAGAGTCTGACATGACATCACACGCGATATCTGTCTGATCATAAAAATAGAGAACATTTATTTGCACCTCCATTCTTGTGATAAAATAGAGAATTTGATAGTAGTTCGTGATTTTTATGATCAGATGGATGCCACGTCAGACTCCATTTACACGATTAGTAAAATTAAAGGTGCATATTAGCAATTAACGGCTTGCTAGGTTGGGAAAAACAGAACGTAGTTCGTGATTTTCTGGACAAATAATAGTTCATGGTAAATTAAGGAATTCTTGAATTGTTCGTAATTTTCTGGGTAAAAAAATAGTTCACAGTAAATAGGAAATTTCAGAATAATTCATGAGTTTTTTTAGACAAATAATCTAATTTTTAGTTATTGGCTTATTTTTAAAGATGGATTCATATGTCACACAAGTCTTTTTTTTAATTTTTCCAGTACGATATTATATTTTTAAGAACTGACCTCACATGACGTGATCGCGTATCCTAGAATGTCCGCAATCGAGTTTCTATTTTTCCTCTTGTACATTGATGAGATGGATAACTGATCACTATGGCAGACTTTCTATTCTGCATCACTCACCGTAAGTCCTACACTTAAATTTGACGGGATGTGAATTTATTCGGAATGTGACCCGATAATAAAAATTATCTCATATCTCTCTTTGTGAAAAATTAAAACAGAAATAAAATGAAAAAAAAAGATTTTAGTGTAGTGGTATCAATTTTTGTTAATAAAAATTTTTTATATTCATAAATCTATTATTTAATGAAAAAATTGGAAGAAATCGGCAATTTATCACTACAAAAAGAGGTCAGAATTTCTTTTTTTTTTTTGGGTGACAAAAATAAGTAGGGAAATCAAAATCTAATCTAAAAAACAGGGGAGATCTCCATGCTCATTGCCTTGCTCCTTCCTAATCCTCAGTCACATCACGTGGCACCCCACAGTGTTCTCATCGCTGAAATAGTCCCCGACCCGGGTCACCGGAGCCTCGAACATCGGCTGAGCCGCCACCTGCCGGCCCCCGTAGGCCAGGAAATCTTGCCCGAATGCAGCGTGAGGAGGCAGGGGAGCGATATACGAGCACACCGTGTAATAGGGCATCCCGATTGGGTAAGGCTGCTCCACGGTCCTGGTCCCGGCCGTCTCTAGGAACATGTTCGGGTAGACCGTATACTTCACCTCGGGGTTCGGTGGACAAGAGCCTTCGTACTTCATTGCTTCGCCGGCACATGATTTCCCGGAGTTTACCGTCTCGGTATTCTTCTTCGGGTCTTTTTCGTCGGACTTTCCGGGCGTCGCCTCCTTGACGATCTTCTCCTGGCTGCTCGAATCGGGGCATTTCTCGGGTTTCGTGTTCGTGCCTTCTTTGGCGTTTGATTCCCTTCCTTTCTTTTCCTTCTTGTCCTTTTGATCATCCGCGCTGCCACTACCAGAAGTGCAGCTGCGGAGTTCTGCTTGTTTTCCAACTTTCGCAAGCTTTTTGATCAGGACTTGCGGCTCCACGTTCCCGAGCACCGTGACTTTCGGATTCACCGGGTCGATCTCAGTCTTCAGAACCCCTGAACACACCCAGTTCCATGTAACATAAGTTCCGGAGGCAAGCACAAGAGAAGGCGAAGGCTAAGTCGGGTCGGGTGGAGTCGAGTCGAGTCGAGTCTCGGGACTGTACCTTCAACGGATCGCAGCAGCTTCTTCACCTTCCTCTTGCACCCGTCACAGCAGTCGACTGTCACCTTCAACTCGATCTTCTGCACCGAAACAAAGACAAACAAAAACCTTAGGATACAGAACGAGACCCGGAACTCCAATACACAGAAGTCAGAACTGATTAAACATCCTTGAACTTATCGAGAAAAAATGGGATCGATCGATCGATCGGCATACCTTTAGGTCTGCTTCCTTGGCCATGTACAGATGAAGGGCCAGGAAGCTCGTCAACGATAAGGAGGGAGAGAAGTGAGCACTGTGAAGTGGTCTTCTTCTCTTTGGTTACTAATTGTCAGAGATGTCGAGGGTATTTATATGCAACAAAAAAAGTTTTATTTTTTATGTAATAGTTATTTATTTTTTTAAAATTTTTGGTTGGAATAAAAATGAGAGGGGGGGATCTTGTAATTATCAATAGCCTTTGCTTTTTCGATTGTATGATTTGATGTCCTTTTTCATGCACAACGCAAAAGACCCAAAAGAAAATGCTTCCTTGTGAAGCCCAAAAATTTATTTTAAAAAATAGGGAATATCTTTTTCTTAAAAAAAAGGACATAACTTTCCCTCCTTATTTAGTACATCAAAGTTAAGAATTGTGTATCTTTTGTAGGGGTGTGAATGAGTATCGAGTAGACCCGAAACCGGTTGGTAGGTTTTCGGTAAATTCTTGTGAGAATACGGTAGATTCCAAGTTAAAAAATAAGAAACCGGTTAAACTAGGTTCGAGTTCTATTAAATGTGATGTCCGAAACCAGTACTCGGATCTGACAAGTATATATTTATATTTTTACTAAAGATAAAATATGAAATTACAATATTTTATACTATCAATTTATTTCAATATTTAAATCTTCAGTGTATCTTAAAACTCGTCATTTCCTTATCTTTTGTCATTTAATAATCTTAACTCTTTTGCTGTAAGAGGTTTACCGATCACAAAACCTCTCTCCTATTGCAATCAATCGGGAGTTTTTCAACATTTTTCGGGTGCATTAGGTAAGAAAATTATTAAATAATTATTCATTAACCGGTTTTAAATTTTTATTTTTATTTATTAATGAAAACACTAGGTTCCAAGCAGGTAGCCGAAACCAGTGGTATAATACAGATTCCGAGTACGGTCATGCTCTTAAAACCAACAGGGTAGAACCCAATTCCAAATTTTAGGATTCGGGTGTCATGAAAAATATAGGGTACTTGGACTAAACCACCCCTAATCTTTTGAGGCATAATTTTCTGTAATTTTCAAATATCAGACAGAGACTCAGATTTTGCACAGTGTGAAATTTAGTTAATTCGATTAGAAAAACGGAATCATGCACGAAAAAAGAATATAAATTACGTAGCGGTGGAAACTAAGGGTAAAAAATTTCCACCTAAAAAGTCAAACATTGAGTATTCCAATAGTTAAGTAAATTAATGTTCTATAAGATAAATATTAAAAGCCAGTAAACAGTAAAATGGGCAAATCTTCTTTCTAAGCAGAAAGTTGCTCACAAAATAGGAAAATAATTATATTCTATGTAATATAAATTTCCCGTAATCTAATATTACTCAATTACTCAATAAATTGTTATAACCATTGACGGGCTAGTAAAATAGTCCCGTGTTATGAATGACTGTGTCCTGAAATAAAATCGTATGAGCGGAATAATTAAAACAATTCTTCAAAGAAAAAAAGTATGAGTGAAGAATATAGATATTTATCGGTTTAGATGATACGATAACTTTTTATCTTAATTATAGTATAGAATTCAAGTTATCATGCAAAAAAAAAAAAAATTCCTGGTTTAAACCGGGTCGGCCTAAGATAAAAGCAACACAAGAAAAGAAAAAGGATGCAAAATCTAGCGTGCTGTTAGTGGGATTTCTCGGTCTAGAATCTCACATTGTCTGGCCGACGGATCGTTCAACGGCTTAACCAAACGGCTCATAACCAGCGATGCGGATTAAAGAAGAGAATCTAATGGTTCATAGTCATTTTCCTCATCGATTATCGGTCCAATGACTGAACCGTAAAATTTTCCGGTTTTATAACAAGTGGGATGTGCCTTAGAACCAGTGAGCTCTCCCTTAATTACTCGCATATTTAATTGAGAGTGGTTAGAGATTTTGAGGGCCACACAAGTGGACGCATCGGTCTTAGTATTCTAAGAGTGGAACAAAAGGGTGTTAGGAATAAATGCCGTCTTAGCAATCTAGCTGGCTAATTAAGCAATCAAGCCTCCTTTCTAAAGCCGGGCGGAGCGGCATAACTGTACTGTCAGTGGACGGATCTCACTGTAGTATAATCGAATATCGTCGGGACGGTTCTTTGACCGAGGTAAAGCTGATATACCAATGAAAATTCAGGTAAATTGTGATCTGATTGGAGGAATTGTTAAGGTCACGTTTAACGCGCACGATTTGCATGTACTAAAATGCAACGAGTACTTTATCCTCGTAGTAGTTTATTTCCTTGTCCGGTCACACTCTTTATTTAACTCGGTGGAATGAATATTCTCTCGATAGCGTTAAGGAATGTTCTTTCTGCTACTTCTCTCAGTTACATTTCACAAGAACCGTCGGCTCCCTCCCGTACTGTTCTGTTTTATTCTATTAAAAACTCGTTTCATCTCTTTACCTCGTACCGAATGTAACCTGACGGTAATTGACGAGTTGATCGTCGATGCTGACCAGAGCTCGGAAATCGTTCGACTCGAAAAGTTGCACGGGGGGCGCTCGGGAGAGCTTAATTTGAATCTCCCTTTCGATTGCAAGGAATGAACACGGAACGAAAGCGCTTCGCCAGACCCGTTTTCGAGCTTAATTGTTTCCATGACAATTGCAATATAAGAAAATGAATTTAATTGAAGATTTTGAGGATTGATTGGACACGTAAATTTTATTAAGCACTGAACATGGGGTTGGCTTAGCTTAGCTTAGGATTGCCAAAATGAGGTGATGTGAAGTGAATCTCACGAGTTGCATCTATGCATGCCTTGCCTTGCCTTGCTCCCACCCCTCTTTCCATAAGATGCTCTTCCCCCCTTTTGAACTACCCACCAACCTGAGAACGAAGATTCGGTACAGTTTTATCATGTCCCGGTTTCGATTTCCTCGTATTTGCTTGACGAGGAATCCAAAAAAAAAAGATTCTTCTGGTCGAGTTTCACTGATGTGACTCCGAATACGATTGAGTTACTGCTCCATGTTTGAGCTGGGATTGGCGAAAACTTATGATTCGGAGGATATTATGTCTTAATGAGCAGATTCGACTTGAATCGGGGTCTGTCAACATCCGACAAAATTTTACAGATTCCGGCTAGTTTCGACTTCGTGGGTTTGTCTTATGATTGAATTTTGAATATTCTAAGGTGGCAGGGTCAAATGTATTCCACGGTCGATTAGAAAAAGCTCGATGGAAGCCAAGGACAACTTTACATATGCGGCAAATTGGTCGGCCTTCCTTCCCTTCTACATTCCAACGCAATCTCTTCCTTTTCCTGCAGTGACATGGCCCCTATAGCTTCTAAAATAATTAGGATAGTTTGGACTTTTTTTTAAATAAAATCTTAAATTCAAGTCTTATTAATAAAAAAAAATATATTTATAACATGTTGGACTTATCGTGCGCGTTGACAGATATAAGCAGACATGAAAAATAAAATAAAGAGAAAACGGGAAAATGCAGTCAATGCAGTACCAGTCGAGGCGGTTCAAATTTTTTTGAAAAATATGATTTCTTGTTTAAATTTTGTAAATAAATAAAATTTATAATTGTGAGGATTTTAATCCTTACCCCATTGTTCGGACGGGGTGAAGACGAGAGGAAGTGAAGGGAGGTAGGACACGAGTGAAGAGAAGAAAATTAACATCGTACCTAAAAAAATTTATTAGTAATTTTTATTTCACATATATTTTTAATAATTCCATCCACAATTATGTAACCGTAAATCGGAATTGAAAGAAAAGTGAGTTTTTGAGGAGATTTGGACGGAATAATTCCTCGAAAAATTTTGAAAGGTTAATGGACCGACCCGATTTGAATCTAAATTAGTAGTTGGGCTTTTGCGTACCTTAAAAAAATGTGGGGACATGGATCGATGGTCAGCTGCCCCAAGACAGGCAGGGGGAGATTGTGGTCATAATTGATGGACTGAGACATGCTGAAATTGGTGGCTCAGAGCTTGGAGATCTCAGACATTTGTGAATGGTGAATGTCGGCCACAGGCGGTCCCCGAAGAAGCCAAACCTCCGAGTCGGTCGTCCGCAGCCACACACATGATACAGACCACATTTGCAAACACCAGAATCGAAGGACCAACTCGAAGTTCTGTCGACCGAAAGAAACATCCAAAAAATCGTAAGCAGAGGTTCATAAGACACGAACCGGGTCTAAAACACGAACAGCATACACGATACGTGCTCATAGCTTAAACAGAACCCAAGTGAATACGTAAAGCATTCGGTCGGGTTTTAGTTTATGCCTTGGTGTGATGAGTAGCGGGCTAAGCACTGCCGATCTTGCCCTTGGCTGGATCCCGGGCTCGGGGACAGAGCCGTGACAGGACCCGAGCTCAGACAGTGCACCGAGCACGAGCAGCAGTGCAGCGGTGAAAAGACATCCACAGGGCGAGTCCAAGATAGGAAGGGATGGAACAGAAGTGAACGAGCAAAGGACTAACGAGGGCCAGTCGTTTGAGGGAGAGGGCTTATCCGTAATCTCATCCTCTCAGATTCACAGCCACCAATTCTCCTCACATTCACTATCCCCTTCCTCTTCCTCTCATTACTTCTTTATACATACAAGGTCCCCTCTGGACAGCCTCTGCTTACTGCTGAACCACTGCCACCACTACTTCCCTCAGCCATGGCTTCTGCTACCCTTTCTGTTGCCAAGCCTTCTCTTCAGGTTCGCCTGGTCGCACTACAGAGTTAATTCCAGACACCCTGGTGTTTTTCTCTGATGGGTTTTCTTGTGGCTTGTTCCTTGCAGGCAAGTGGAAAGGGGTTCTCGGAATTCTCGGGCCTGCGCAATTCGTCGGCATCCCTTTCCTTCGGGAGGAAGAGCTCGGATGACTTCCTCTCGGTCATTGCCTTCCAGACCTCTGCTGTAAGTTCCACTCTATTCTCCGCTTGCTTATGATCCAAGATAAAATGTTGCATAGATTCCATGCCGAATCTCCGTGTGCCCTCTTGCTCAAGATTCTACACAGAACTTGTGCTTACATCGTCAAATTCAGAAATGTCATATGATGCCTGATCTCGGTTTGATGGACTCGAGAGGAGCAAGTAGTCAAGGCCACAGCACATGAAACCTGATGAGATGGGTAGTGAACGTCGAGCCAAAGACTCGAATCTATGTTTGAACGGTGTGATGCCGTTTCGGACCTGCGACAATTTTTTAGGATGATACTTGTGAACTCAAACTCGTAGCACAGTTTTCTCTTCGGCACTCGAGAGCCGGTGTGTTGCATTTCTTGCTCTGCAGAAACAGCCACAGTCAAGTTGATCGAAAACGAAAATCTCGATTTTTCACTGTAAAATATGTAACTGATGAAGTGAGGCCATTGATCCATAAGAATACTCGACGACATCTCTTAGATGACTGAATATTCGTCTGTTTTCGACCACTGGCAATGAGAACTGCTTTATGTGAGTTCAGGTGGGGAGCAGCGGAGGATACAGGAAGGGAGTGGTGGAGGCGAAGCTGAAGGTGGCCATAAACGGGTTCGGTAGGATCGGCCGGAACTTCCTCCGGTGCTGGCACGGCAGGAAGGACTCGCCCCTCGAAGTCATTGTCATCAATGACAGCGGAGGTGTCAAACAGGCCTCCCACCTCCTCAAGTACGACTCCACCCTCGGCACCTTCGAGGCCGATGTCAAGCCCGAGGGCGACTCCGCCATCTCCGTCGACGGCAAGATCATCAAGGTCGTCTCTGACCGCAACCCCGTCAACCTCCCTTGGAAGTAAGCAGTCCCCGTTACACTTGCACTACATGGTGTGTGCCACAGGTTATTTCAAGTGCATTTTACCATGAACTTGGGTAACTTTAAATGTTTCTAGAGAGCTGGGAGTCGATCTTGTGATTGAAGGAACCGGAGTGTTCGTTGACCGGGAGGGTGCCGGGAAGCACATCCAAGCCGGTGCCAAGAAGGTGCTCATCACTGCCCCCGGCAAGGGCGACATCCCGACTTATGTCGTCGGGGTCAATGCTGACCTCTACAGCCACGACGAGCCGATCATCAGCAACGCGTCCTGCACCACCAACTGCCTGGCCCCCTTCGTCAAGGTCATCGACCAGAAGTTCGGTAATTTTTCGCTTTCTCAAACTGGTCAGTTCAGTGTAATCGTTGCAGGACGCTCGGTGAATGATATGACCATGGATGTCATTGCACCGTAGGGATCATCAAGGGCACCATGACCACGACCCACTCCTACACCGGCGACCAGCGCCTGCTCGATGCCAGCCACCGAGACCTGAGGCGTGCCAGGGCTGCGGCCCTCAACATCGTCCCGACCTCCACCGGAGCAGCCAAGGCCGTGGCCCTCGTCCTCCCGAGCCTGAAGGGGAAGCTGAACGGGATCGCCCTCCGTGTCCCCACCCCGAACGTGTCGGTGGTCGACCTGGTTGTTCAGGTCTCCAAGAAGACCTTCGCCGAGGAGGTAAACGCCGCCTTCAGGGAGGCAGCAGACAAGGAGCTGAAGGGGATCCTCTCAGTGTGCGACGAGCCGCTCGTATCAGTGGACTTCCGGTGCAGCGACGTGTCCTCCACTGTGGACTCCTCACTCACCATGGTCATGGGCGACGACATGGTGAAAGTGATCGCGTGGTATGACAACGAGTGGGGCTACTCCCAGAGAGTCGTCGATCTCGCCAACATCGTGGCCAATAAGTGGAAGTGAAGTATTCCAATCGATCATTGACCGCCCGGGACGGTTTTGGACTATATATGATGACATCATTCTGCTCCAAAATCTGTGCATTATTTTGTTTAGTCAGAAGCAGCTGCTTTTCAATGTAATATTGAGATCTGCAGGACACCTTATTGTTTCTGATCATTTTATGGAATAATATCAGAGGATTTCCCGCAAAACATTCTTATCCACCGAGGAACCGAGGAACATATGTTTCTAACAATACATTTTACCATAGAATTATAGATGAACCGGATAAAAACCGATCATAAAAGGGTGCAAACTCTACGGAGCCTTTGTAAAAAATTGAAATAAAATAAGAGAATGAGGGTAGAAATATCAAGAAAGATAAAGGTGATTAGCAGTAAGTTCCCAGCAACTCCTTTATGATCTTGAACAACTACAACTGGTGGGAAGATGTGAAATTACTTGAATTCCTCGAGAATGTCATGGTGGGAAGTTCAGCTCAGGACCGCGGTTGCAAGGGAGAGCCCTAAGAACAGGTTGGAACATGAGTCACACCGAGTTCAATTACCAGTTTCTCCAGGGCTACGATTTCTTGTACTTATTTCAGGATGAGGGATTTGGATTGGAGGGAGTGCTCAGTGGGGGAATCTTACTGCTGGGACTGAGCTGACCAGGAAGATTTTTCCGGCAGAAGGGGCTTAAGTTCGGGAAGTCTGAGGACGGATCGATTTGGCTTTCCCCATCGTGTTGTCCCCTCTACAAGTTCTTTGGTACTTCTTCTCGGTCTCAGACTCTGATGTTGCGAGGTTCCTCAAGGTCATCACTTTCTCGGACGTGGAGGAGATTGATCAGCTGCAGATGGAGATGATGAGCCCCAGCTATGCCCCGAACATGGCCCAGGGGAGACTCGCCAAGGAAGTGGTCCGGTCTGTTCACGTGGCGCTGAAGCACAGAGAAAACCGGACTGGAAGACCATGGAAGGAACCAGTGAGGACGCCCTGTCTGGATATTTCATCCTATCTCCTATGTTTTAGCTCGGTAATGAGTGCCAAGGACAGACCTAATACAGAGTCAGATGCCCTCTTGTTCGACACTGATCTCAGGGGTAAGATATTCATCACGCCACGCATTTCGATGAAAAATTTCTTGCTAAAATCACGAACGAACTCAGACCCAACTGTCTGTTTGGCCCTGAAACAAACTAGAGGCAGGTGAAACCGACAGCATTGTATTTCATAGACATATTGAAGTTGGAGTTGGCCTTATGCCTTACTGCTGCATTAGAAATTCCTAGCTGCCGACACCTCTGTCCATAGGATTGCCTTCACGAAAGAGCCCATACAAATGTTCTAGAAACTATCCATCAAGGGAAATTTCACAGATTCGGAATTAGAATAAAAGAATACAACTAGTCCAACTGTCCATATATGTGTAGATTATCAACAAGAATCTGAATTACAAAATAACCACAGCAGCATCTCTGTGTTTCAAGGTATCAAGGAGGAAAAAGGGCAGTAATGATTAAAATACAAGAAGTGTACAGAAGGGTAAACAAGTATCGAAGGTAAAGATGTGCACAGCAAACTGCAGATCTTCTTCCTCTAAAACAGCCAGTGCTTCTTCCTTGGCTTGTGGTTAATCGGGGCAGCTGCATGAGAACATGAAGGGAAAGCAGATATGAATGATGTGTCATTGTCAGTATTGTGTCATTATAGGTGGGACGAGCAACACGGGAATTTCATGACAGTGAAGCCGACCTCGCATCTCGTAAAGGGAGTTGTAGTGCACTTGGGACCAGAAACTCAACCAAAACTCTGCACGTTTTGAAACAAAAGAGTCTTGAATGATATAAACTAAACAAAGATTTAAGGTCCCAAACTAAAAACTTATTCTAAATTAATTCTGAATTATGCTAGGAATGTAACTGAAATTTTGTAACCTTAAACCTGTCAAAATCGGTTCAATCCAAGAAACAGTAGCTCAGAAATTTTTCCGCTTTCAGCATGATCAAATTTTATATATGCGAATAATAACATGGACAGGATTGTAGAGCTTAAAGGAGGACTCATACCATGCTTTGGGGCTACAAATCGAGGCACGATCTCGATAAAGCACGTATCTCTGAAAGAGGTCAAGAGGCAGATCTTTGCTGCAAACTGCATATGGAAAGAACATACACCAACGGTAATAATTGCACGGCAATAGAAATTGTACCATGCTGATTAGGAAGAAAAATTATTCACTAAATGCAAAGTAGAGACCCGACAATAATTCAAAGCTAAAGATAGATTGCACAAGGCGTTGGCTAATCAGTGTACAGGGTTACCAACAAATTTTTCATTAGCACCTCAAAAATATTTCGGGAAATAACCAAAAAATGGGAGAAAAGAGAGACAAAACTATGACTTACCTTATCAGCTGCAGCTTGCAATGTAACATGATCCCCCCATTCACCAGATCTGCACCATCCCAATAGAATACAGAACTCAGAAATCTCAGGGAGTCAGTGATGCATTTTTTTTTTTTGGTTATCAGCGACAACCTTAAAAGAAAGTAATATTTACTTACTTGGACATCTTTCGGTAATATCTCTTGTACTTCATTGGAACATAGCTTTCATATAGAGAACGGTAATCCTTGAGCTGGACAGAGGAAGAATGTATTATTCAGCTGCACATAAGTAACTATAAACATTAAGAGATCTCTTAGTTCTACCTGCTTTACAACTTCTTTCCTTACATGCTTGTGATATTCGGGTGACCTGAACATTTGGTCCGACAATGCACGGAACTGCAATGAAGATTACAAGATCATTAACCTAAAACTGGGGAATCTCATGATGCTAACATTTGAATCACAAAAGTACCTGACAATTACCATCCCCGGACACCTTCACTTCATATAAGCCATAAACATTCAGCCTAGAAAGCAAGAGGAGAAAGATAAGTAAGCGTTTTGTCACTTTTTCTGCTTTTTCACCCAGTCATTTAGATTACGAGAACAACATGAAAACAAAAGCACAACTCAAAATTTTAAAAAGAATAGAATTTCATGTACCTCTGGAGAAGCCGCTGGTAGTCTAAACTGGAATCACTTAGATTGGGGATGTAAGAATTAATCCTCGGGACATGCTGAAATTCATTAGTCAACCTTGATAAGATATACAGTAACAAGCATCTTTAATAACCGAATGCAATTCAGATTAGAAAGTGACAAAAAACAGAAACACCTTATCCAAAATTATAAAAATGCAAATATTACCCTGTATCATTCAGTGTCACATGGACATTACGAAAAATTTTCCGGTGACAAAATAATTAATGGCCAATTGATGCATTGAACTCACAAGGATCATTCTGCTAACATGATCATTGATTAGAGCAAATCCTAAAATATAGTCCTTCCATAGATATAGGTAAAAACTTAAAACTTCTCAAGGAGCACAAGTATCTTACAGGAACAGGTGCGAGGTTGGAAAGCCTTTTTGCTACTGCACCATCTAACTTTGAATATTCCTCTGATAGTACAACCGCAATCATGTGATCATCCTCAATATCCTGTTGACTGCTCAAGGAAGTCGAGCTAGAGCATTCTCCCACACTCTGAGTTCCATTCCTTACGGGGTAACTTTGCATCCCTTTACAAAGCCTTCACAAAGCACGGCCAGTAACTTCTGTCTCACTGAAACCGGAAATGGTGCAATCTGTTAGATGACCGAGGAAACCCTGTGATAATCTGTGAGAAGAGGGACATGAGGACAGATGCCCAATCATAATTCTGAGGGTATCCATTTGCAGGGTCCCATTTTCATTTGGATGCTTTTACATTCATCTTGCACTGGTGGGCAGAGATGGGACAACCCATAGTAATCATGCAGCGAATGGCAGGCAAGCTATCAAACTCAGTATTGATCGATTAGTTGCTAGCTTTCGGCCTCATCTGATTGAAGAACTCAGATCCACAACTATTCTGATATAACTTGGCGCTGTAAAATCAATCCACAGCACATCAAGCACCAGAGCAAAGGATTTTGCTAAGATGACATCGACACCGAAAACACTGAGGAGGTACAGAACCTCAGCGAGCCAGGATCTGTGGAGCTGACATCATGAGTAATGCAGCGTGGGCTGTGAAAATTCGGGTGGATGCTGGACAGCATAGCTCTAGAATACGTTTATACCAGAGGTGAGATTTGATACTGATAAATTTGCATCAGTAAATTCCTCAAATTTATACGACAAACCGGTTCTTCATTGGTCCAATCATTCAATTGGATCTTGAATCGTAAAACCAGGCGTTCGATTGACAATCACAGCTAAAAATTTCAATAAGAGAATCAAGAACCAAGCCCCATATTTTTCATGAATAAATTGAGCAATGAAGATGCTGTCTTTCGACAGACCCATCAGACAAAACTCGAACCAAACGAAAAATTACCGGCAAAAGGCTGGTTCTTGGGTCGATCGACGGGGCTCCACAGGAGAAGAGCAGGTGACTAATCGCCTGAATATCCTGCCTGACGCTTGTAATGCAAAGAATGCCAATTGAAAACGAAAAAGGTGAGATCTTTAGGAAACCAAGAAGATCTTTGTTCGCCTATTTAGTCGGGTTAATTGATTATATTAAATCCCATTTGATTGTGTTTATTGAGAGGGTCGGAGGATTTGGTGTCTTGGTGTTGGTTGGGATTCGCGGGCTGTTGAGAAACACTCCCAGTAGATGGACGCCACGTGTCCCACCAAGACAAACGGTCAGCCAAACCTTACGCGTTGAAAACAATGGACGGTGTTTTTGCGGTTCGGTTCAATCAGACCGGTTTTCCTTCTTGGAAAACCCTCTGGGCATGCGCAAACATGAAAGATTCAAATTCAATATCCATTTATGGAACCACCATGAATTAGTGGATATGCTAAGACATCACTCTCCCACGAACAAATACTGGAAATATCTGGACAGACAGCTGGACCCAAAGCTCGTGATCGGTAAATGCTCTGGATGCTGCATGGGAAGAGAACTCAGGCTGCTGGGAATGTATTAGTACAAATTTGTAAGGTAAACTAAGTCTCTGCCATGGTTGATGAATGAAGTAATGTCTCATTTCCCAGTTCTTATGGATGGACAAGATAATGCCGAGAGCGAGCCTCGGCAATCCTTCTAGCCGAGTGAGGATGCAGTCGGAATTCCGTCAATGGTTGATGGGTAGATGAATGGAAGCATACATTCACTGGTCCCTGCAACTATGACTGATTCATTGCTTGAGCAGTGAGTCCTTCAAGATTTTCCTGATGTTCGTGTCGATATTGCAGAGTAACAGAACTCAGATCTGCAGAACCTCGGAAATGCTTAGTTGAAAGCAACAACGGGAAAAACAGAAGACCTCTGGTGGTACAACGATTCTCGTTTCCTTGGTTGCTGTTCGGTAAATGTCACCTTGTCATTCTGCAAACCTCAGATTTCGGAAAGGATGCTTTGTGTAAAAATCTATCAATACTATGGAGACGATCAGTGGTCGATTTTCGTTTGCTGGCTATATTTACATGAAAGAAGCAAAGGAGAAGGGAGTACGGATTGCATATGAAGCTAAGTTTGCATATTTAAGCCTTTCTGCAGAGAGACGCTCAGCATACCTCGTAGAATGCCGTTCTTCATTCTTGTTAATTCCTTTTTCCTTCTGGGAGAGAGCCAACATCTATCTGAAGTCTGTCCCTCACGGCCTCCCATGTTCTCACCCAAGCCTGATATTGGTCGGGACCTCTCTTCCTGGGACCGGAGCTAGGACTAGGATCCACAGGGACAGATCTGTGCAGTGCACGGAGAAGGGATTTCCCAAGCAAGAGTGCTTGATGGAAAGCCTTTGAGGGAGAGAGCTCAGATAAAGGGTAGCCCTCTCTGTGACGTCCAGGCATCGTCCGAGCTTTGCAACCATGCAAATGCGATCAGTCTCGAAAAAGTTTCACTCTCCCGAGGGAGAGTGCAAGGGAATGGCATGAAAGGAGAAGAAAACACAGCGTGGTATATATAGCTGAAGCCTCTGCAAGAGAACAAAGCATCCATGAATGTGGATGTTGGAATGTCGCCTTCCAGGAATGACTAGAAACTGTGAAATGTTACGGAAATTCCCTTCATTTTATCAAAATTTCTTTGTTAAATTATCTTATCCCATCCCGTCACTCCATTCTTTTACCCTTATTTTAAGTTTAGTTATCTTACACTCAATTTCTAGATTCGTTCCTCTTGTCAGCATTGTAAGTGTCGATCAAGTAGCTACAGTTTGCTGACATGGCTGTTCAATCTCTTGCTCCTTGACGGGAAGGTTCTGTGAAATTTGATCGTGAAGGGGACAGCATAAGAGTGGCGTTGTTCCTGTCAATCGTGGGACATTGTTTAGAATTTACACCAGAATTTGCAAAGAAAGTTCACAAAAGCATATCCTGTATTAGCTGGCCTAAGTTTTCTACTGCAAAATTTTCACATAGGCTGATGCTCAATCAAAAAGATTTTAGGGTGAGTACCGTACTGTGATATAGTACATGAGACCTCATCCTCTCAACATCCGCAAAGGGCATCCTCCAGGTTAATTCGTCCCAAGATTCGGTCTCTCATCAGAGGATGATCCTATGATTCGATGACGAGAACAATCACAAGCCGCGAGAACAAACCTATCCTGATCACAATCTCCAATATTCATAGGAATTGGGCAACTGACTAATCAGGAAGGTGAACAGAATCTAAATGACTCGAACAAAACAACAGAAGAATCTTTCACCTGCATTCTTCATGAGGTTATCATTCACCAGACTCCATTTAAAGACCCATCAAGGTTCTGTAACTCCATTCATGGAGGAAAGACAGTAATGTGGCCCTTCTGGAGACACCTCCAGCCAGGGCACGCTCTTGGGAAGATTTTAAGAGAATGGATGAGTAGATGAACAACGAGCCTAGTATAACAAGGTGCTGGGTATAACTCGAACAATACCAATCGCACACACAAATGACTGAATTAGCAAAAGACAAGTGAATGATGTTGTGCATTCCTATTCTGATCTTGCATCTCTGTCCATTATTCCACAATGAACAGAATCAGCATTCCCAACACTGATGGATGCTCTATCAGATCACAATAGGCATACTTATAGGTTCCGACCAAGAGGGACACGACTGCATTGTCAAAATTCCAGGAGGACAAACCATTGTATTTGTGAAACAAATTAGATCACCTATTCACGACTGTACCAAGAATTTTATCCAGAGTTTTCCAACGATGCACCTTCAAGGCAGTCCAATATCAAGTCGGACAATATGCAACAGGTCAACACACGCTAAGCAAAGAAAACCCTACATTGCCAACAATTAGACGCTGAAACTAGGGCCCAAGACAACCAAGAAGCTAACAGAAATATCTCATCTTTATATGTCGTAATTGTTGCAGAGATAGCATGATTGCTCATCAAATTTCAACAAGACAATTACTTTGCATTTCAAACTTAAAGTCTTTATCTTAAGAGAATAATCTTCGAAAGCAGAAATATGATACTTAAGCTTACAATGTCTAGACTCGACATATAGATCCATCAGTACTACGAATGTCGCATAAAGACAAGTCATAGGTTTCGAACAGGTAATTCCGGTACGAGTAGAAACTATTGCATTAGCCGGACATCACTGCCCACAGAGCTAGTATGGTGTTGATCCCGATTCATATCTCAGACTGAAATTCACATCTTCCTAGACTAAACAGGCAGTTGCGCGAACCGTGAAGTGATACTACACTATGGTTATACAATCACGATCAAGGAACTGTAACAGCATCATAGGAGTGAACGAAGCACATACTTCAACTACCATGATTGAAAAAAGACAAGGTACCGAGTTTTGTATACAATAAGGCCTTCCTAAAGTCTAGAGGGTTACAGTGAATAAATTTGCGGAGAAAAAGCAAAGTGAATGCAACTCATCGAAGATCAACTACCACAAGACAGTCTGAACGAGCAAGAATAAGAAGAGATTGAAAAATCAGGCCTGCGTTCCAGCCAAAGACTTCATCTGAATATGACTGTTGGTGTCCTTATCTCTGTCTGTAATGGGCAGGGCCTCATAAGATCCTAACCTTCGAACTCCGACAATCTTTGCGACAGCTGCATAGATTGAAAGTACGATGATCACGACAAGCATGACATGGACGGCGAAAACAAGATCCAATATGGCCTTTGCCCTCAGTTTGGATTCTTCAAGGTCGCACTTGGTGGAACCTTCGACCCCATTGACCAAATCGAGCAATCTGTGGCATCCTTCGGGGATGAATGCCTCAACGTAGAGGGACAGACCGGTTTGGAAGACCCAGAGGCCCTGGAGGCAGATGGAGGCGCCGAGACCCAAATCGGCAATGAAGAGCTTGGGGTTGATGGCGAGGGCAAGGCAGAGGAGGGAGGAAAGCGCAGAGATGAGGGAGGAGACTGAGTCGCACTTGGCCTCGAGATCAGAGGTCTGGGCGGCGGCGGCGGAGGAGGAGGCGGAGGACTGGAGATAGAAGGCTGCGGAAGCGAGGGCGAAGGCGAGATCGGTGGGGATCGGGGGGAGGACAGAAGGGAGAGACTCGGAGAGGAGGAGAGAGAGGGTGAGGATTAGGAAGAGGAGGAGGACAGCGGCGGAGTTGAGGGAGTTGAAGCGGTGGACGGGGGAGTGGCCCTTGAGGAGCGGGTCGGGGGTGGAGGAGGAGATGGCCTGGAGGGCCGCGGCGATGAGGAGGCAGAGGATCAGGAGGTAGAGCTGGAGGTGGCGGAGGAAGGGGCGGTGGTGAGGGGAGGAGGGTGGGAAGGGGTGGTAGGGACGGGCGGAGTAGGACTGGGGTGATTTGAGGTGGCTCCTGGCGGCGGAGACGAGGTGGTAGAGGCCGAGCGAGACGAGGGATGAGGAGGAGAACAGGTGGTGCATCAGAGCTGCCATTTCCGGAGCTTCGACTCCTCCCACTACACACACACACACACACACACTCTCCCTCTAAACTTTCTGCCTCTGCCTGCAAACAAACACTCACTCACTGACTAAAGCTTCGATCATGCGGCAAGAAGCAGAAGAAGATCGGTGAGATTTTGGAGACGAAGAAGATAAAGAGTCTCGAGGAGAGATCTTGAAATCGATGTTTGATTTCTTTCTTGTCTGTAAAATTGAGGCTTCTTTTTTTTTTTTTTTTTTGTTTTTTGGTCCGAACAGCGGTCTGGTTGACCATGTAAGACAAGTTCCTTGTGCAGGATCCCGGTGCATGAGATCCCGTGCGCGAGCAACGTGTATGAGAGGCAATGCCACATTAGGCGCAGTGCACCCGGAGCATGAAATCCTGTGACAGGGAAAGCTACCAACTCCAATCAGGCCTGCACCTCCTCATGCTGGGTTCTTTGGCCCATCTAATTGTAATCCTTCTGAAATTTATTTTTTCCGATCAATACCACCTAAAATCCAAAGTCCAAGGGTACCAACTGATTCAGATCTCGAGCCCGACTATCAAAATCTCTAATCCGAGACCTTATTTAAGGAGAGAGGCAGGACCACCTCATCTATTTAGATTCATCCCTTGAAAACAAATGACTTGGGCTTGAATGAGAGTCAGACACAAAAAAAGGAAAAAACATAGTAGTACATAGTCCAAGGTAAAGTTGAATGAGCTACTACTCCGCAAGTTCATTGAGTTGGGCCTTTGATGCATGAGCTCTTGGGCCTGCAATTATAGGAAAGAGAAAAGGCGCATTGAAAACATGTCTTAATCCTTCAAAAAATCTTGAAGCCTGGGGGGTCACTGAAGCCTGGAAGAACTCAATGAACATAACTGAAACTCCAATCCAAGGGATATAAGGCAAGGAGGAAGAGTCAAGCAGCAGCTCCTAATGTCCCCGCCATATAAAAGCTGGAACCTGAAGACGCCTTCCTGGTGTGATGGGAGCATACAGCAGAGAGCAGGATCTCATCTGCTCTTTTAACAGAATCGGGGTTGCTAGCAGCATATGGTCCAGAGGCTACCGACAAGCCGATATCCTGAACATGAGAGACATCAATCCCCTTAAAACTGAAAGTACGAAATTACAGCTGGTTTCTCTGATCAGCAAAAATCGTAGTCAGGTTGCTGGATGAGATGACAGCCCAACATGGTATGATCCTTTAGAGGCTAAATGGCAAATTGAATACATCAATAGGCACTGAAAGCTGCTCCAAAATGCAGTCCCTAAATATGAGCATATCCAGCAAAATTTTGATACCCAAAAATACTGAAAGCAAAACAACTGCTTCAATTCCATTCTCACAACAGAACTCCAGGACCCTTCCATCCATCGCACGAGATTGAAATTTCCATTCTGACAACCCTCTAGTCACCCTTTCTTCTGAATGAGCAGCCCTCGGTGAGTCTTGCACGGCCACCAGTCGGCTGGCAGAGGACTGTCTGACAGTTACCGCACACCACCACTGTCTGAGAGTGGCTAAAGACGGTTGTTCTGCATTAAGAAGACAAGGGATGTTTGTACAGATTGATATTGAATTTCTTCTTTACCAACACACACAGTCGGTGAAGACAGGCGAAAGTCAATGTTACTCACATGTTAAAGCATCCCTGGCACTTCACATCCTGAAAAACATCGAGAAACCAATCATATCAAAACCAGTAGAGTCAAAATCCTAACCAAGATTCAAACTTTTCATTCTGAGATCCAGTTGTTTCTACATTCTTCAAAAACTAGTTCTGGTCAACCTATTGGCTTTCTATGAAAGGTATCACCCAACCAAATGAACATATGCATCATCTACATATCGCTAGAATATTTTCTGATATATATTCGGCCAAAAAGATATACTCGTGAAGGTGGAGACTGGCATACGTTCAGGAAACAATCGGTTACTCGGACTAATAGTTGAGTAACAAGTCAGTCAACACCATCGTATTATCTATAATGAAGGCCAAGCGTGTCAAAGTAACCAAAAACAGACTACATCGAGCTCGTGGGACAATTAACAATTCCATGAATGCCATAAATATTGAACAGCATCCTGATCAGAAATTACAAGCGGGTAGGTGTGCCAAACATAGTGTCAGGACAGCTAATTATACCATGAAGAACGAATTGGGGGATTGTACTAGACGCTTGAGTTTGTGTTTCCTCTTCTCGAGCTCCGCCGGAGGGTTCAAGAGATCGATATCGTTTTGAAGAACCTGACATCACGAGAAACATAAGACGAAACAACCGTGTCAGATGCATCCCGATGAAGCCTCCATCGACGGATTGACATGGAAAACACATTCGACAATAGAATTTACATAGAAATCGCATCCCACAGAAACTATGAACATAACACAGCACAGACTCGTCCGAGCTCACGGCTTCCTCCCCACCATTCTCTTTACAAACAATGATGAGATGACAGCCCACGAAAGGCAAGGCCATGCAGTGCTGAACCAATTGTAAAAACAACTGCAAGAAGCAGTTTTCCGTCAGGGTCAATGGACATCGACTTACCATCTTGCAGGAATTCAGGAGAACCGTCGCACCTTGAAAAACCCTAGCAGAGAGATTCGCGGCGCGGTGGGAAGAAGTAGAGCATTAGAGTTGAGATGTCATATACAGATGGATGGAGAAGATCTGAGCCGTCAGATGATGGCCTTGGCCCTGTATGTCTGATGGTTAAGTCGGCTTTTCGGTGCCGGCCGTGATCGGGCCAGCTGACAGGTAACCCGGCCCGAGTTCGAAGTATCTGTGCCAGCCCGGCCCAGCATCCCTTCTCGGATCCAGTCATGTCTTATATCTATATTTACATATATATATATATGAGTGTGAATTACAAGTAATAATGAACGCCTAGTCATTACACTATATAATATTCGAATTTTCGTATTCAACTGTAAGTATATCAGATGAATTAATATTTGGATTTTCATATTCAACTGCAAGTATATCAAATGAACTAAATAATTAGTGTTAACACTTACACGAGCCAAAGTAAATTGATTTAGGTGATACGATACATCTTCCCTTAAGCAAAGTTTCGAGTTCGAGTCTTGTGAATGCAAGAAATTTATATTGGAAGAGTTTTACCTCCTAATGAACCTTCTCAGTTTGAACTGTATT
Source organism: Lagerstroemia speciosa (assembly GCA_037672795.1). Classification (NCBI taxonomy): domain Eukaryota; kingdom Viridiplantae; phylum Streptophyta; class Magnoliopsida; order Myrtales; family Lythraceae; genus Lagerstroemia; species Lagerstroemia speciosa. Next base: position 11,874,644 of record CM075288.1, on the reverse strand, counting down.
AGTCAAAACCCATTAAACTTATGGGTACTAATAGTTCAGACCGGAAAAAACACTTACACCATCAATATGGTACCACCAAAGACCTAATAGAGTCACATGAGGATTGTGTCCATCAAGAGTCTCTTCCAGCCTACCAAAAAAAGTGCATCCTCTAATGTTGCTTAGAACTGAATTCGAATTTGAAATTTCGACCTGATCGGATTGTTGATAGTCGGATCCAATCATGCCCTTAATTTCCTGTTCATAATTAGTATTTAATTTGAAGATATATCATTCAAACATCTCTCTTACATTTGCTCACATTCAAATCTCTCTAAAGCCCTCGAGAATATACCGATAAACGACCCTCCTTCATCCTATCCTGTCCTAATCAATCGAGTCTCTGAACGTTACATGTATCGCATCTCTTTCATTCTAGTGTCTTTTTTGAGGGCAAGAGATATCAGTACCTAATGAGACAAAGAATGTCTATTATTATTCAACTGATGACTGAGAGACAAAGGTGCATACACAGCATACGATTGCTTGTACATAAATGGAAAAAGGATCATCTGGTCTCGCAAGATTTTCAGTAACCGAGAATCACAGGTACGGAAAGGACATAGACATAAGGGGAACAGAACCAGGAAGACAGCGATGAGGACAAAAACCCGATAAAAATGAACCGGTTCAAAGACCACGATTCGGACCGAGCCAATTTGAAGACGTGGCCATGGCATTTGACGGTAAAGGCACAACAACAAAGCAGATACAACTCTTACTTACCTTCATGAATGCGGAAGTTCCATCCCGTTTACGACATAAATTCCCGCTAAAAATGACTAGCAAGATCCTAAATTAGGATCTTGCAAACTTTTGCGCTGTATGCCTCTGCATCGTACAACAATAGCATGCAGAATATGCACCCAAAAAAATAAAGGTTCCCGACTCGCACCACACCGCGTGGCAGTGTAAGCAGGGAACATCCTTCCTATCTTTAGCTAAGCAGTGTTACCTGTAATGAGATTGAAACAATGATATAATCTAACCCGGAAAGGCAACATTATTCGCGCAGTCAGAAGTCTCCAGCTTGACTGCATCCACCCGATACTCTTTTTTTTTTTCCAATCCCCTTTTGTCTAAAAGTCAGCCAAGTCAATCCCATAAGCAACTGGTGGGACAAGGTAGAGCTGGCTAGTCGAGATCTAGTCTCTTCTTCATGGTCTCGTAGACAAGATAAGTTATGCTCGCTGATGGGACCACCTTGAGCAAATTAGGGAACAATCCCTTATAGAATCCCCTCAGTCCTTCGTGCTGGAATGTTCTACGAAAGACATCTGACATCCCACTGTATGCAGCATCAGCATTCATACGCTGAGCTTGCATTCTGAAAGAGCAGAAACTTAATCTTGTAAGGAGCAGCCAGAGTAAATCATGGAGCAGAAGAAAGTTCTTAGGAATTAAATTTGGGTTCGCAAGGCAAAAATAATGTGAAAGGGAATTCCCCGTCTGTCCCATATAGAACAATTTTGTATTAGATGTCCAAAGGAGAAATAGTGGATGTAGCTAATGTACCTCGTCCGGACCACTTGTAATGGGTAGACACAAGTTGCACCAAGAGTCCCAGAAACTGTCCCGCATCCCAGTTGCACAAGAGGGCCAGGATCTGCAAGCGAGAATAGGATTGAAAAAAAGAAGAAGAATATATCTTTTAAAGGTCGAAGCATCGGTGTCGACAAGAAGGTAAATATAATGGATCCCAAGAAAAGCTTACCTGCATCCTGAAGAATGTACTTCCTGGACATGTCTTTCAAGGTTTCATAGGCAGCAAGATCAATGCCCGCATAAGGAATAATCCCAAGAAGAGATGGAACTAGACCTCTATAGAATGCTCGGGGTCCCTCATGAACCCAAATTTCCCTAGACATGACACCAAGATTAGGAGCTTTACCACCCTCACAATTATGAGTCTGCAACCGGGTCTTAACAAGATCCATTGGATAAATGGATGTCTGTGCCACAGCACCTGCTAATCCACCAGCAAGAAGACGCCCAAGAGCACCAATTTCAGCCTTATCCTCTACACCCTTCACTTTCATAATAATATTTTTCAGCATTTCATACGTGTAAAACCTAATGGCACTCTCTGGTGCCACTTTCAACACGTTTAATCCATTCCCCCGGAAAAAGCCCTTGAATTTTCCTTTCCTATAAATATCTTTAATAGCTGGTATAATCTGAGCCTTCGTTGTTTGCACTTGCAAGATGACTTTCAGTATATCAAGAGGTGCAGTAGCAGTACGAGATACTGCTCCAGCCACACCTCCTGCAATTAAGTACCTGCTAGCATGGACATGTTTGCTAATGCCTTCAGGAATCACTGTCTGCTCGCCAATATCCACAAGGCATACCCTCTCAAGGTATTGGTATATGTTCTCTATGGTGGCTTCGTGAGGGTAAAGTAGAAGAAAATCCCTCCATTCTTCGAATGTAATTACACCATTGTTATCCTTATCCACACGCTCGACAAAAAGGGCTAGCTCTTCATCATCAATTTCAATGCCTACAAAAGGAATACTGCTGTGGCTCATAGATGATAAAATCCGAAAGGATTGAAACACACAAAATCAGCAAGGATCTGATTTAGCCAATTTCCAGCTGATCTAGACACCCAGTGATGACGATATATAACTTGGCTAATGTCACAAAAAGATCATTCTCAAATGAAGCTCCATGAGGGATATAATACAAAGATTGAGAATCTGTTGCCGTGAAAACTTTCTCCGAAGATACATAACAAAGAAAGTAGAGTGATACTACTCCGAGAGAGCAGTTTATAAGAAAGAAAACCTCCCAAAACTCAGATGCATTTTGTTGTAAATATATAATCATTTAATTGCTGATATCTTATACTGAAGTCAAAACTATCTCAGCCAGGACAGAACTTTATCAAGCTAATTTGAGACTGCTGTTAATTGGAATACACAACAGGTGGCTTAATCATTCACAGTCTAAAGGAGTTGCTGACTCCATAGTTTTTTCCCCCCTTTTTATAAGTGACTCCATAGTTAAAAGTGCATATCAACAATTAATGTTGTGTAAGCCAAACATAGGGATGGATTTGGGGGGTGTGGGGCTCAGGAAAACCTGCAGACCATTAAGTAAGTTTTACTAATTTTATCCACATATTTATTATCTTGAGTTGCCCCCTGGAGCCCCGTCCTTTTACTCTTCCTTTGACTACCCCTTGAGTTTCACCACCTAGAATAGATTCTAATAAACCCATCCCTGGCCAAACACGCATTGCAAGGCGCATTCAATAAACAGCCTCCAGTTTATTCCTTATTAGCGCCATCATGGCTTGCATCAGGTTAAGTTATGGATGCTAATCAGAAAGTTTCGAAAGGTTTAACAGAAAGCTAAAAACTTTCAACCAAGAACACAAGTCACAGCTGAGGAAAAAGGAGAGTGCTTCTTACCTGCCCTAAGGAGAGCATCATAGAGTTCTTCAGGCATAATGCACCCATTGTGCTCCACATCAATGGCTTGGAAAATTCGATAAAGCTCAAGCTCCTTATCATCCATATACCGCTTAAACTCCACATAATCAACACGCCCATCCTTATTTGCATCACAGACATTCAGCAAGTCCCTCGCATACTTGTATTCAGAAGGAATATGCAGCGCCGACAGGCCTGTCTCAATCTGAGTGTAGTCCAGATAACCCACATTGGCTGCGTCAAAGAAGCTAAACAAGCTCTTGATCCTCTGGTCCCTCTCTTCCTTTGTCTCCCTCAGAGCCAACAGAACATGGTCCATTGACACCGGCCCGGGCTTCCTAACTGGATTGCACGGACTGGATCTCCTCCCTTTCTCAGACTCTGCCTGCCCTTCCATCGAATAGCATAGCCCGCCCCAAAGGATCACCAGATCTTCCCAGAATTTCAGCTTAATTTCTCTCCGAGACAGATTAAATCCCTCTAAAATGCAGCTGAACTCAACAATCACATGATCCTCGAACAATCTCCAACTCGCGTCACACCCACAATCTGCAAAACCAACCCGTCTATTCAAATGTGAAAGCGTTATGGCAGACTAGAATCCGAGTCAAATGTTGAAAACGATGCATTCAACCCGACGACGACCGGGAATTCAAAGGGGAGTTACCGTGGAGGCAGGATTCGAAGATTCAAACGCGGCGACTTGAATTCTCCACGTGCCAGACCCAGCGGGTGTGAGTGGCGTCAGCGGCGGTGACTCTCTCGACAGAGACGTCTGGGATCGCCGGCGGCGGTGGCTGCTCCGTCGGTTGTGGAGGCCACGCCGGTGGATGATCAGATAAAGGAGGAAGTGGGAAGTAATTTCCGTTTCATATTATTTCTTTTTTCCTCTCCCCCTTTCCGACGGTCTGATAATTCTGTGATTCCTATCAATCGGAGTGAACAAATCTTAAAAACAAATTTTTTTTTTTTAAAAAAACCTTATTTATTTATTTAAAAAAAGATGAATTTTTTTAAAAAAATTACTTTATTAGACTGACCTATGTAATTTTTAATTCTGTGAGATCAGTACGTTGAAAAAAAATTAAATTATTTTTCCTATGGAATTGCATATTTTAGTTAAATGAATATTAAAAATAATTTTCCAGAAAATATTAAGCAATTTCTTTTTTCAGCTTTTTTGGAGTGCTTGGCTTTTACAAGCATATTCCTCGTAGCGTGAACCGCCCCCCCCCCCATGGAGAGAGAGAGATTCGGAGGCTGTGGAACGTACGGCCTCTTGGGCTTGTTATCTGGGCCGCCGAGGCCCACCCCAGTCAGATTGCCGCTCTCCTGACCCGATAACTAAGGACGATCGGGTCGGGCTACCCTATATTTTTCATGATATCTAAACCTTGTCCTATTTAAGACCGGTTTCTAAAATTTAGAACCGGATCCTACCCAACAATAATAATTGGACCCTACCCTACCTGGAACCTGTATTATACTACCAGTTCCGAGTACCGCATTTGAAATCTAGCTTCTGCTAATAAATAAAAATAAAATTTTAAAATCAATTAATGAATCATTATCTAATAATTTTCTTACTTGATATACCTAAAAAATGTTGAAAATATCCAATTGAATGTTGTGGAAGAGAAGTTGTGTGATCGGCGAGAGTCTTACTGTAAAAAAAAATAAAGATTATTAGGTGACAAAAACTAAGGAAATGATAATTTTCAAGAGATACCAATAATTTAATATGGAAATAAATGAATAGAATAAAATATTAAGATAAATGATTGTAATTTCATGTTTTATATTTACTAAAAATATAAATACATATTTCTCGGTTCCGAGTATCACCTTTAATGGAACAAAAACCGGAAGTTATTTTAACCGGTTCCTTATTTTTCTGCCTGGAACATATCTTATTCTCATGAGAATTTATCTGGAGCCTACCATATCATATATGTTTCAACCGGTTCAGGGTCTACCCGGTACCCGTGCACACCCTCACCCATAACAATGCAACCGTACTAAACATCTTTCCTTTGGTCCCAGGTTGAGGATAGTACTACTACACCAAGCTCCTATTCTCTTAATTTTCATATAACAATTGAAAAATAAAATGAGAATTATTACTATCGATTATTTTTCTTGCGATTTTTTTCCATATGTCTGTGTGTGTACATATTACCTATTTAGAAATCCAGTGGGTTATGAGTAGTCCAGGTTCGAGCTGTATCGACCCACTAGGGAGTGAAACTCTCTCCGTATGAATTTCCTCCATAAATTCGGATCCGATACCTTATTTAAGATAAGAAGATAGACTTGTTTTAGCTGTGAGAACCATATCCTACCTCGTGGCGCTCAACCTGCAATCCCCAGCCCCCCATACCGCCGCCCCCCACCCCCATACCGCCGCGCCTTGTAAATTTTGCATGCTCCTTCCTTCTCCCTCAGTAGGACTCTGACTCGAGCAATGGCTGCCACCCCCACGGTGGAGGAGATCATGAAGAGCCGGCGGTCGAGCGGCCCCGCCACCATCCTCGCCATTGGCACTGCCAACCCGAGTAACTGCATCGCCCAGGTGGACTTCCCCGACTACTACTTCAGGGTCACCAGCAGCGAGCACATGACCGAGCTCAAGGAGAAGTTCAAGCGTATATGTACGGTAACTTATCCCGATATTGAATATGAGCAACTTCTTAACTATATATATATATATATATATATGATAGGATGTTACTGAAAGAACATCGTACGTGTAACTAACTCATGAATAATATTTGCTCGTGGAGGCAAGAAGACGATGATAAAGAAGAGACACATGCACTTGACCGAGGAGCACCTGAGGAAAAACCCGAACATGTGCGCGCACGCGGCGCCATCGCTCGATGCGAGGCAGCACATGGTGGTTGACGAGGTGCCGAAGCTCGGGAAGGAGGCGGCCGAGAAGGCCATCAAGGAGTGGGGTCGGCCCAAGTCGAAGATCACCCACCTCGTCTTCTGCACCAACACTGGGGTCGACATGCCCAGCGCCGACTACCGGCTCGCCAGGCTGCTCGGCCTCGACCCTTCCGTCAAGCGCTACATGATGTACTTACAGGCATGTGGGACACCGCATGTCTTCTACTTCTAGGATTGTTCAAAAACCGGTTCGACTGTCAAACTAATTTCGAACTGACAATTTTTTTTCTAATAAGCCAGTTCTTGTTCGGACTTACTTTACCCGTAGCCGGATTGCTTTAGACCAGTTGGCACAGTTTTATCTTTAACTTTTTAAAAGAAAACAATTCGGTTTGAATTGAACCAAATTGATTTCATTGAATTAAACTATTTAATTTATCAGTTCACACCGGTTCGGTTCGTATTAAATCAGTTAAGTAAATTGATTACACTTTAAAATTAATAAAACTAAAATAGAACTGAGTCCGTGAGAACCGGTTCATTTCAGTTCGGCTCTTGTTGTACCGATTTTCCTGCACTCCTCTGTCCAGTTCCATTCATGTTTAAGCTCAATTTGTTCCCTGTTGTAATCGTTTTCCCGGGATTGATTAGGGTTGCTTCGCCGGAGCCATGGTCCTCCGACTGGCCAAGGACCTAGCAGAGAACAACAAGGGTGCTCGTGTCCTCGTCGTGTGCTCCGAGCTCACAGTCATCACATTCCGTGGACCCTCCGAAGCCCGCATCGATGACCTCGTTGGCCAAGCCCTGTTCGGGGACGGCGCCGCAGCTGTGGTCATCGGTGCGGACCCCGACACTGACACTGAGAGGCCGCTCTACCAGCTGGTCTCCGCCGCACAGACAATTCTCCCGGATTCAGATGGGGCGATCGAATGCCATTTTCGAGAGGTTGGCATGACCATCCACCTAGCCAGGGAGGTCCCCGAGCTGGTCTCGAAGAACATTGAGACTAGTCTCATCGAGGCCTTCACCCCGATCGGGATCAGCGACTGGAACTCCATATTCTGGGCTGCCCACCCCGGCGGGTCGGCCATCCTTGACCAGGTAGAGGCCAAGCTGGGGCTGAAGCCGGAGAAGATGAGGGCTTCCCGGCACGTGCTGAGCGAGTACGGGAACATGTCCAGCGCGTGCGTGCTGTTCGTTCTCGACGAGATGCGGAAGAAGTCGGTCGAGGAAGGGAAGGCCACGACCGGTGAGGGCCTCGACTGGGGGGTCCTATTCGGGTTCGGGCCCGGAGTCACGGTGGAGACCGTCGTGCTGCACAGCATTCCGATCCCTGTGCACTTCTGAAGTAACACCAACCCAATGAAGTGTACGAACCGGTTCCTCATACCTGACCCGGTTCCCCATGATTACAATCGAGAAACTCAGCACATTTCTGGTTCGAGAAGAGCGTTGCTTCGCGGACCGAACCTCACGAGTTTGTTTCATTTTCGTGTGTTCGAGCTTCGTCGTAAGTTGAAATGCCATAAAAGATGAAGAGTTAGGCAATGTTGGTTGGGTCATCTGGGCGGTTTCTTTCGCTTTCTCATAAACCGATTCCCTGCCCATAAGGTTTCCTTTAGCAGCATATCTCTATTAACATAAAGCATCTGCTCGTGAAACTCGAAACCGATGGATATTCGTTTACGTTTGTAAAAAATTGCTCTTTCCTCGCTCGACCAATCTGTTCGAGAACTCGAAAATATCTCTCAGTCCCGAGATTTTGCTTCGCGGCCAAAACCCAAAGCTGATGATGGAGGACGACCCGAGTCAATTGGATATGTTATAAGGACCATAACCCATATGGGCTACCAGTAAATAAGTGGCTAATTAAGTTCAATTGCAGTCTTAGTTTTCTGATACACCCGGGCATTCTTATTTAAGAAAAAAAAAAAACCACTCGACAAACTAATCACGAGCCGGACATTATTCTTCCGGTCTAGAGTTTAACGGACCACGAGTTCCACACTCGAGCCTAGTACAGTGTGAGTCCAGGATCGACCCGCTCTGATACCCTATTAAATTTCCATATAGGCTTATAAGAATCTCAAACTCATATCCACCTAAAAGCCTAAACTGATAGGTGGTGGTACTAAATTCTCTTATAAATTCATGTTTGTTTTCTAATTTAGTCGATGTGGAATTTGTATCTCAACAAAACTTACCCTTTTCACTTCCGATCATGGCATGGCGTACTTTAACGGGAATTCTGTAATTCCATAACAGAAAGAAGGTTTGGTGGGTCATGTACTGCTCTCGATCTCAGATCAAGAAGTCCCGAGTTCAACTTTTACCGTTCGGATTTCTCTCTTTTTTACCATTCAGATCAAGAAGGTTTGGTGGGTCGTGATGGATACGCCTAGCTAACACCGTTTAATGTGAAAAAGATGTATTCCATCTTTTGTCAACTGTTAGGCGAAAGTGTTTTATGAAACAGTATAATTATGTGACAGTATTTATATGGTGACACCGACTAATCAGAATCAATTAATTCTGTTATTTTTTTTACAAAAAATAAGAGAAAAAAATAATACTAAGGATAATTGATTCTGATAGACCGGTATCATAACATAAGCACTGACACGTCATGACATCGTGACATAAAAGACATTCTCCAATTGTTAGACAGTACACGTGCATCTCACACGCGTAACATTTCGGGGTTGCGATAAAAATGACCTGCCTAACTCATGTACCATATTAGAATCGTAGCACGTCTATAAGAAATTCAACTCGTGTCCGATTCCGAAGTTTGAATCGATCGGTCGCGGTATTCCAACCTCGTTTTTTTTCTCGAATTTTTCGTTGTGCTCTGCGTGTGATTGTTGAGCTCGGCAGGGGACCGCTACAGCTCTTACAAGAACAAAAACGACGGCACGATACTTGCACGTTTAATCGACTCTTATGTTTGCGATCGGATCAGTACAACTCTTTCATTACGAATCGAAACGTAAAATCATCGAACATTTTTTGGCAATTTCCAGCCATGCCCCTGACGAGAACCATGCCATTCGTCCGATCGTAGCACGCGGGCTGTGAATTCAACTCGTGTTAATTGTTCAGGTAAATCGATACCTGTCAGTATTAATTTGACAGAGCGGCTCTTCTTTTTTAATACCATCCTTACTTTTCAAATTATCTGTAGTATGATTGAATTAATTTTTTTAATATCATCAGTTAAATTAAGAATATCAAACAATAATGAATTTATTAATTATATAACTATAGACTTACCGTTTTTTAAACTGCCTTTTACTTACACCTCGTAAAACGTGTCGTGTCTAAACGGATTCGTGTCAGAAAGTGCTACGTGTTTGTTAAGATATATAAATCCCACATTGAAAAATTAGTGAATTGAAACCTGATTTATAAGAGAGCGGGTACCACCATCTTATTAGCTCGAGTTTTTGGGATAGTTATGAGCCCAACATTTTATAGGTCGGGTGGAAATTTAATATGGTATTAGAGCGGAACGATTCTGAACTCACACTATACTATGCTCGAGTGTGGAGCTCGTGGGCCGTAAGCCTGAAACCAGAAGAAAAATGTCCGTCTCGAGGCCAGTTGTTAGCCCGATGATGGTAGAGAAGGCCGCCTTGTGGTAGTTGTCCCCCCACCCGAGACCGGAAGTGAAATGTCCGGTTCAATGTCAGTTATTGAAGGCCCTTGTTTAAGGGTACGTGTCAAGTGTGAATGCGTTATCACATAAAGGCGGGTGTTGAGATATGTAAATCTCATATCAGAGAATTGATGAATTAAAATCTGCTTTATAAGAAAGCGGGTACCACCGTCTTATTAGCTTGAGCTTTTGGATGGACATGAACACAACCTCTTATAGGCCGGGTGGAAATTTAATGGTGTTTGAATGTGTTTATTGTAAGGACATTTGGCTCGTATAAGTAAACGTGTTTTAAATGTGTACATCTAGACACGTACAGAGTCAACGCGTTTGGTTGGAATACGTAAACAGGTTAATCGAGTTAATAGATTAAATAAGCACGCTAAACACATCTAGCTAATTAACAGATTTAATTATATCTTACCGGGTTACATGGGTTCGGCCCGATTCAATGCATTTATTTATACATTTAACATGTCTAAACTCGATCCGAACTTGACTAACTTCGTATCGTGTGGTGTCGGATTATCATGTCATTTAAAAAATTACCCGACTTATTTTTACTCTCTCTTTCTGCATTCTCACTTTCCTTTATTCTCCTTTATACGTTTCTTCTTCTTGTTCCTCCCCTCGACCGTCCCCGTCACATATAAAATAACGCAGTTTTTTCCTGCCTAATGTTCCGAGATAAAACTGGATCGTTCAAAAGCTAAATCCAACGGTACACAACCAAAAATTAGAAATAAAAGAATAATCTAAATGTTCGTAATTATTTTCTTTACTTTCTTAACAGTTCAGTAACTGAACCGTAGATTTTTCGGTAATATTTAGGGGAAATGACACTTTTAGTTATCAACTATTCGCACTTTTACTATTTTCGTACTAAATATTTATTTTTTTATCATTCGTATCCTCAATCTTTTGAGTTTTTGTCACTTTAGTCCTACTGTTACTTTTTCCATCTAAAAAAGTATATTCCATCCAAAAAATAATATTTCATTTGAAAATTATTTTTCAAATGAAAATATTTTTCAGAAAATAAAGAAAAAAGGAAAAAAGGAACGAAAATAAAAGTATTGGTAGGATTTCACTTATGGCTATATCTCCTTCAAAATTAAGACATATTCCCGATTCAATATTTATTGATGGTTAATATCATTATAAAATTGTGACTCATTCTGAGAAAAATGAGTTCTAATTTTCAAATAATCACGTGCAAGTAATCAATGTTTCATTAATTAGAACGAAATATACTTTTGTTGAAAAATATTTTTATTGAAAAATGATTTTTGGATGCAATATGATTTTTTTGAATGGAAAAAATAACGGTATGACTAAAGTGGGAAAAATTCAAAAGGTTGAGGACGCGAATGACAAAAAATAAAGATCTAGGAAGAAAATAATAAGGATGCAAAAGGTTGATGGGAGAAAAATGATTGGCATGCTCCATCTTTGATGGCCTAGTCTTCGACCTTAAAGCTCGATTGCCGCCGGACATGCCTGTAACATGAATTCTCGGTTCCTTATTCACCGACTTAAAATAAGCACATTGTCCTGCGCAAACTTCTAAACTCGATATCGATCGTTGAGCATATGCCCGATTTGAGTACGTAGTAACTCAACCGGTATATCAAATGCGATTTGTATGTCTATCACCACCAAAAGGACACTTTTGGAAGTGGGAACTTGTATCTTTGAATTGGTAAGCTTTTACTTTTTCAAATAGGCAAATGAAAAAAAAAACACATATTTGATTCGATGCAGTGATATTATAATTATTATTACATGATTAAAAGATTCCGAATTCTCGTTATCGGGACTTTCTGTGAACCTTCATGAGATTAAAAAGGTTATAGATTTAATTCTTGTTGCCGAAATTTCTCGTACCTCTTTATTTTTCTGTTCTTCCAATCGTTTTCTAGGTCCACGAGTCTCATTTATACTGAATAAAGGTTCATCCGACCTGTTATAAATACAAAAATCTACGATTCTAAAGAATTTTATCCACCAATAGATCAATCTGATTTAAACCTAAATTAGTCTCGATAATTTTTATTTATGAATTTCCAGTGTTGCCCACCAAAAATAATTAGGCAAAATGCTGTTATTCCCACAAAAAGGTTGGCTTCGTAGTAATTTCATTTCAACATGAACAAAAATAATGTAACAATTAACACATTTTAAAAAATTGCTAAAATTGTGTAGGCGTACATGTTGGCACACACATACACCATGTACACGTAGGGGTAAAAAATCGAAATCGAATTAATTGCAGTAGTGTTATTCTCGATCTAAAATTCAGATATTTTAAAACTCATTTTTCGTCGTTGAAATTCTCCGTGCTTGTTATTCTCCCCTTTCTCCTATCTATCTAAGCGAGAAGGAAAAAAAATCTTAGATGGTCGTCGCTCACACTGAAATGGTAAAGAAGGACCAATCAAATCGCCTTGATTAAAAATGACCGTGGTAACTACTCGGGTGATTAACACTAATTTACTTATTCGTCAATTTTTAATTTGTACTTTCTTGTGTTACATAGCGAGATAGGATCACCTAAAAATTTCTCAAAGTGATAGGGTTTTCTTTGTGATCGTAGTAACTGCTCGAGTGATTAATGCTAATTTGCTTATTTGTGCGTTTTTAATTGGTGCTTTCTTATGTTACGTAACGAGATAGGATCACCTAAAAATTTATTAAAGTGAAAGGGTTTTCTCTATGATCGAAAATAAAAATCGAAAAAGAAATTACAAAATGTTTTTTTAAATTATTTCTATTTAATCTTGGGAAAATATTAAGTTTGGTTATGTGGAACCATATCTACCAAGGGCTTGCACGAGCGTAACCCTGAAGCCCACGTGGCTCTTACCTGCCCGTCCATCAAACCTACCGCTTTCCCTCTCATATAAATTGACCCCACAGCCGCCCTCCTCAGTATTCCTCCCCATAAAGCACACCTCGATCCACCTCCAAGACTTCTCTAACTCCGGCCAGACACCCACCATTCCGGCGACCGGAGCTCCGGCGAGAGGCGTGACACGTAACGCTATGGCTGCCACCCCCACCGTTGAGGAGATCAGGAAGGCCCAGAGGGCGAGCGGCCCCGCCACCGTCCTTGCCATCGGGACCGCCACCCCGAGCAACTGCGTCGCACAGGCCGACTACCCCGACTACTACTTCAGGATCACCAACAGCGAGCACATGACGGAGCTCAAGGAGAAGTTCAAACGCATGTGTACGTAACCTGTCCCAACACACGATACATATCGTCCGCACTTCGATACATCCGAGTGCGATTCTCCCGAGAAGAAATTCAAACAATCGATACATAAAAGAAATATCATCACGTGATAGATAAGGATGTTTACCCAGTTGACATATCGAACGTTTGATATGGATGTCGGGATTAAATTTCGTGAAATGTGTGAAGTTTTTACTGCACGTACGGGGATATCAGACATGATCACGTAAGTCTACGATTGAGAGTGGTGCAAGTCTCCGGCCGGAGAAGTGTTTTCCGGCGTTAAGAAATGGCCGGGACGAGGAATCTCCGACGGAGTGTCAGTGTCGGAAAGTCAGTCAAAACCAGGAGAAGAAAGTCCTGTCTCTTTCTTATATTGTATGTGATAATATAGATATGGTTTCACATGTTAATAAAATTTAATTATTTTTTATAATTTTTTATTAAAATCTAAATAAAAAATATAAGAATGATTTAATTTAATTTATTCATGATATTACGTAAATAATATCACGTGATATATTCACTTATTTTCGGTATGGTCTGTCACCTTCCATGGAAAGTGAGAAACATAAATATCCCACTAATTTTCTCTTTATTTCTATTTGGAGAAATGTAATATTTAATTTATTTTCTATAAATAAGTTTATATGAATATTTTTTTTTTTTTGTGTGTGTGTTCTCTGGTCGTGCAGGCGAGAAATCGATGATAAGGAAGAGGTATATGCACCTGACGGAGGAGTACTTGAAGGAAAACCCGAACGTGTGCGCGTACATGGCCCCGTCGCTCGATGCGAGGCAGGACATCGTGGTGGTCGAGGTGCCGAAGCTCGGGAAGGAGGCGGCCGCGAAGGCCATTAAGGAGTGGGGCCAGCCCAAGTCGAAGATCACCCACCTCGTCTTCTGCACCACCTCCGGTGTCGACATGCCCGGCGCCGACTACCAGCTCACCAAGCTGCTCGGCCTCCGGCCTTCCGTCAAGCGCTTCATGATGTATCAACAGGTACATATTATCGATCGATGCATTCTCTCTCTCTCTCTCTCTCTCTCTCTCTTGTTTCCTTATCTGTGAAAGGAAGAAAGGAACAGTGGCGATCGGTATGTTATTCTGATCTGTACGATGAATGTTGCTGTGTGGAGTAGGGTTGCTTTGCCGGCGGCACTGTCCTCCGACTGGCCAAGGACCTGGCGGAGAACAACAAGGGTGCACGCGTCCTTGTCGTGTGCTCCGAGATCACGGCAGTCACGTTCCGTGGACCCTCCGACACCCACCTCGACTCCCTCGTCGGGCAAGCCCTGTTCGGAGACGGTGCTGCTGCCGTGATCGTCGGAGCCGACCCTGACGCCAAGATCGAGCGGCCGCTCTACCAGCTGGTCTCGGCCGCTCAGACGATCCTCCCGGACTCTGACGGGGCCATCGACGGCCACCTCCGCGAGGTCGGCCTGACGTTCCACCTCCTCAAGGACGTCCCCGGGCTGATCTCGAAGAACATCGAGAAGAGCCTCATCGAGGCCTTCACCCCGATCGGGATCAACGACTGGAACTCCGTCTTCTGGATCGCCCACCCCGGCGGGCCGGCGATCCTCGACCAGGTGGAGGCCAAGCTTGGGCTGAAGGAGGAGAAGCTCCGGGCCACGAGGCATGTGCTGAGTGAGTACGGGAACATGTCCAGCGCGTGCGTGCTATTCATCCTCGACGAGATGCGGAAGAAGTCGGTGGAGGAAGGGAAGGCCACGACGGGTGAGGGCCTCGACTGGGGGGTCCTGTTCGGGTTCGGGCCTGGGCTCACGGTGGAGACAGTCGTGCTGCACAGCGTTCCAATCGAGCCGGCCCAGTGAGCCGGGCGGACCACCCTTTTAGACGGCTGTCGAACGGTGTTCGTGTTCCTTTGCTTTTCCTGCAATAATATTTAATGTGTCAGAAATTGGGTGTGGGAATTAAATCCATATAATATTTTTTCAGTAATTAATTAATAATTTTGGACAGTTAACAATTTAATCTAATAATCTATAATTAATAATTCAAATTAAAAAAATAAAATAGCTAATAACCATTTTTCCACCTGCTTAACGTCCTTGATAATCATGTGCTCTCGTAGCGAATAAGCCGATCGGACGGTTAACTGTTTGAAATCTCACCTTACAATACAGAAATTAGAAAATCCGATTTAAATTCTTGAATAAGCTGAAACTTTTGATATTATTTACAATCAAATGGGCCAGCTCGCTCCTGTTTTTTCCGATTGAACCGGCTGATCCATTTTTGATATGGTTGAAACGTACGTGCATAAAATAGAGTTATTTGTCCAGAAAAGAATGATTTATACAAGAATTTTTCAATCTACCACTAACTTTTTTTTGCGGTAAAATCATAAACTATTCAAGAATTTTTCAATTTGTCACGAACATTTTTTTACTCAAAAAATGACGAACTACGCTCTGTTTTTCATAATTTACCACATCATTAATTTTGACCATTAATTGCTTATTTGTGCCATTGATTTTACTTACTGTGTAAACAGACTCTGACGTAGTATCACACGTGGCATCCATCCAATAAGAAACATCTGTTTGCAACTCCATCATCTGTTTGCACGTCCATCCTCGTGATAAAATAGAGAATTCGATAATAATTCGTAATTTTTTATGACTAGATGGATGCAACATATGATGTCACATCAGATTCCGTTTGCACAATCAGTAAAATTAACTGTATACATAAACAATTAACAATCAAATTAACAGCATATAGATTAGGAAATTCTTTAATAGTTCGTGATTTTTTGAGCCAAAAGAATAGTTTATAGTAGATTAAGAAATTCCTCAATAATTCGTTATTTTTTGGAATAAATAATTTTGAATAAATTAAAAAATTCTTGAATAATTTATGCTTTTTTGACAAATAATCCTATAAAAAAACATGTCATTTCACCCAAAAAAAAACATGTCAGAAAAGTTTTACGATGGATCGTTACTGAATCCAAGAGGACCGTTAGAATGTCGGATCTTTTATTATTATTATTTGGCAGATGAAAGGTCGCACGTGACAGGTTAGGTGGACCTTCCAATTTCTGTTTTGTTAGGCATTTCCCGGCCCTCGGAATAAGTACATAATTAAATTCAACGTAACTTATTACGGTCGCACCACTCTCAAATTAAGAGTCGGGAAATTTCAAATTCAATTTTCAACCATGAGAATCTCATCTATCTCTTATTTCGTCTCCCCTAAATTCACCATGTATTTTCTTTACAGTAAAAAAATTAATAGATAAATAAATATAACGAGTATGAATCAATGGAGAGAATTCAGGCGGGCATAATTTTATCTCGTTAATGACCGACCGGCTCGAGTCTGTGCCAATCGAGATCCACTGGACTTTCAGACTCCAGACATTTACACTGGAATAAATAAATATGGTTGGGAATGTGTTGTCCGACTCCGACCGAAACATAGATTTTCAGCGGACCGAACGAGGCCAGCGAGGTCAGTGCAAATTCCTCGGTCGGGCCGGGCGGGCGTGACGTTCCCTTGTCCTGACCGCATGACAAATTCATTTACTTTCTGTTCGATAATAAAGTTCTTCCAATCAGTCAAAGAGAGCCCGTAAAAGAATCCACTCTCCGGTCACATATCATTCATCGTTTCATCGGTAACTCGCCGGAGAAGTCGCCGTGCGCTACGTATCAGTAACTGTTTCGACCGTGTCTACGCGAGCCGGGTCCGTATATTTCTATTCAAAAAGTCGAAAAATCTCGAACGTAAATGTCACAGGTTCGGGCCTCAGAGCCTGTACGAGCACCTGGGCAGATGGAACAAAGCGGAACAAGGAATCAAACCTTAGATATCGTAATCCTAAGTCGAGAGTGGTGCCACTGTCCCAAATTCCGTCTGTTCCCGCTAGCGGACTTTGTGAACGCTGATGAAAGCAGCAGCAGGAATCCCAACAGATCTGCAAGACTCCACAGCTGGGGTAAGCTGTTTGCATTGATAAACAATTTATCAATTGCAGGAGCAAGCCAATGACTCGATCTCTTCGACCTGCTCTCATCACGATCGGCCTGATGCTTCCTGCCGAATCGTACCACATGCAGGAGCAAATAAAAGTCATGTCAAATCATGTCTAATGCTCGATTCTATGATAATACTCGCAAGATCAAACCCGGATGCCTCCCTTGTTCCAGACAGCTTACTTCTTCTATGCTCACACTTTAAACATCACAAGCAGTTTCTTTTCCGGGAGGGAAATTGGCAAAGAATGCACCGTCCAATGTACCAATCGAAGAATGACGCCGCACAATCAAAATCGAACAAATCGCACCAATGTACGATCACAACTACACCATCAGAGAGCAATGTGGAGAAGAGAAGAAAGAGACAAAAGGCAGCCCCATCTCCAGCACTTCCGGGTTTTCAGAAGTGAAACTAACCGTGCACCCCCGTATGCACCTTCTGGTATTAGGTCAAGCAGTGCCGCCACTCTGTCTTGCCTTGAGGATAAGCTCCTCGGTCGTGGTCCCGATGATCTCGTTGGCATGTTTAAGGCCAACACAGTAGTATCTCCCAATTGTGTCCTGGAAACAAAAACGTTAGTGTTTCGATCAGTTGCTTCGTAGGACAGCAAATTGTTTGCAGGCTTAGTTTGTAGATGAACACAATCATTTGCAGCAAATTGTTCGACATAAACTATCGAATGTCCTCAGGTTGAACTGTCCGGGATGACAAATTCAAGCTTAATCCAGGAAAAAGTTGCACTGTTTGGATTAAAAAAAAATTAATAAAAGCAAATATGTGCCTATGCAAGGAAAGTTTTCCTTACCCGAGAGACAATGCCTAGTTTCAGCAGTTTCTGAACAGCATCATCCACATCGAAGTTACAGCTCTCACCGAACTCTTCTTTAATAAGTTCCTCACACCGTAGATCCAAATCCTTGACCACATTATAATGCGATTCGGAGAAATCATGCATACAATAAGACAATGAAACCGTCGAATTATCCAAAATATTACACGGAAGGAATTAATAGCGAGAGACACCTGTCTAGTGGCTTTGCCCTGCTCCATCAGTATGAAATATGATATTAAAACCTCTTTAACCTGCATGACACGAGCATGTAAAGCGTAAATGTATACAGCGATAACCAAAAGAATCCTATTGCAATTTTACTGATGCAAGTACAGCTGCAATAATTTTTCAGGGCTGATCAGGTGTATAGCCGAATGATTTACGATAAGCAAATCTTCCCAAGGATTTAGGACAACAATTTGATCTATGTAAGCAAAGTGCCTGTTTCTGTTTCACTGTTATACACAAAGACATCTTGATAGATGTAGCAAGTATTTTGTGGTGGTAAAATGCTTAGATGTTGCCATGCTTTGCAGGAAATGAAACATGGGAAATCTGACATTAATTATTAGTTTACTTGCTATTTTACACGCCACTGGCATCAAAATTGCTTGCAAGGACATATGTGATCCTATTATAGCATGTGAAATGAAGAAAGAAGATCAGTATATTAGGCTGCAAAAGTTCATGAGAATGGCAACGTACTTCCTGTTGAATCACATCATCGCACAAGTGCAGAAGAGTCCCTTTTCCACTGTCCAATTGTTTGTCATACATGGATTGGGTAATTAAGTTTTGGTATGCAGCTAAGTTGGCCTGGAACCTAGCACCAACAATCATTAGCGAGAACAGAAAATAAGAATTTTGAGAAGTTAAAACAAGGATCCAAATGTATGAGAAACCGAAGAGCCACCTCTAGCACAGATTTTCCCCCCTTTTCTGGGACAGGTGTCTAGATGGATAGTTATTACATATACAGCTTTATAACCTACATCACTACAAGTATCCAGCAAAAATAGAAACAAAGAAAAACCAACATAACTACAGTTATATGACTATGTGACATCCCTGATTGTAGATTCAAAACAATGTGTCTATTCACTCTTAAAGATCCTAAAAATTCATTTCCATCAGATCAAAATAATTGTGCACGTGCAATTATCTGCACAATGGAACTGTAACCAAAAGCATCGGAAAGAGAGAGGTTAGGAAGACACGTACGTGAAATATGTCTTAGCACAGTAACCAATCACTGTAGAAAGGACAGCAAAAATGACCCAAAGATCCGCCTTAGGCATTTCAATAGAACTAACTACAGCAACCTGCAAACATAAAGAGCCTTTCAGATTATATAAGCACAGAGAAGGATTGAAGAAGATTCGACAAGTTTGAAAATCCTAACCAGCCCAACAACTGCGGAGCCCAGGAACTTCACCCAGTCCATTGGGGTTAATCCAGGATTTTTCTTCTCAGGCTGTTAAAAAATAGCAATATCATGTCATGACATCTATCCGAAAAAAAAGCAATATGATGTCATGTCAGATGATGGGCCAAAATATTTGAGGCTAGGAGGACAGACTTACAAGAACTATTTCCATGTCAGCCATCGGAATGTTCTTAAAATGCTTCACAAATATTCCTCTTTCGGGTTTAGATTTTGTACCTGCTCGCCTGGAGAGAAAAGCCACCCCTAGGTATCAAATACTTCTTCACCGCGATTGCAGTAGCATCGAGTAAAGAAATCATATCATCCAGGGACACAGATTTATGTGGCCAAGAAGATATGGAACTGAATAAAAATACAAACAAATACCTGTAAACTACAATTATTCTATCAAAAGTGGGTTCCTGGATCGTGATCTTGCCCATCAGATTGCGGAAGCTGTTACAAAGCGGAAATAAAGCAAGCATTTTCAAAATAAGCAAAAGCTTCAGGAAAACTGAGGTGTATCCGGATCTTATATAAATGTGATATTATTAAAATTAAAAGCTTCAGTTATCCTGCCACAAGCTGTTAAGGAGCCAGAGTTGGGACCAGGAATGCCATAACGGTCAAAAACCCGGACCAGATGATTTTCACATATGGAAAATAGAAGCAAAGGTTTGAGTTGTTCTACGCTTGCTCTACCGCAACTGGACATGTCAACAAATCATGTCATAGTTAAAGAGATTCAAAATTGGCATCATCGGTCAAAACATGCAGCAAACTTTTATCAAATTTTCAATAGAACCTCATGATTTACAGCAAAAGAAATTTGAAACCTCTTAAAAACATCTAGATACAGAAACTAGATTGAATTCATTTTGATGACAGATTTTCTTGCTATGATGAACTTCAAGTATCGTCAAGAAATCCAATGACTGCACATCTCTCCATCCTGGCAATAATGAAAGCTATAACAGAGACATGTAAAAGCCCATGTTCATGAAAACTGATCCCCGAGCTACCTAAAATATGATATGGATCACTATTAATCACCTCAGTTCCATATTTTCGATACGGATGCGTTCAACAAAGAGGTCATCCTGATCCCCTTCGGGTGTAATTTCATCAGTCTTCTTGGGATCTTTCTTCCGTCTTCTTGACCGCTTGGACAAAATTTTATCAATTCTGCAAATATCGCAGCTTAGATGAGCTTTTCAGCGGGAACCGACAAAAAGAAGGTATTCAAAATTAGTTTAGATCCAAGGAAGTTCTGCGGTATGTATCTAGCCATAAGAAACATGGTATAACAGACAATAGCACTTCTAGAAAAGTGCACCATGGATAGCATGTGGCAACATGTACAAACAAACATACAGAAACATGCGCATACACACATGCATAGAACAGCCACACAAGAGAAATGATTTATCCAAATGTCTGTAGGCAGAGCAAGGGAAGCTTTGTGCTGAAGTCTTCTTGAATCCTTACTTCATCATCCAATAAAAATATGAGAAAGCTGACCTTGTAATTCTCAGTAGAAATGCCCATAGGCGTGCAATAATCATGTCCACTTTCTCCATAAAGAAGTAGTCGGCTGTCCGATCAATTCCGATACCCCGCCGGAAGATAACATACTAAAAAAGGAACAAGGTAGAATATCAGACAGGGGAGAAGAGTTACCCATGGCTTCGTTCAAGAACATTCTCCAAAATAACAAAAGAAAAAAAAAGTACATATACAACAAAAAATATTACACAGCAAAACCATAAACAAATCGTGGGTCACAAACATAAGTAACTTCATGTATCAAGCATTGGATCGTACAAAGATCAAAGTCACCAAACTCTAATATTTAGTTATCTGTGGTCTCTGAAGTGCATAATACATGAAGGATCCGACCACTTGAAAGGGATGGAAAAAAGACAGCAAGTGAAACGTTCGCAGAAGTTCAAAAGGGAAACTGCTCATTTGCTGTATCATTCGAAACCATATTAAAGTGATTTAACAGACTTCCTGACCCAAAAGCAAATAGTTCAAACAACTTAAATCTTTCAACCTCGAAAAACCTGAGTACCTTATCTGAAAAATCTGGAAGGTCTTCCTCAGGATGTTCTTCAAAGTACCTCTTCAGGAGCTTTTTGTCCAGCTACATTCAGCCAAAAACAGATGCAGTCATCATTCGAACAAAGGACACCAAAATTTAAGATCTTCATTGAGAAACGCAGCAATGTATATATGTGGTAGAAAAAGGTACTTGTAGCGGTGCCAATGCAGCTATATACCTTAGATTCATCAACAGAAATGGGAAGATTCAAAAGATATTGGCCTGAAAGTGCAACATCAATCTCATCATCAGTGGTAATTTTGAAATTGCTCTTCTCCATGACCTGCAAATAATAACTATAAACAATTAAATTTCTGTAACTTTAAGGACCCACTTTAGTTCCTCCAGTTTAAATATGCTGTTCATCATAAGTACGCTTTCAAAAGTAAAAGAATGATCTTATTGAAACAATCCATTTGTCCATAAATGATAAACCTTTTCTAGTGAAGTGCTTGGCAGAAGATTCACTTTGCACATAAGCAAAGGATACACTGATAGACCGCCATCCAAGTTCCAAAAGGTTACCATGACAGGGTAATAGCAACAAATTCAGACAATCCCAAGACATTCAATAAGAATGATTGCTGAAACAAGGATCACCAAGAAAGCATGCTGGAACAGTGTTTTCAAATGTTAAGAAGCTACACCCATTCTGCGTAAACAAATTCGTGACCAATTTGTCCTTGCCGACTCTGATAACATTTTCTTACTCAGTGGAAAAGCGAGCACTGTACCATGTACCATGATGCAGCAGGGGACAACTGACCTCCAAAATAGAATATCTGGATAGTGAAATTACCTGAAATATGTAGGTGAGAAAATTCTGTTCGAGTACATCAATTTCTTGAGGAGACAAGTGCTGTTGCTCCAACTTCTGAGCCCCATGTACAGGGTCGAAGAGGGAGTAGAGTTGCTGCGAGTAAATTCCAATTCAAAAGGCAGAAATAGCTGGAGTCCCCATTTCAATTAAAACTGTGGAAGCAATCAAATACCATCAAATCCTCAAACTGCAGAAGATACCAAGCTCGAATCGTGTATTCGACTCTCTTGCACAGCTTCAGAAACTCGGCACGATCAGAGCTACGCTCTGCAATAGTAACATTGGAGTTAAGCATCCCGATCAACATATGGAACAGAAAAGAGGTACCACGAGAATTATCCATTGCCAGCACATAGTTTGAGAGAAGGTGCCATATTCGATTGCAAAGCTCATTGTGGAAGTAACTATGTCTACATCTTCAACTCATTGAACATTACCAGAAAACGGGGAATGACCCAACAGAAATGACAAGAGAATTGAGACAGTGGCCATACAGAAATCAAGGGGATCCGAAGGAAGCTCACCTATGAGATTGGCCAGTGTCATAATGATCTTCGGCTTCAGAATCGGGATCACGGACTCGCGCTCCAGTCGGATCACCTCCTTCTTCTTCTCCGCCATGGCTGAACAGTCAGCCAAACAACGTCCCTCGACTACGAGGAGCTGATTGAGTGCTCGACAATGCGGTGGTGGAGATAGCTCAGTTCATCCTTTAGCCGACCGGAGAAGCAGGCACCGGCGGGGACAGAGAGAGAGAACGGAAACTCGATGAAGGAGATAAGGCAAGAAAGAAGCTCTATGTAACTGACACATCCACTCTGATTAATGACGTAATTATTACCACTAGATATTACTTTCACTCCGTCAATAAATAAAGATTTTTCTTAATTATATATACGTATTATTTATAAGACTTAAATCGAGAATTTCCGACAAATTACCTTAAGTAGTTTATGTTGATACTAATAATTATCGATTCTCTTCATCACCATTGTTAATTCTCCTCCATTTAAACAATTTTTAGTTTTTCGGGTCTGACTTTTAATTCAATAATAATTAGAAATTAGCCATATCTAGCACAAAAAATAAAAATGGTTTTTTTAATCTATACTATTAGTACCCATAAGTTTTAATGACTGACTAGCTCAATTCGATCAAGGAGTAAAAATCTCCCAACGTAAATTTTCTCAATTCACAAATGCTCGAACTTTAAGAATTTTGCTTAACACAAATCAAATATCGAATCATTTGAATTAATTTTTGTGATTTTAATTTTGGTATTTTCATATATTTTTGTCAATGTGGGTTAGACCTTAATACCCTTTTATGCACGAAATGTGGGTTAGACCTTAATACCCTTCTATGCAGGAACTGATACGATGATATGCTAGGTCAGGCACGTTAACCTTCGTTCTGAGGTCATGTTAAATGTTTGTTTATATCTCGACTTATAAGATAAGAGCTTGCTTGCCTAGCTGATTGCCCACCACAAGCTTACAAGAGGTTATCGAACCGACGTACCGGTAGTATGTCCAATGTTATTAGTGGATGAGAGAGCTCGGATTAAACTTTTAACTAGCTGTTGATACAATCTCTTGTAAACCCACTAACAATATTCAATAGATCGACATCTGGCTAACCCGATAGCTTCCTATAACACAAAAAACTGCCAGGAATGGAGATCTGCAAAACCGAAATGAATGGACATACCATATGCTTTCAAGGCAGACTGTGAGACTCAAATCCACCTTACCAAGAGGGGTTGGGCCGAGTGGTAAGCAGCTCGGTGCCGCTTAAGGAGGTCTCGGGTTCGAGACCTCACGTACGCAGACACCCCTCTTGAGAGCCTCACCCGCCATTGCCAGGCGTGCGACCCGGGGCGACCAACGGATTAGTCAAGTATGGTTGGCTGAAAGATGCCATCTCACCGCTGGTGGGACCTGCTTGGATACCGTGGCTGGCGACCCAAAAAAAAAAGAGACTCAAATCCACCTTTTTAAGAAGATTACAGAGGAGCATAGGACTTTTGGATATAGCCAGTACAAAACTTATTCATACTTTCAAGGCATATTGCCTTGGAGCAGCAGTCTCCCAAGGGAAATGTACAGAACATCTCTAAACTTTTTCTCACGATACATCACCGCAACAGCAAAAAATCTTCGACATTATCTAGTTGAATTGATTGAAAGAGGAACTTGAAATGATCAGACTGAAAAGGAACATGTTTGCCATGGTATGACCCCAGACAACTCAACTCAGCCAATAAGTAGCTTGTTCTCTTCCAAGAAGGTGTAGGTCGGTACCTCCAAGTTGTATGGCGCAGGGCCCTTCCGAATCCTGCCCGAGATATCATAGTGGGAACCGTGGCACGGGCAGAACCATCCACCAAAGTCTCCAGCATTGGGCAAAGGGATGCATCCCAAGTGCGTGCAAACTCCAATCACAATAAGCCACTCGGGGTCCTTAACCCTCTCAGCATCAGGTTGAGGGTCACGAAGAGATCCCACATCGACGCTGTTTGCGAGCTTAATATCATCCTCAGTTCGGCGCCTGATGAACACGGGCTTTCCACGCCACTTCACAGTGACGGTGGATCCAGGCTCGATGCTGGAAAGATCAACTTCGAGAGAAGCAAGGGCAAGAACATCTTTACTAGCGGACATGCTAAGCACAAGCTTGAGGATGAGGAGACGAATAAGTGAGGCATACACGAATCTGCCACCTGACAGGACAAAGTAAGCAAATGCGCGCTTGCTCGGGTCACCAGGAGGGAACCTCTCATGATTGTACTCATCATAGACAATCTTTGAAGTGGGGCTCTTAACAGCAGCCACAGTTGGAGGAATGTCACGAACAATACCGTTCTCATTTCTCGTGGCAAGTGACTCGGAGGCAAAACCTGAAACAACAGGTGGTGATACATAAAATGAAATGCACCTAATTATTTTAAAGAAAGAATTAATATGAAGTGGTCGGACGAAGTTTCCGAGACAAGTGCGAGTATATGGAATAGAATGACGAGATTCACTTCTCACTGCATTGGCCCTCAATAGTCAACCAAGCAAGGGCTCAACTCTGAAGCCGATGCAGAGAGTACCAAGGGTTTCTGTATTTTACATGCACAATAACCTGAATTAAACTAGGGAAACAGCCAAAAAAAAAAAAAACCAAATTACTTTAGGCCGGTTGAGAAATCCTACATTTCACCATACATTTTTCAGGCTTTTGACCTGTCAAACTCATTAACCACTTTCTAGCACAAATATGCAGAAAGCACCATACCACTCCCATGTTTCACCACCTTCTTATCATTAAGAGCTAGCTAGAACCAGACCACGAAGCCAGCACCTCCTCTCTATCAGGGTAACAGTCTTAAACTGTTATTGACAATGTGATTAAAGCTCTTTGTGACCAACACTAAAACAACCAGTCTCAATCAGCTCTCTCTTACAAGGCAGCATCGAAAAACAGCTTAGTATTTTAGAATTTTTAACAGGAACTCTTAAATGATATGTAACATGTACAAGATTAACAGACTAACAGTTCCGAGTTCCATAAAACAGTTTCAGAATTCTATGGGGAGCAACTCAACCCTCAATCTTTACTACAAAATTGAATTATATATCCTTGTGTTAGCAACGCTGTTTAATGATCCACCATAACTGGAGCACAAATCCGATCAAACGTAAGAAAAATCCATCATCTCTCTTCCAATTTTGCAACTTTTATGCAATCAACGGCAAATCTGCAGCCGCACAAACAAATCCGCCGGAGTCTACCCAATCAAGCCCAAAATTTCAATCATTTCCCATTGACAATATCTCAATCAACGTTATTATTTACCGAAAAACGGCAGAACATGCCCTAGAATAGAAACCATCAGCAAAACCGTATCGAATACAGGGCAGAGCTCTGCGAGTCCACGATGACGAGATACAGAAATCGAAGCGAAAGAAATCGAATGGAAACGAAGCCTAACCTCGGTGGGGAAGGTTGAAGTCAGGCATGAAGAAGAAGGAGCCGAGGCTCGCGGATCTAAGGTCCTCGGAAGCATACAGATCAGAGCCGGAGCTAGGGTTCCGGCTGGTGATAACAGACGAGGCAGCGTGAGCTGGTTTCCATGTCGGTGAAGAGAGAGAGGAGAGCCTCCTCGCTGCAATTCTCAACATCTTCTCCTTCGACCTTTGCCTCCTCTGCGACTGCGAATAGTTTGTGACGTGAAGCTTCTTCTTCTTCTTCGCTTCCCAGATGACTTGGCTATAGCTTTGATGGGTCGGCTGATCGCATGGTCGGTGTGAACCATCGCATCTTGTAAATAGCTGCAAATTCAGGGGCTTATTAGTAAATGAACGAATGTGGGCCAAGCCGAGTCTTTATTTAAAGACAAATATATATTTCCTTATTTTGTGTCGACCGGCCGTCTTAGCTCAGCCGGTAGAGCGCATGGCTTTTAACCATGTGGTCGTGGGTTCGATTCCCACAGACGGCGTTTTTCTATTCCTTCTCTTTTTCTCTTGCATCTGTCCTCTTCTATAACTCGGCCCAAGCCCGACCATTAAAATGGGCTGCCATTCCAAAATGGGTCCGCCCTGCCGGTCTGATTTGGGCCAGGCTTTTCCTCTCTCCGCCGGCTCTACTCTCTAGCTCTCTTTATAAATTTATTTTCTTTTAGAAATTAGCTCATCTTTCCGAAAATTCCTGGTGCTTATCCAAAAGGTAGAAAAGACACTGCCCCCCTCTTTCATATTTTTTATTTTTTAAAATAGGTTTTTTCAGGATATAAAAAACATATTTTATTTATTTTCAATTAATAGTGTAAAATCAATAATAGAGACGTAAAATTTATACATATAAAAAGAACTAGACATGGATGAAAGAAAATAAAAATAAATAAATATAGAATACTAGGATGAACATGTGAAATTACACCGTTTATTTATAATGTAATACAATTTAATTCATTGACTTACAATATTAGATTGAGCATTTTCAGTTATCATTAATATACCTTTCAAGCTTAAAATTTTAAATTAGTTATTTAGAAAAATTAATTTTTGTCCTTAAAATTGTAGAGACAGAGTGCGAAGAGAAAATTGGATAGTTAGTGAAGGATTTTTATTGTTTAGGTCATAGATATATAGCGAGAGGAAAATGACTAAAATTATAGTATGTGTACAAATTTTAATATGCAAATTAGATTAAGGGCAAATATGAAATGCGAAAAAGACACCAAATTTTTCAAACATTTGCATATAATAGTACTAGAGGTTTACCCGTGCTATGCACGGTGTATTATCTCGATTAAAATTATTAGAAACATCTATTTACAAATGAAAGTAAGTGACAGTAGTTTAACTCTCTCCTTTTGTTCTCAAGCATGATATTCAGCTTCTTAATGCGACTAAGTGCTTCCCGGGAGCTTTTATCTTCTAGATGCGATTATACCTCAAGAAAGAAACCGATGCCCGCGAGACCAAGTGAGAGAAGAAATTAGGACCTGCGTTTCCCTCTTACCGTTGTGGGATAATGGAGATGGAATCTGAGAGGAAAGTGAAATGTGGGATAATATAATTGGAAGTTGAGAAAAAAATGGAGCGTGAAAATTGATTTGTTAGGTGGATATGTGAAAATAACCAAACAATCCCTATCCAATTGTTTGTTAAATAATAAGATAGAGGGCAGTTTTGGAATCGTAAAAAGACACCAAAATCGTTCAACGTTTGCATATAATAATATATAATATAATATAATAATATAATATAATAATAAGATGCATATAATAATAAGAAGATAAATAAGTGGAGCTTAATGGACAAAAAAAATAAGTGGAAAGAAGGAAAAAAGTGAGGAGAAAAAATAGATGAAAGTAAGTGGTGAGAGAGAAAAAAATGACTGGGTAATTATACTTATTAAATTTATTATTTTACTCCAATTTAAATTTAAGGGTTATTAAAAATTTAATTGTTATGCTCAAGTAACAAATATGTAAAATTAAAAAGTGACATCAAATGGACGGTTAATTTGTTTAAAGTAGTAAAAGATCATCTATATTATATAAGAATTTTACTCTTTTAATGAACTGTGCCGGCCCTAAATGACTCATTTAGTTCTCAACCTTTCAAACTTTTGTTATTTTCATCGTAAACCTTTATTTTTGTCATTCACGTTATCGACCTT
This sequence comes from Lagerstroemia speciosa, assembly GCA_037672795.1. Taxonomy (NCBI): domain Eukaryota; kingdom Viridiplantae; phylum Streptophyta; class Magnoliopsida; order Myrtales; family Lythraceae; genus Lagerstroemia; species Lagerstroemia speciosa. Next base: position 11,846,006 of record CM075288.1, on the reverse strand, counting down.
TTTAGTTTTTATCACTTTGGTCCCTAGTTATTTTTTTTTCATAAAAAAGTATATTCCATACAAAATAAGAATATTTTATCCAAAATTTACTTTTTAACAAAAATATTTTTTAAATAACCAAACAATCCCTATCCAATTGTTTGTTAAATAATAAGATAGAGGGCAGTTTTGAAATCGTAAAAAGACACCAAAATCGTTCAACGTTTGCATATAATAATAAGAAGAAGAAGATAAATAAGTGGAGCTTAATGGACAAAAAAAAAGTGGAAAGAAGGAAAAAAAGTGAGGAGAAAAAACAGATGAAAGTAAGTGGTGAGAGAGAAAAAAATGACTGGGTAATTATACTTATTAAATTTATTATTTTACTCCAATTTAAATTTAAGGGTTATTAAAAATTTAATTGTTATGCTCAAGTAACAAATATGTAAAATTAAAAAGTGACATCAAATGGACGGTCAATTTGTTTAAAGTAGTAATAGATCATCTATATTACTACTTTGGTCCCTAGTTATTTTCATCATAAACCTTTATTTTTGTCATTCACATTATCGACCTTTTTAGTTTTTACTACTTTAGTCCCTAGTTATTTTTTTTTCATAAAAAAGTATATTCCATACAAAAAGAATATTTTATCCAAAATTTACTTTTTAACAAAAATAGTTTTTAAAAAAATAAAGAAAAAAGAGAAAAATAAATGAAAATGAAAAGTATCGGTTGAGTTTTACTAATAATCATATCCCATTTAAAATAAAGATATATTCATAATTCAAAATTGATTGATGGTTGTTATTATTATAAATCGAGACTCATTTTGAGAAAATGAGTTCTAATTTTAGAAGGGGTAACTGCTAGTAACCAATATTTTCTTAATCAATGATGAAATATATTTTTATTGAAAAAATAATTTTTGGATAAAATATTATTTTTTGGATGGAAAAAGTAATAGTATGACTAAAGTAATAAAAATTTAAAAGGTTGATAATATAAATAATAAAAATAAAGAATTTAGAATAATAAATAATAAAAATATAAAAACTTAAAAGAATAAAAGTATCTTTTTTTCGGTTGAATTATTGAACGGGAAAAAAAGTTTGATGATATGATTGGTGCGTCGACTTAATCCGAAAGTCAAGACACAGACTGATAAAAGCAGCTGGACTCCATCGCAGGAAGGGAGAAGGCAGAGCTCCACTCTCTCTCTCTTCGGTGAGCGGAGCGGCCAAACTTCATCCACTGTCACACTCTCCCTCATTCTCTCCCTCCCGGCAGACACCTGTGAAACCTCAGAGCCGCTCCGGTCGATGGTTCTGCCGCACACAGCGACTGTGTGACGCTGAATTGCCCTCTCGGGAGCAGCTGCCGGGGATTCACCATGGCGATCGAAGTGCTGGCCGTCTTGCTCGCCTTGGGCGGGATTCTGTGCGGAGAGTCGAAGTTCATGGTCTACAACACTTCGGCGAGCATCCATCCTACTAAGCTGAACGTTCACCTTGTCCCTCACACTCACGACGACGTCGGGTGGCTGAAGACCGTTGATCAGTACTACGTTGGCTCCAACAATTCAATTCAGGTTCATCTGTCATTCTTTCTCTCCCTATGCCAATTTTGGTTTGTTTTCTTCATCGTGCTAGTTCAATGATTGTTGACCGGATGTTTCCTATTAAAGTGCTCGTTAAGATTGAATAGTAGTTCATCTTTTGAGAGATGAAAATGATATGATTTGGAAATGTGAAGAAGTATGATATTCGAACTCGCCAAAATAGTTAGTAAAGAATTTAGGGTTCCCATTGTTGTAATCAGTAGTACGATGAAAATTAGCTACAGAAAAGTCAACTACTCAATTTGCCAAACTCCCTTGTAAAAGAAGCTTTTGCCAAAGTGTGCTCTCTCACATAATTAGATTTGATGTCATACTAATGGCAGGGGGCATGCGTTCAGAACGTTTTGGATTCATTAGTACCTGCTCTTCTCGCGGACAAGAATCGGAAGTTCATATATGTTGAACAGGCAAGTTTCTTTCAGTGTGATGATCATGCTGTTTTTAGCAACTATGTCAGTATGCTCAGAACAAGAAAGAAGTTTGCAGTATGTGTCTGAAAGCAAATGCATTGATATCTTAGTTTGGTGCTGGTAGGATTTATTGACGTGGAAACAATGAGTAAGGTTTAAATCTCCTCCTCGGCTGGATTTCAAAGGACTGGATTTTTTTCATGATTGAGAATGATGAGCTAAATGGATCAGGACATGTGCCTGCTAACGAATATGCTAATATGTTTATTAATTTATTTTACATTTTATGAGGTTATATTCAGTCCCTTTCCCAGAGGAATTGCAAAAACATCAATTGTAAGCAAATGCTTCTTCCAGCCTCCTTATCTTCTATGGGAATTTGACGTGATACTTAGTTAATCGTGTGTCCAGGCATTTTTCCAGCGTTGGTGGAGAGATCAAAGTGAGGCAATCCAAAGTATTGTCAAGCAACTTGTCCATTCAGGTCAACTGGAACTCATGTAAGATTACTTCCCTGCCAAAAAAAAAAAAACGAGAGCAGTTGATGCCCATGATGCGACTTATTGATCCTAATAGCTATGGTTGTCTATCGAGTACTTTTGTCGACCTACTGTCTTGACGCTCTTTCCATTTTTGTCCTGTCAAATTATCCCGCAGAAATGGGGGCATGTCCATGCATGACGAGGCGGTGCCACACTATATAGATATGATTGATCAGACAACTCTTGGGCATCGGTTTATCAAAGAGGAGTTTGGCGTGACTCCTAGAATTGGCTGGCAAATTGACCCATTTGGTCATTCTGCGGTGCAGGCGTATCTATTGGGTGCAGAAGTAAGCTTTAAATGGTTAAATTATAAATACATGTCCTGGTACCATGTTTAACCTTTTTAAGATTTTGCCCAAGAAGGTAGGAATGATGCTGCTGCAAAGATCTTCCCATTTGAGCATTATCTTTTCTTTCTGTGCAGTGCTACTGCTATCATCTAAAGATTTATGTGCCCATTTAAGTTAAAAAATACGATGTTTCAATTTGGCTAGGTTGGATTTGACTCATTTTTCTTCGGACGGATAGACTACCAAGATAGGGAAAAGCGTAAGAATGAGAAAAGCCTTGAAGTTGTTTGGCGAGGGTCTAAGAGCCTCGGTTCATCTGCCCAGGTAGAACCATGTAGTTGATTTACTTCCATGTAACATATTTCTAGTTCAACATAATCATATTGATCTCGAGCTGCATGTGACAGAGCTGGATATCCAAATTTGACATGATGTCAATATTTTATACAAATCTCCTGTTCATGTTCCCTATTCTTTGTTCTTTACATTTTGTTTGCTTCCTTTAACTTTTGTAGATTTTTGCTGGTGCATTCCCCAAAAATTATGAACCGCCATCAGGTTTCTATTTCGAAGTTAATGATGACTCTCCAATTGTTCAGGTACTATACTAGGTTTAATTGTTATGTTTGTCCATTTCTTTCTTATAATATTGGTTAGCAGTAGAAAATGGCTAATATATCCTTATGCCTTGCAGGATGACATCAATTTATTCGACTATAATGTGCAAGAGCGGGTCAATGATTTTGTTGCTGCTGCAGTAGCACAGGTAACTTGCTTTCTGGTGGATCTGTACTCAAACCTGATTGTTGATTTGTCTCTCGCCTCATTTTTGGGTCCACTTTCTCCATTGATTGGTTAACCTGCTGATAAGTTTCCTGCCCTTTTGGTTTCAGATGGTTGATTTTTCCCCTTATTTGAGTGTGATACTTAGCTTCATCCATTTTGCACCCATCAACTGAATTGCAAAGCAGTAGTCTAATCATGCAGCAAAATTTCTGTCTGGACTCTGGGTTACACGAAGGACCTATTTTGGTTACCAATTATTTAGACAAAATTCCCCTTAAAACAACAAAGCAAGTGATAAACATCATTTAGTTTTATCCACTCCTTTTATTTCTTTTACATGAGCATCCACTCCATTTGTGGGATATGCTGCAGTTTTCTCATAATTCTTTTACATGAGCATCCACTCGATGCCTGGGATATGCTGCAGTTTTCTCATATTTCTTTTACATGAGCATCCACTCGATGCCTGGAATATGCTGCAGTTTTCTCATTTTATAGAAATTCTCTACCACTATCCTCTTTTAGGAAAGATCTGTTTTTCACCTGAACTTGAGCAGCTCACACAACAATTGACCTGGAAATCATGAGGAAGGAAGCCTTTGCTTTATGTAATGGTTTCCACTTAGGAGCTGAAACTGACATTTTATCATTCCCAGGCAAATATAACTCGGACAAATCATGTCATGTGGACAATGGGAACGGATTTCAAGTATCAATATGCACATACGTGGTTCAGACAGTTGGATAAGCTCATTCACTATGTCAACCAGGTAAAGGGCTTTGGTCCGAGCAGGCCATCTGTTGAAATCTCAGCATAGTTTCAATTATTATTTTATCAACTTGCTTCTTTTGTTTTAAGTAACTTCTAGAAATTCCTTTGCTGATTATAAAATGGTCATTTTCCTTAAGTTGGTTTTTCCTTCTTTCATCTAGATATTTCAAGATTTTTATTCTCCTACATTGCAATCTTATGAACTCTGACCTTTTGTCTCATTTTCATATATACAGGACGGGCGTGTAAACGCACTCTATTCCTCCCCGTCCATATATACCGATGCAAAATATGCAGCTAACAGAGCCTGGCCCCTCAAAACTGGAGATTTTTTCCCGTAAGTTGAAAATTTTATTTGCTATCTTATTCTCTTCCTATTATCTATGCATTTTCACTGAGATATAAGCATCTATTCTACCAGCTATGCAGATCGTGCAAATGCTTATTGGACAGGTTACTTCACAAGCAGACCAGCTTTGAAGCGTTATGTCAGAGTGATGAGTGGCTACTATTTGGTAAAGCTGATGTAACACCGTTTGTACTGAAGGTGCTGTTCTCCCCATTCATGGCCTTGATATATGTTCTTTCATGTGTTTCCAGGCAGCCAGGCAATTGGAGTTCTTCCGAGGAAGGACTGCCTCGCGACCCAATACAGACTCACTGGCAGATGCTTTAGCAATTGCTCAACATCACGATGCAGTTACTGGCACTGAAAAGCAGCATGTTGCAAATGACTATGCAAAGCGTCTTGCTATAGGCTACACAGAGGTGTCATATGTTTATTAATTACTTGTTATATGTGTATAAAAGCATATATGGTATCATACCTATGTGTTCTGATATAAATGTTGCATTTATTTTTCTTATGAAGGCAGAGGCATTAGTTGCATCTTCACTGGCTTGCCTGGTGGAATCAACATCAAACAAGGAGTGTGGGAACCCAATTGCGAAATTTCAGCAGGCAAGAAAATTATTCCTAGAGCCTGTAAATTACCTATAGTTAATAAGTTGTTCAGGGTCACCGTTAAGGAGCAGCTACTCATATGTAAATTTATATTTCTGTTAATAATCGAACTGCTAACTGCAAATTAATCTTGTACTAGTAAATTATCACCAAACACTTGGATACAAGTTATAATTCACATACTCAATGTATAAGTTTGTAATCCATATCTTTATGCATTGTCTAACCATAATCAAAGCATCCTCTTCTTGTAGCATGCATGGTCGTTACTCTAAAATGACAGGTCAAAATTGCTTTGGAGATTTTTCTTTCCATGATTCATCCCTTTCTTCCTAGTCTTCTATGCATTATCATTTCTATATTTTTTCAATGCTTGGATGAAGTGTCTTATTCAAATGGTATCTCTTAGTAATGAGGGTACATATGTTGCACGCAACAGAAATCCTGAGTGTACATGATGATATCCAGCCCATTATTTTTTGCCTTTATATTCATAGCCTGATATTGCATCTACAGGCAGTTTGTCTAATATATTATGTCTCATTCTATGCGTACATAATATGAATTTTGTAATTCAAAATCTTAATAATTTGTTTAATGTGTTTTTGCAGTTTGAGAGAAGGAATTTAATTGAATCTATACATGGATATTCTGCATCGAGCATATTTTTCCTCCCTTTTGTTTTTTTACCCCTTTTTGCTATCATTATATTATGCGATTGAATGTCTCTTAAATAATCCTAACGGTTTGATTTGTGAATGTATATTGTAGATTATTTAACTAATGAGTAATTGTATCTCTGCCAGTGTCCACTCATGAATATAAGCTATTGTCCTCCATCAGAAACCGTCCTCTCCAATGGAAAAGATTTGGTAAAATATATCATCTCTGTTGAAATTCTGCACTTGACTAGCTGAAATTTTATTTTATTCCTCTTTACTGTAGATTTATATAACTTGTAATTACCTGTAGATACTGGTGGTCTACAATCCTCTTGGATGGAAGAGAGAAGACGTAGTTCAAATACCTGTATGTACTCACCCTCTTCTAATTATATTGGCCTTCCATGTGGAGCAGTCTTTTTTGAAAGATAAATGATATTTTCCAATTGGGTGGTGGGGGGGTGGTGTGGGTGTTGGGGGGTGTTCCTTCACTTTACTAATCGATGCATAGTTGTAGTTATTGCTAGGATAGCACTATGGGTGGAATTGTTTGCTTTTATTAAACTTTCGCCCCAAGTAAGTATGGATGTTGTTTATGTAATTCATGCCTCAAATAAGTTAGTTTATGTGTTAGCTTCTTGTGAAGTCTGACTGCCAGTAGAGTCTTTTGTTGAACTCAAATTGCCTATTAATTCATAATATAACGTTTTTACTTTTGCACTATTACTTTGGCAGTCTATTTTCTTGTTGATTGAGTCAAAATTTGACAGGTGACGACAGAAGACATCTCTGTCCATGATTCTGAGGGAGAGGATGTTGAATCTCAGTTGATTCCTATTACTGATGCATATCTCAAGTTAAGAAGCTATCACGTCAAGGCATATTTGGGTAGAAATGCTGGCGAAGCACCGAAGTATTGGCTCGTGTTCTCAGTATCTGTACCAGCTCTTGGTTACAGCACATACTCTCTCTCACGTGCCCAAGGAAAAGGTTCTGACAATGTTCACGCTAAACATTTTGATCTTCTTAATAGCAAAAAGGCCACTCTTCAATATCAAACGATTAGGGTAAAGATATTATCGCCTGTAATTGACTTGGTCAGGGAGAATGTTTATTGGTACAGGTCAAAAACCCCTAAAATGCCTCTAGTTTTGGCCTCGACATTTAGTGTTTACAACTGATGTAGCTTTTACTGCAGGTATTAGGCCAACCAAATCGAGTGTCTATGCAGTCCTACCAGGCAAACATGCTGGGATTAATATTGGTCAAGGAAATTTAAAGGTTGCATTTTCGGCAGCAGGGAAAATGACTCAATATATTAATAGAAAGAAAACGGTAAGTCATAAGTGTGAGAATTTTATTGTTAAGTCTGCTCAGACTTATACATACTTTCTGACTTTGGTTCAGGAGCGTGTTGAGCAATCTTATAGCTTCTACGCTGGATCTAATGGAACTAAAGAAGATCCTCAGGTTTGTTTAGTTTATATTCTATCACATGTAAATCTTCTTGCTGCTTATCAGGCTGGGGATGTGCGTCACGTCAAATTCACGTTATTTCTCTTTGAACTGTCTTCTTGTTCTTCAGAAATCAGGAGCATATATCTTTCGTCCGAATGGCACTTTTCCGATAAGTCCCGAAAGACAGGTTTTGAATTTCAATTTCAAATGCAACAGCTTATAGAAAAAAAAGGTTGAGTTTCTGATAAGATCTTTTGGAGTTGCAGAGACCCCTGACGGTTGTCCGTGGCTCAATAATTGATGAAGTGCACCAACAGATAAATTCATGGATATATCAGGTAATGATAGTTATTGATTAAGCTCTTTGTATGCTTATATCTTAAGAAGATCTTAGTAATTTCAGCCAAATCAAGGAAGTAAATTTTAGATTTGCCTCCTGAAATGTCAATGTATCCTTCTGAATGTGAAGACAGTACTTGAAGAGGAGTTTCTACACACCGGAGGGGCTTATTATCTCTGCGTGCATTTTCTATTGTTGATTGATGGAATTCTTTTCTAACTATGTTGCAGTAACCAGTGTTTTTTGTTATAATTTCCATTGGTTACAAACAAAACCAAACAAAGAATAGAAGCGAAATAGAAAAGAAGGGGTTAAGTACTTTTTTTAATGATCTAATTTTTGTGGAAAACAAATAAGTATGATAAAAATAAGTACAAGTATAAGGGATAAAAAAAGATCTAATCTTCTATTACACGCATCGGGAGCAATCGCAAAAGTCAGACCTAGTACGTTTTCGGTATCCCTTGGAATCTCAAATATGATGCTACCAATAATTGTAGCAATCCACATACGTCTCTATAACTGCAATCATTATTGGGTTACCCGGGTGAACAAGGCAAAGGAACATGTTGAAGTCGAGTTCATAGTACGTCTATAGTTTATTCAGTTTCTATTCTGCTACCACTTATAGGATTAAGATTGCATAATTATTGTGATCATGATCATTTATGCCAACACTGCCCTACTCGTCAGGTTGGACCTATACCCATTGATGATGGTATCGGGAAAGAAGTTGCCACTCAAATTTCGACAAGCATGAAAACTGACAAGACATTCTATACAGACTCTAGTGGCCGTGATTTTATTGAAAGGGTACGTTGGACGCTGGTGAGGTGTATGGACAGCCCTTCTGGATACCAGCTTCATCATAAATGAGGGAGACACAAATTTTGTTCCTTGATTGATGATATTTTCTTGAATTTCCCTAGTAAATCGTGCATTTCATCTCATATTAATGTCACATATGCTTATGCATCATGCAGATTCGTGATTACAGAACTGATTGGAATCTGGAAGTGAACCAACCTGCTGCTGGAAACTATTACCCAGTATGCTATTCTAACAAACAGTTGATATTTTAATTTTATCATATTCGTTAACTCTTCTTTTATGAATAAAATGTCAAAGATGCTGTCATTATTTTGATATTCTCCATCAAGGCAGCATCTGGCTCAACAGTTTATTATCCTTCTTTTCTTATTCCAATACATACTTTGCTGTTGTCTATTATATGCTTAGAAAGTATGGAGCCGTGAAAGCACTGAAACAAGGGTAACAATTTACAAGACCTTTAAATGTATAAAACAAGCGGAATGGCTTGGCTGCATTTTTTACTCTTTTCTGGTAGTGTTCAAGCTATTCTGACGTAGTGGTAGTATGACCGCATGCATCATCCTCAGTAAATATTCAATGTGTATCTAATTCTGGATTTTTGTTTCAGATCAATCTAGGGATCTTCATGAAAGATAATGAGAAAGAATTTTCGGTCTTGGTGGATCGTTCTGTTGGAGGATCAAGCTTATCTGATGGGCAAATTGAACTTATGCTCCATAGGTAAATCATGTCCGCATGCTTTTATATATTTATGGATGCATATGATACCATACAACAGAAACTAAAATCTGTTTCTCTTTGAGAAATTCTCTTTCAGGAGACTGCTCCTTGATGATTCCAGAGGAGTGGATGAGGCTCTAAACGAAACAGTTTGTGTCGAAAATAAGTGCACAGGCCTCATAGTAAGCGCACAAAACCAATGTCCGTTGATATTCTTGCTGTAGTTCATGGCCTAGCCTTTACTTGGTCGAATTTGTAGATTCAAGGAAAATACTATTTCCGGTTTGACCCCTTGGGAGAGGGTGCTAGATGGCGTCGAACTTATGGTCAGGAGATATACTCCCCACTTCTGCTAGCCTTTTCTGAACAGGTAGCTGGAGGATCGAGTTTCTTCGTCCTTCTAATTCTCATCATTCATAGGGTAGTATTATGAACAATATTTTGTTGACAGGATGGAAATTACTGGAGGAGCTTCCACAGAGCCTCGTTTTCCGGGATTGATTCCTCGTATACCTTGCCCGAGAATGTTGTCATATTGACTCTCCAGGTGACTCATTTTACTAGTATCACTATTTTTCTTATAATAGTGAGTGCTGATCTTTGTTCTCCAACCTTTTCCATTGCTGGAATTTTATTTTCATTCGACGACTCAGGAACTTAATGACGGGAAAGTTCTTCTCCGACTGGCACATTTGTACGAGGTTTGCATCTGGCCATTGCTCTTTCCACTACTCGCTCTTATGCTGAAATCTTCCACTCTTATTTACCTTTTTAGCTTCTTTTAAATCATTCGCAGATGGGAGAGCATAAAGATCTCTCTGTAATGACGAGTGTGGAGCTGAAAAAGCTCTTCCCTGGGAAGAAGGTGAGGAGAATTCTGTTCGGTAATATTGAGTAGACAAGTTCGAGAAATGTGGAAAGGGGGAAAACGTTTCGGTTTTCCATTTCCACTTTCTAGCAGCGGTTACATACCACAAGACATTTCTGACTATAAACCATCACAGGAGCGCAATCTGTAACACAGGTTTCACTCCTGTTGTTCAAGAAGAGAAACCCAAATGCAAAAGGAGAATAGTTTTCTGGGACCAAACAGCTATTGACTGTTCCATTTTGCCGTGTCCTTGTGCTTTCAGATTGGCAAGGCGACGGAGATGAGCCTATCTGCAAACCAGGAGAGGGCGGAAATGGAGAGCAAGAGACTCGTCTGGCAGGTGGAGGGCTCTTCTTCGGAGGAAGAAACAAAAGTCATGAGAGGCGGCCCCGTCGACCCTGTAAAACTGGTGGTGGAGCTGTCTCCGATGGAAATCCGTACTTTCATCGTCGAATTCATTCAGTTCGACAATGTCTTCGATGCCTAGTGCACCAGGTGATCCAAGAAGGCACTGTCACTGCTCTGAACCCCATGTTCTCCCCTAGGCTCTAGAAGAGTTCCTCCCTGTTAATGCCAACCCGATCTCGTAGACATCACCGAGGTCGGGCAGCGAAGGATAATAATGGAGGAAGAGGTAAGTCGTGTACGTGGTATGTAATTCGAAAATACAGTTCGATTGTATGTATGGACTACGGGATTGCCCTTTATCGGTTCTCGTCATTTCGGCACTGATCTTTCGCGTTATTTTCTCCTGCATCCGCATCCTCTGCACTCAGTTCCTTCTACTGTCGAAGTGTTGGTAAGAAATGAACGTCGAAACTTATTGTCGGGAAGGCGTGTTTCCCATCCGTGTCCAATGTTCGGCCTGAACTGAGATGTCGTACGAGGATTTGATTTGATGATATTCCCCTTGGATTTCGACTCATGGCATCGGTGCAGTGCGAGGTAGCAGTTTGGTCAGCCCGGTCTTATTAGGCTTGTACCAATATGATATGATAAGAAGAGGATCCAATAAGATTAGGTTCAGGTACAACATGTTATTTTATCGGGCTACATTGGTTCGATAAGTTAACAAGAAAATTTTTTCTAAATATTTTTATATAAAAAGTATTTTCATATTATTAAATTTAATTTTTTAGGACTTAGCCTGGCATATGCCTGGTCCGATAAGGAGGAGCTGGTCTTAAGGCAGCTGGTCCGGGTTGATTAAGATTTCAAATTCGAGTTTTATAATGAATAAAATTTATAATTTGGAAAATCTTATTATTAGTTGAAGGATGTATGGCGGAAAAAAGACAATGGCATGCGCCGTAAATATAGAGGAAAGCGAGGGCTTTCAATCAGCGGAATCCGATTATTCTGTCGAGAATCAAAAGGTGCGGAACCTTCGAGTGTTGGTCCTTAATAAACCGTCCATTGACAGTCGGACTGCGGCGAAGCCAAGCCACGACCGATCCTCTCCGCTCTTCCGAAGCTCTTTCATGTCCATCTTGCCCACTGAGACCCAAGGACCCCCATCCCCTCCATCCGATCAGCATCTCTCCTCAAGCCCAAGCCTTGATCATGGCGCCGCGTTCTCTCCGGACCCTCGTCCGCCCCTCTCTGAGTCCCTTCCTGCCCCCTCCGGCGAGATTCCAGGTAATCTCATTCCCCACGCGCAACCGGCTGAGTTCAGTCGCCGGATGCTCCCACTGTTGTTGGCCCCGCTGCTGTGGAACTATGTTGCTCGATCCTTGGCTGAAATTTAGGTTGCTCGTGTAGAAACTGTTAATCGCGATCCCCCATTTCCCGGAAACATGAGCGTGCGTTTATTCCCTCTTTTGGGCTCTCCCCTCTTCTCGCTTCTCTGTATTATTTGGCTTGTGAATTGGGCTCTGCTGGCTGCGGGGGGAGGGGAGTGAGAGCATTCGGAGTTCAACTTAGATATTTTATTGAGCTGTGCTATAACCCAAGCGGTTTGACAGATCCTGTTAATTTCTTGGGTTCAGTCTTATGCCTTAAAAAGGAGATTTTTTGACTGTATTTGATCATACAAGTCAATTAGTACTTATTGGCTGAGAAACAAATGGCTGTCAGGAAATCGTGTTTGACTCTTACTTTTTGTTGTTTTGCCTCATGTAACTATCCAAAATCTGCATTTTTTGTTAAATTGGTGTCATATTATAAAGAAAAATAGATCTTTTCTTGGCATGTTCTATGTTCTTGTTTTGTGGGACGGTCTCATTGGTTATTAGTTTTCACCTTCTCTTATCTTACTTTGATTTCCTCACCACCGCAGTGTCGAACCTTCAAGATATATAATTCTGTGCCCATGATGGGCTTTTGCATGTAACTTGTAAACAGTGAATACTTATTGGCGCCAAATGTGAATTCTTGCAGGACCACTGGCTCCAATTGCAGAAGGTTCAGGTGGATCTTCCCAAAAGGTACACTTGATTCTTGCAGTTTGAATATGAATTTATCTTCTTAAGTAGATGTTCTCAGAACTGCAATTCATTTCACTAAATTTTGAGTGTAAAGATTTATAGTGTGGTTGTCATGTTACTTGATTTCTTGGAGATCATATTGTCGCATTCGAGTTAAATAGGTGAGATATACTAAGATGTTTATCATTTTACATTTGCATGTATTAACTACCAGGGTAGTGTGGCTCCATTCTTTCTATGCTAATCTTTTCTTTCCTACTTCAGGTGAGCCAGGTGGCATCTTCAAATGGTAAGAAGTTTGGAACCTCTAAATCTAGGGGGAGAACGCCTGCAGCAACTGCTGCTTCACGGAATCAGCGAGATAATGGGTCTACAGATTCTCAGGCAAGCTCTGCGCCATCATCAGGAAAAAAATCACAAGCAATAAGTGGAAATCATCTACTAAACTTTCATTATGACCCTATTTCTCGCCCTCATCATCCCCGGCCACCTCCTCCTCCCAGGAGGATGCAGAAGATAAAACCCTATAATCGAGATCTATTTCTTCAAGCAAACTACAAGTTTTTTGTACTTGATTCTGGAAATTATTCGCCTGAATCAATGGATCCGGATAAGATGTTGCAGTGGGAAGACATAATCTGTGTGAAGTATTCCACTCCCTTTACTGTGCAGTGCCCGGTATGTTTGGAATATCCTTTATGCCCACAGATAACCTCATGTGGGCACATCTTTTGCTTCCCATGCATCCTTCAGTATCTGTTGATGGGCGAGGAGGATTCCCACAGAGGTGAATGCTTCAAAAGGTGCCCTTTATGTTTTGTCATGATATGCCGGAAGGATTTGTATACTGTCTACATTGAACTTGTCAAGCAGTATTCTGTCGGCGATTCCATAGAATTTATGCTTTTAACTCGACAGAAGGATTCTTTCGCACCCACTCAAAAAGTAAGCAAGAAATTGCTGCAGAAGAACATAAGGTGGTTGGGAGTGACCTGTTTTCAAAATTCACATTTACATCAGATGTGGATCTGTCCGTTAGAAGAGCAATAGCTGATCTTGATGGATGGTTGGCTAGAGCAGAGTCGGGATTAGTTGATGATTTGGAGAAACTTCCATATGTCTCTGCTGCATTGGATGAACTCGAGGAAAGGAAGAAGTATTGGAATGAGCTCCGAGCTTCTGATAGAACTAAGTCTAGCAAACATTCCTCTTCTCAGCCAGAACCGTACTTACTTCCTTTAGCAGGAACTGCTAATGATTCTGAAGTTTGTAAATTAAGAAGTGGAATGCTGTCTGCTGATGGCGATGATTTGAACAAGGTGAAAGAGATGCGAGAAGAAAAGTTCAACCTTTTGTCTTCTTTGGATTATACAGTTGATGGTCAATCTATAGGACAGAAAGATCCCGGTCTTCCATCTAATGGGGAGAGTAAGAACTCTGAAAGGCGCCTAAGTAGTGCAGGAGATGCAAAGGAAAGTGATTCATATAATTTCTACCAGGTGACTAAATTCAAAAAACTAGAATTGTTCTGTTGCCTCCGAGTTTTAGCGATATGTAATTGTGAAAGTGAAAGCATATTAAATTTAGGTAGGGCACGGAGTAGACTCATCTTGTGCAATGTATCTGAATGGCTGCTTACAGATTGGAGATATTTGGTGTAATTTAGTCGGCACCCCTCTGTGGTGATTATCCAAATTCAGTTCACAATATTCTTTCTGTTTTCAGTGAAAGATTTGCTGTCCAATTATGCGGTGGTGTGTTGTCATATCATTCATTTCCCTGTCACTACACACGGTCACAGAGAAAACATATATCTATGGGGTTCATTGGATATTTAAAAAAAAAAAAAAAAACCTTCTATGGGGGCGTTGTATAGAAAAGAGAAGATAATAGAACAGTTAGATAAGAAATTGTCATGGCTTATTTTTCTGTTTTTGGAAATTCTTCGCTTGTAATGAAATGGTATGTAATTGTACTTTTGACAGCCTTGATTAGCATGTCCTTAATCTTATGTAGTTAAGATATTTAATTTTCCTCTCATATGATTTCAAATATCTAGAGAATGTCCATTCCTTTGGATTTCTTGGGACTTAAATAGTTCTTTCTGCATGTTCGCTATAGGCTGTTGATGGTCAGAATATTATTCTTCATCCTTTGAACATGAAATGCCTTCTGCACCATTATGGAAGCTATGGCATGCTTCCACACAGGTAAAGTTCTTGTTCTATGCAGATCATTTGAAAACGTTTAACAAAAACTCCGCTGAGCAGAAGAAAGTTACAGGAGGAAACATATCAGTTAAGGGGATTCTTGAGGCTATAGTTGTCAAAGCTTAGTATTTCATCTGCTCATTAAACTAAATTTGGTTTTTCATTTTTTTTTTCTCTCTTCGTCCAGTAAAATTTTGCTACTGTTCAGCATCCCGTTAAGACTTGGCTGGGTGCTTGCAATGTTTCATTTAATGTTAAAGCACACGCCCGCATCACATTTCGCCTTTAATTAAAATTCATTAATTGAACATTGATTTCTTTTACCTCCTAATGTGGAAACATTTGATTTCAGAATAAGCGGAAAGATTTTAGAGCTGGAGACAGTCACTCAATCAGAGGCCATTAGGAGGCGCTATCGTTATCTGAGTCATTTCTCTTTAACGACAACATTTCAGGTGCTTCCCTTTCCTTAATCTTATCACAATCATTTACGCGCGACATTGATTATTTCTTTCAAGGCTTTTCTTCACCGTCGCTAATCATTTTCGTGTAAATAATTCAGCTTTGCGAAATCGACCTGAGTGACCTACTACCTACTGATGCTCTGCTTCCATTTATTGATGAGCTTAAGAAGCGTGAAAATCAGAGGAAGCGACTTGCAAAGAAGGTATTTTTTGTTGATCCTTGTAGAGCTAGTATGCTTTGATTGATTATTCATCCTGAAACTTGACGATCTATTTTTCAGGAGAAAAAGGAAAAAGTTAAGGCGGAAGCAGCATCTGAAATTCCCATGTCCATACAACTTGATATTGGACAGTCTTCACATGTTAGCCCATCCACATATTCAATGGATGACTTTCAAGGTGACTTAGCATTCATTGGGCATGGTTTGGTTTTCACTGGATATTTTAAAGCAGCAGCAATGATTGTGCCCTGTTATGATGCTGGGGTGTTCATGACCCTTTTCTTGGTCTGCTTTCCAGCTTTGGGAGGTACTTCTGTTCTGTCCACAAGCCCTCCTGTTGTTGGGGAGAGGAAAACGTTCTCAAATGTGACTAGGCTTGGGTTTGCTGCGGGGCACGATTCTCCTGCCTTGAAGACTGAGGATGATTCTTCCCTGGTAACAAGCAATGCGAGAGTTGGCTCTGCAGGTACAAAAGGTATCTGTCGATTTCCTGCGGGCATTTTCTTTTCTTGGATAAGTATTATTGGCCGCATAGAATAATGCAATTAGCTCGAGCGCCTAGTAGTTAGTTACGACCTATGGAGTAGTTGAATCTGAAGCAGCAGGTGGATAATTGGAAGGAAATGGATGTCGATAGAACCGAGTATCAACGTTGGTACAATGGTCCCTCCATTTTGACTTAGCCAGACTGAAAAGATCGAATGTCTTCCTGCCTTCTTCAGCCCTCCCTTCCACACCTTCAATAAGAGATTCAAAACTCCTTTTTTCCTTAATTTAATTTGTTATCATATGGTCCTGACAAATCTTGTTGAACTACTGAGCCATGGGACATTATTTGAGTGTCGGGTTCTTGGAAGGAAAGGATATTCTTGTTTTGGTTAGTCCTAAGAAAGTGATGCTAAAATGGTGGGTACAGTAATAGAGGCATATGGATTTTTGGGTGGCGTCTAGTCTCTCCTATGATCCTATCGTTCTATATCAGTCACCTTGAGCTTTTCCCTTGTATGTAGGTTCTGCAGGTGGGAGTACACCGTCATTTGCCAATATGATATCTCGGGCTAGACCGGTGGAGACCTTGGAGGGATCAAAGACAAACCCCGAGATGGGGAAGAAGGGGAAGAAATCAGCTCAGGTCCTCCTGTCAACAGCTGGTGGACGGCGCTATTGATAGTCCCGAGTTTGACCATTCTCAGTTGGGCAGTCTTTTATGTACCTGTTTGCGGGTTCTGTCCCAGTTAGGCGTAGTGAAAATAAGGGAGGTGTGAGATATTGAACCGGAATCCATCTGTATATGGTTGAAGAATGAATGGATAGTTGATTTTGCACTTCTCTTTATGGTCAACTTGGGCTTTTTACTCTGTGATAAGAGGATGACAGTTGATCAACCAAAGCTTCTTCTTCTTGTCAGCTAAATTCTCTCTTTTCCAATGTCATTGATGCCATTGAGCTAACTGCATTCGATGTTTGGATTGTAATTTCGTTTTGAAATATATATGCTGGAAACTTGAGAGCCCCACATCGGGTTGATATCTTTTGAGTTCTGTGCTGAAATTTTCAAAATTTGTTGGATTTCACTCGGAAGTTGCGATGGAATCAACTTGCATGTGCCACTATCTGCACATTCCAGGGGACGGTCAAGTCAGGCTTCTGCCCTGATATCGTAAGCTCTCAGTGTTCTATCCTCCTGTAGGCAGGCTGCGCTGTAGTACATCGAGTTGATTAATGAAGACTATAAGCACACTGTCAAGAGAGAACATACTATGCTTGCACGATCGATGTGCTCTGAAGGGCACAGAGGCTCGATAATCTCTCCGACCCCATACGTTCCCGACAAGTTCACGTGGGTAACGATTCTTGAGTTCGAGCAAGCGCAGGATCGACAAGAACCATGAACTTGTCCTTGCAAGGATCGTCAGTGCGTTGTTGGAACAGAATAATACCTTTTTATGGACAGAGTAACGATATCGTCGCACAGCAGAGGATCCCACTCAGCCGGACTACCACACTTATCGAACATTTGCTCAATCGTCCGGAAATCGGGGCAATCGGGGCTTTTCCAGATTGTCAAGACGACCTGAACTCGCTACTCATCGAGAAATTCTCATTCGAAACAGTGAAAGTTGAGCCATTTCATTCAAAGATGATTTTTGTCCATAAATTTGTGTCCATTTCAATAAGATTGCAACAAAAACTCTACTCAGTATAGCAGAATTTAGCAAGAACTGAAACCCCAAAATTCCACAATGGTAAGCAACGGACTGATCTACTTACGGTTCTTGACGAGCTCGTCGGGGACGATCTTCAGCTGCTTCCTCTGCTTCGACTTGGCGATCTTCTTCAGGGTCTTAGGGTTGGTGATCTTCTGAAGCTTAGTCCCCGACTTGAGTATGTTCTCCTGCTTCTTCTTCTCCCTCTCCTCCCTCTTCTTCCTCTTCTCCACCTTGTTCTGCCTTATGGTCTCCTTCAGCTCCTGCATCCGCTCCCTGTACGCCTTCTTTATCTCCTTCTGCCTCTCCCTCTCCTCGAAGCTCGTCCCCTTCACGCTCGCCCGCACCGCCGACGCCCTGTGCTTCCTCGGCTGCTTCCACTTCCGGCCGGACACCTTCCCCGCTATCACCCCGTCGTACGTCGGGTCCCCGAAGGTCGGCTTGTCTGGATTGTCCAGGGACGGCACCGCTGACCGCTTCGCCGGGGGGAGCGCCGGCTCGTCGACTTCCATGGACGCATCAGCGGAGGACGTGTCCAAGGTTGCGGCCATGGCCGCCTCCTGCGATTCGCGCTTGCGCTTGTACGTCTTGCCGCCGAAACCCTCGTCGAGGGACCGGAAATCTATGGTGCACGCCATGGCTAGGGAGACAGAGAGGTGGGATAGCTCAAAACCCTAACCCTATCAATCACGACGCTATAAATAGGTATTGCATTCAGCGGTTCTCACTGAACCGCAAAGGACCGGTTCACGTCCGGTCTATCCTAACAGGCAACGAACGCCCGGAATAATCTTAAACGACATCGGATATGGGATGGAGAGACCACAGGGAAGATCAAGCAAGTCATTTCTTCGAGAATAGAGCGATTAAATTAAGTATTGGAAAGTGCCACATTTGATACTTCCAATATCACTCCAATCAGTTAATAATCAATCTCCTGGCCTCGTATAAATTGGTTCACAAGTAATGCGAAAGCTAGAACTCTTCAATGGAGTAATACTGTCTTTGGGCAGCTTCTTGAGCAATGGAGAAGCTCACGACGAAACCCGACGATCAGAATCTCGTGACGCTGTGCCAGTACGGCTGCGATCTCACTCAACTTGCTCGAGAGGTGGTGCATAGGGGGACTGCATATTCCCATGTGTATTGTGAGACGTTCATTGTGCTAAACTTGAAACCTTTTCATGGTCGGGAGTGTGTAGGGGAAGCTGGACCCGATGATTGGAAGGAAGCAAGAGATGAACCGAGTGACTCAGATACTGCTGAAGCGGAGGAAGAACAATCCGTGCCTTGTTGGGGACCCGGGTGTCGGGAAACCCGTGATCGTCGAAGGGCTCACCCAGAGCATCGCCGGTGGATCCGTCCCGCCGAAGCTCAGCTGCTGCAAGGTTTTCTATGTTTTGAACTGCAAATACCTCTTTGAAAGTGATTGATAATGCTGATCGAGGAACTTGTGATGTGTTCAGGTGTTTTCCCTGGAAATGGGACGGCTGATCGCTGGAGCTTCGAACCGTGGAGAATTCGAGCAGCGGCTGATAAACTTGATATCCGAGGTGAAGCGTAGCGAAGGGAAGATCATACTGATTATCGACGAACTGCACATGCTGATCGGAGCTGGCGGCGGAGGAGGCAACGCCCTCGATGCTGCAAACATCATGAAACCGGCCTTAGCTCGTGGAGAGCTCACGGTATATCTCGTATCACCGATCTTCTTGGGTTCGGGTTTTTGTTGGTTTTAACCTATGGAAGCTCGCGATTGTTGTTTGTTTGTTTGACAATGCTGCAGTGCATTGGAGCCACGACATGGGACGATTACCGGAAATACGTCGAGAAAGACAGCGCCCTCCAGAGGGGGTTCCAGGCGGTAGACGTGCCAGGGCCTTCTGTGGACGAAGCGGTCGAGATTCTGAGAGGTCTACGTGAGAAGTACGAGGATGCGCACGGGGTTATATACGACCAGGGTGCTCTTGTGGCCGCCGTGAGGTTGTCGAAGAAGTACATGAGGTAAGGTAAACCTGCCTGCATCTTCGGTGCAGCATCATCGAGCCGAAGACATACATTGTGTACGAGATTGGCTTGACTTGTTGATCTGATGTACTGTGGAATGATACAGCAATCAGTTTCTTCCCGACAAGGCGATCGATGTGATGGACGAAGCCGGATCGTTGCTGCAGATGCAGATTTCTCGAGGGTCGGACAGAGAACCAGTCATCACGGAATCCAGTATACGGAGTGCGGTTTCGATCATGACAAGGATTCCGGTAGAGG
The DNA here is from genome assembly GCA_037672795.1 of Lagerstroemia speciosa. Taxonomy (NCBI): domain Eukaryota; kingdom Viridiplantae; phylum Streptophyta; class Magnoliopsida; order Myrtales; family Lythraceae; genus Lagerstroemia; species Lagerstroemia speciosa. Next base: position 11,825,958 of record CM075288.1, on the reverse strand, counting down.
ATGTTTCGGGGGAAGAATCAGAGAAGCTCTTGAAACTGGAGGAGACACTGTGCAGATCCGTCGTCGGGCAGGAGAAAGCCGTTGAATTGGTTTGCCGGGCGATCCGGAGAAGCCAAGCTGGCCTTGGAGACCCCGAGAGGCCGATAGCCAGCCTCCTTTTCACAGGGCCGACTGGTGTTGGCAAGACGGAGCTGGCCAAGGCCGTGGCGCGGGTGTACTTCGGCTCCAGGGAATCCATGGTGAGGTTCGACATGAGTGAGTACTCGTCCAGGCACGAGGTGTCGAAGCTCTTTGGCGCTCCTCCGTGATACGTTGGCCATGACCGGGGTGGCATGCTTACGGATGCCGTCCGCCGCCGGCCACACAGCCTCATTCTGCTGGACGAGGTCGACAAGGCCCACGCGGACGTCTTCGACACGTTCCTCCAGATTCTGGACGATGGGAGGATGACGGACAGCAGCGGACGGACGGTGGATTTCTCCAACACGCTCGTCATACTGACTTCGAACATCGGCTCCTGTGCGGAGGAGGTGGCCGGGGAGCTGTGCCGGAGGTTCAGGCCGGAGTTCCTGAACAGGATCGACGAAGTGGCCATGTTCGAGAGGCTGAGCGAGGCCCACGTGGGGAGGATCTGGGAGATTATGCTGGAGGAATTGGGCGGGAGGCTTCGGCAGCTGAAGAACATGGAGCTCAGAGTTTCGAGGGAAGCCAAAGCCGCACTGGTCAAGGATGGTTACCATCCGAGCTATGGAGCCAGGGCTCTGAGAAGGGTTGTGAGGAGGCAGGTTGAAGACACTCTGGCTGATGCCATCTTGCAGGGAGCCATCAATGGCGGCCAAGAAGTTTTAGTGTGCTTGGACAAAGACGGACGGATCAAGATCGACAGCACAGCAGGCGACCTTAGTAACGAGTCATGAGTTGTTTGCATTAAGATCATCCTATCAACGTGAGAATAAAAATTTGGAACGTTAGCTTGTGTTCGGGATCATGAAGTCCGGTCCTCGTACCATAATTCTCGACAACCTCTGGCTTTATGGATTCTCACACGATTATAAAAGCTAACATAGACGATGTTAAATATACACAGAATTCTACCGGTAAGAATTAGATGTCAGCCCTCAGAAATAAAAAATGACACGCGATGGCAAAACTGCAATTTGTCTAGACAGAGCGGGGAGGTGGTTGTAAATTCTTAGCATTCTGACACGCATCCCGAGGAGCTCTGTCCAATAAATACCGAGTGGCCATGGCCTTCCTCGCTGATCAGTATTCATTCGTTCTTCGTACTCACAAGCAGGAGCCGGCGGCGGGCGACTGGGGCTCTCGTGGAGTGCGAAGAACAAACCCTCGCACTTCCATCTCGCTCCTCGCCGCTCAGAGATCGCCGCCGTGCAGATTGCCGCTATGGCCCTTTCCGACAGGCCGCAGAGGTCGCTGATCCCCAGCTTCCTCTACACCTCATCCTCCTCCAGAACCGTGGCCCTGGAGAAGCTTCTCGCTGCGTCCACTCCTGCGATGTCCGCGAGTACGGATGCAGTACCGGTGCAGGAGAGCTTCGTCATCCCGTCCCCGAGCGAGCCTGCCAAGAAGAAGATCGAGATGTACTCTCCGGAGTTCTACGCTGCCTGTACAGCTGGAGGCATCCTCAGCTGCGGTCTGACTCACATGGCCGTCACTCCTCTCGACCTCGTCAAGTGCAACATGCAGGTGATGTTGATCTATCGTCTCTTTTGACCTTCATTGAGCTGGAACTCGTAATTTGGTTATGTGAGGCTGCTGGTATTAGGCTTTCCTAGAAGTTTAGATCTATTGTTGCGATCTATTTTATTCCCGATGTGCCGTACAGTTGAGTTATTCTCAGTTTTCTCTGTGTAAGAGGTGAGTTACTGTGTGCTAGGCAATAAGCTTTCCAGCCTTCTTATCCGTGACCTAGGAAATAACGTATGAAGAAATGGATTATCAGACATCTAATGGATTAGGCTTTAAGGTTTAACATGGAAAGAGTGGACTTCAGTACTTATTCTTGCCTGCTGTATACGAATGTGTTCTCCTTCATGATATCCTCAAGGCTTCATAATTGTATGGACTGGAAAAGCTATAAGCCACTGAAATTTTAGAATCTTGAGCCCTTCGCTGACAGTTGTGGCAGAGTTTATCTGCTCACGAGTTATATTATTGAGCTTTCAAATGAAGATTGGCATCTTTGATTTATCAGATTGATCCTGCTAAATATAAGAGCATCTCGTCTGGCTTTGGAGTTTTGCTCAAGGAGCAAGGATTGAGAGGCTTCTTCAGGGGCTGGGTGCCCACTCTGCTTGGTTACAGTGCTCAAGGCGCATGCAAGTTTGGATTCTATGAATTCTTCAAGAAATACTACTCTGACATTGCTGGTCCAGAATATGCTTCAAAGTACAAAACGTTGATATACCTTGCTGGTTCTGCATCTGCTGAGGTGATTGCAGATGTTGGACTTTGTCCCTTTGAGGCTGTGAAGGTCCGTGTGCAAACACAGCCTGGCTTTGCAAGGGGTTTGGCAGATGGGCTTCCCAAGTTTGTAAAATCCGAAGGTGCTCTTGGGTATGTCTAGTCTTTTTTCATGTGCACATGTGGTTTTAGTGAGTGGATTGTACCTGCCGTTAACAGTTACACCATATATTCTTTACAGGTTGTACAAGGGCATAGTTCCTCTCTGGGGTCGTCAAATTCCCTGTAAGGATGACATCTAATTATATACTTGTATATGCATATATTTTCTCATTGAGTGAATTGAGTGGTTTCATATTTACAAAGTTGTGCAAAGAAGGGAAGTGGATTCATTTCAGTTTCCTGTATTGCATGGCGAATGTTCCTTGCTTATTCATTGTTACTGGAAATAAGACAATTTTATTGTGAATATTAGAGTCCTAACCTAGGGTTGACCACTACCACTCTATTTGATGTTAACATAGTTGAAGATTTCCTTGTCTCTATTTGCTTGGTCTTGACCTATCTGCTATTTTGGTTATGTTTTACTTGAGATAAATGGGCTAATTTGTGTTTTCTCTGTAGATACCATGATGAAGTTTGCTTCATTCGAAACTATTGTGGAATTGATTTATAAGTATGCAATCCCTACACCGAAGGATCAGTGCAGCAAATCTCTGCAGCTTGGGGTGAGTTTTGCTGGTGGTTATGTGGCTGGAGTTTTCTGTGCTGTTGTGTCTCACCCAGCTGACAACCTCGTGTCATTCCTCAACAATGCTAAAGGAGCTACTGTTGGTGACGTGAGTATTCTATAATATGATGCTTGGAAATTCTCCTTTTGGAAGTGAGCCCCATCTTTAGCTTGTGAAATTTCCACATCCAACTCACGCTCCAATGCAGGCTGTTAAGAAGCTTGGCTTGTGGGGACTCTTCACTCGTGGGCTTCCTCTTCGCATTGTCATGATCGGAACTCTCACTGGAGCTCAGTGGGGCATCTACGATGCATTCAAAGTTTTCGTGGGACTGTAAGTTCTCAAACTCTCCTTCATCCTTTTTGGCTTCACTTGACTTGTTCTCAACTGGCCAAAGAGATACAGAACGAGATTAGTTAAAGAGGGTTTCCTTTTCCTCATTTTAGGCCCACAACTGGTGGCGTTACTCCTGCGCCTGCCCCCACGGTTGCAGCTGCCGGACTTGCAAAGGTTTAGAATAGGAGTGTCCAGGAAGTGAATAATGCGTGGGCTCGGGATTTAATTGTGCAGCGGATACTAAAGCTGTATCAGGGTAGTCTTGCATTCAGGACTTTCTTCGGTCCATGGTTCCCTGATCTTTTTCTCGTTGGAGGTGGGTTACCTTGATCACTATTGATCACTAATATCTTTTTGTAGTTTAGGTCATATGAGGAGTAGTTCACTCTGAACTTCAGTGAGTAGCTTAACCCCATCAGAAGAAAAATAATTGAACTGTTTGTTCGGGGGTGATAATGATTTTGAAATGCTAGTTCTCTCTATAGAATTACGCTGGGAATTTGCAACAGTTACTTGGGTCTTTCTCGATGGGCTTAATCATTCGGTTTCTGTGTCCCTTTTTATTCATGCTTTGGAGTCACTTACATAAGATAACAAACCAGGTGAGCTTTTTTTCTTCCCTCCCACAGAGAAGTGGCAAGGACTGTTAAACCATTCTATAATGTCGATCGCTGGGAAAGATTTTCAAATAGCAATTATGATCATCAAGAGGTTTTGAAAAAAAAATCCATATGTGGAGATTTCGGAGCCCCTGACTTTCAAAAGCAGAGGACGAGGACACGTCCTTTGTGTGAGACATTGAAATGAACTTTATTGACACTGGCAGTTATGGCCTGGCCTGATTAGGAGAATCTTTTTTTGTAATATTAGCTCCGGCGCTGCGCATTACCTTCCGTTCTCTTTCCAGCCTGAAACCCCCGAAAATCCCCAGAACACCGTGAGCTGGTAGTTGATAATGTTGAAAACCAGAAGAGAGGAAGAAGAATATGCCAAGCGGAAACCACCGGACCTCAACATCAACAGGGATACAACGTCCAAGGCTCTCCTAAAATGGCAGATGAGGTTGACGAGGATGCTCGAATGGATGGCAGAGCTGAAATCGTTCAGGCGGGAGATAATGGTGAGGCGAAAACTGTAGACGATGATGCTTCTGGTAGATCCTGAGCTGATCCTGAAGAAGTAGAAGAAGATGAGGGAGAGGTGGAAGAATGCGAGTCTGGTGAAGATGATGAAGAGGATGACGAGGATTACGATGACGGAGAACCAGTGTTGGATGTGAAGGGAAAGGATATCCTGAAAGATGACGAAGGGAAAGGGAAATTGATTGTCTGCGACGATTACAGTACCAGTGATATTGACGACAGCGATGATGATGCTGATCCTAGCGACGGTGATGATGACCTGCAATCTGGAAGCGATAGTGACTGGTCAGACGATCCCCTTGCAGATGTCGATCCGGACGGCATCTTGCCTTCCCAGGACTCGCCGAAGAAGAGCTCGGCCTGGAGTCCTCATTGCTGATGACTGGAGAGGTGCTGGCGGGACCGTTAAGAGTTACAGTGAGGTAAGTACAGAGCTTGGTTTCATGTCAGGCATTTTGGAGTTTAGTTCATCGAACTGATGAAGATGAAGGCTGAGTAGATCGAATCGGGTGAGATCTCGATGAATTCTTTGATCGTAGTTTCATGCGGAAGAATGAACTCGGCAGCGTTGATGGGCAATAGCATGACCTTGACATCTACCCTGCATCAACAACCTTAGCACAAACATTATTCTAGCTGAGAGTTGATTGGCAGGTCATACCTTTATCTGAACAGCGCTCTCTCATCTCATCAGTGCAAATGCATTTTGTCCTATCGATTTCGTTCCCGCTTATCTGATGTGACCGTAAACCTAACTCGTGGAGAGTTTGTGTTTGTCCCCGTTGAACAGATTACGCAACTCTTAATCGGGAAGGAAAGACTCTCCGATTACGCGGTTACGGAAACAGCAGAGAGGCAGACAGCGTGTGTTCTTGGCCGACGAGCTTCTCTGACCAGACGAAGATGGGTCTCTATCAACTGCTGCTCCTCGTGACAAAGTCAACAAAAACTGATAAAACAATCAAATAACAAAATATAATAAAAACAATAAATGAAAATCTCATCGGTCTTCAGCTTCCAGAGAGATGGACCGAATTCTCGGCTGAGGCTCGGAGTCTTCCGTCTCATCTATGAACTCGGTTAATTGAAAGGTACCGCATCATCTCTTCCTATCAATTACTGATATTCATTTGATGTAATTTTTTGTTGACGTGTCAAATAGCTATTGACAAACTCACCTGTTCCGCTTCGTATGGATGCCTCATTCTGTACTCAGGTGCTTAAATCCTCTCCGTCAAAATCAGTATAATGCCATGGACTATCTGGGCATCGATCGACACTCGGTTCTCATCGCAATTTGACTACCAACGGTAAGATTTTCTGTGTCCTTTTGCGTTCCCACCTGAAAAACTTAAGAAAGAGGAGAATGAACTTAAGTTAAAGATCCATTTTTAATCAACAGGGTGTGCGACGTCTCACGTCAAATAGGAAGCTTCCTTCGCACCTAAGAATTTCTGGGCAACTTCCACTTTGCTTCATCATCCCTCCCTCCTTATAACAACCCCTCCTGGTTTCACCAAATCTAAATTCAAAACTACACCATCCATTCCTTCTACTTCATTGTTGCCTTTTGTCGTCGTCTTCATCGAGCCCCCGAACCGATCAAAAGATAGAAAAGATGAGCCATAACACAACAGAATCATCTCAGCAGCAACAGCCTCCCCACTACCCTCCCATTGTGGAAGATAACACAAACCCCTTCTACGCAGAAGGGGACCTTCCCCATCATCCTAACCCAGTTGAGACCAACCCTTTTCTTCACCAGCAGCAGCATGATGAGCCCCGTCTCTACCCTAAACCCGACGAGAAGAACCACCCGGTCCCCGAACATGCCGTGTCTCCTCCTCCTCCTCCTCCTGTGACTGCTTCTTCTTGTTCTTTGTCTGCTGCTGATGCTGCTGCTGCTGTTCCATCATCTTCCTCGGCTCCACTGGCTCCGGTGGAGGAGGAGAAGTGGGGGACCTGCGTGATGGGCACTCCAGCAGTCCCCACAGTCCATCCTGACAACAAGAAGGCCGCCCTGTGGGGTGCCACCGGCGAAGAGGCTCACCATCACCACCACCCTTACATTCAGTACAGCCCCATAGAGAGGCCTGCCTCCCGGAACGCTGGCAGTGGCAGCGGCGGAAGTGGCGGAGGCAGCAGCAGCCCGATGGAGAACATACTGCACATGTTCAACTCCTGGAGCAACAAGGCCGAGACCATGGCCTCCAATATCTGGCACAACTGTAAGTTCTACGTTTCATAGGTTTTACTAACGATCTGATTTTGGATTTCGTTCTCAACAAGCTTCCATTGACAAATTTATGTGTTTTCTGGTCTGGCTGTCCTGAACCAGTGAAGACTGGGCAGTCCGTGTCCGGAGCTGCATGGGGGAAGGTGAACTTGAGGGCCAAGGCGATCACTGGAGGCGGGTTCGAGACGCTCTACAAGCAGACCTTCAGCGCCTTCCCCAACGAGACACTCAAAAAGACGTTCGCCTGCTACCTCTCCACCTCCACCGGTCCAGTGGCTGGGACTCTGTACCTGTCAAACATCCACGTAGCCTTCTGCAGCGACCGGCCCTTGTCCTTCACCGCACCGTCGGGTCAGGTGACTTGGAGCTACTACAAGGTAAGAGTTGGCACCCGAGTTCAACAGCATTCCTTTCCCCGGACTTGACATCAGACTTAACGTGTCTAGTTTCCTGAAACAGGTCTTTGTGCCCCTGGGGAAGATCGGGTCGGTGAACCCGGTGATCATGAGGGAGAACCAGTCAGAGAAGTACGTGCAGATCGTGACGCTGGAGGGGCACGACTTTTGGTTCATGGGGTTCGTCAACTACGAGAAAGCTTGCCGGCACTTGACCGAGAGCGCGTCTGCCTTCGTAGCTTCCGGGATTGTAGTTTACCAGCAACCCCCGAAGGCTGCATCTCACACTGGAGAGGAGTAGGGAGAAGGGGGAACTACTACTTCATTTGCCATCTCCTATTGAATTTCCACAATGATCAGCAGATTTTGATTGGGAGTTTCATTTGCATCTTCTTCATCCTGGCTTGGTACAGTAGAATAATATTGAATGAAATACAATGAGTTTCATAAGATAAATTGTCAAGGACCTGAATCACACATGATCCGGTCTCCCCTGCCCATTCATTTGGTCTTATCGTACCAGAAGAGAGTCGTGAACTGAATAAGTCTCCCTCGGTGCAGATCCATCAAAGACAACAATGTTTAACATCTCTTGTTACCGGAAAGGGCGAAAGAAATCGATATCTATGCATGACATCTAACATGGTATATTGCTTACACCATACCCTCAACACTGGAAAACCTCATCAATGGAACAGCTGTATATTAGATGAAACAAGGAGACAGGCAAGACAAGACATGATAGGAAAGCAAATAAATTATCAAATCCAAAATTTATGAGCCCCGTAAACTTAAAAAAAAAATGCGAAGACACGACAACGTAAGATTAGTCCTTGGATCTTAGGATCTGATTCTGTAATGCCAGGCGATGGTTCATTCACACTAGCTATTAACCCTCTCAACAGGAAGTTCAGCAGACTCTGAAACTAACAGTAGCATCTGGACAGCTGATGAACCAACTGCACTTTATCAAAGGCCTACCGCTTCTTCTTGGTACTCTTGGATGCACCAGACTTTGATGGGGTAGTGATCAAGTATATGAAGAGAACTATGATACTGATCACGGAAATCAGCGATCCGTACTTTGCCAGCAATTTCTGCAACGCGAAAAGGATACGCGAAAGAGATCAGTGGAAGGGAAGGGGAACCAGAATTCAATTGCTGTATGTGAAGTTAAAGATCAAGGCATTAGATATATAATCCTTAATGCTATTTTCATATCGGATTGTTCCCTAATGATCTATAGGTTTACGACCAGATGATTCATCAAACTTAAAAGGTGTCAAGTTCATGTTCTTTCAAAGAAAGATGTTTACTATGTTAAACCAACAAGTCCTAGGTTTTCCAATGTGCATTCTCATGCGGAAGGAAACTGAAAACAGATGGCTGTTCATCCATCTCCTTATGAGTGAATTTATCCACATCCAAATGGAATATATTATACAATACAATGGTAGCAAAATGGTTGATAGGTTTCATACCTTAGCCTTCAAAGTTCAGTCCCCGGAGATGACAGTTCATACAAAGTAGGAGGGAAAGAAGTCATTACCAGGAAACAGGGCAGAATGAGAAATAGTTCAAATAAAAACTGAAAATAGATGACATACCCACTCAATCTTCTTCTCTGGACGTCTATCTGCAAGTATATCAAGAGGCAATATGGGAGTCGAATAGGCCACCTGGAGTCAGAGAATTAATTTTCAATTAAAGATCAAAACTCGATACCCGTCTCAGGTGTGTAGGTGCAGCAACAGTAACAACTCTATTGTGGAGATACAAACCTGTGAAGCAGCCTTTGTCGGGACGCGGAATGTAATAACTGCAGGTGCCCCATAGAACATTCCTTTTTCTTTAGCCTCCAGCTCAAAAGAGTGAGATAAAAGACCACCGCTGCAATTTACAAGTTCCACCCTCTAAATTAATGAAGCTTACTCTTTACTGGAGGAAAGGAATAAAGCCAGGTGATGACATTACTAAAAGACGCCAAATGGTGAAAAACTCACGCATCAAGCCTTTCCCATGATTGAGAAATGTTCCCGCTGATAATATCAAATGTATCATGAGACCAACTATCATCCGTAACAGTCACATCATATGCAGTCCTGCAAGTGTAATTTTCAAACATATGTTATTGTCAGATAAGTTGATGGTATACGATGAGTAGAACAAGGCAAAGCTTACTCGTGAAACCATAGAAGATAGCAGCTCTTTTATGAAAATTAGACACATTTAACAGAGAAGAACTCCGAAAAGACAGACTTTAGGTATCACAAGTCTAGCTGGTGTGGTAGACAAAAGATGGTGATCGCTCTCTTTTCAAAACTTAAATGCTTCATTCATCACTAGTCAATCTGCACAAACTACAAAGTCAGGCAATTTACAAAAAGTGCTTGACCTGATGCGCTAGAATTAATTCACACACAATATCAAAGGATGGTATGGTATCAATTCCTATAAGCCTAAGAATACCGAAATGGGTCAAACTTGTTAACAGCAAAGGATTCCTGCTTCATGAGAAATTGAACTGCGTGAATATTTAATCGAACTCATAGCATATCCACACATCTAAGCAAAAATTCTCCCTATCATTAATACGAAGATGATGGAAATCAATGCAAATCTATCGAAAACAATGCTGGACCATATATAGACAGGAAGCAGAATTGCATACATGAACTCAGTTAGATCTGCAGGCTCGGAGGAAATTGGCATCCGGAACGAGATATGTATGGGAGGAAAGTAAGGAAATCGTAAACAGGAAAGGAAGCACCACTAACGCAGATCCTTGGTTGTAGATGTCGATGGAGACGGAGACGCGCTCGGCGCCGGACTTGAGCCGGTTGAGAGACGCCTTCTTGTGGGCAACGATGAACGGCACGTCGGAGATCCCAAGGCACGGAGACAAGAACAGCAGTACCAACAGCGCGGAGATCGCTGACCTGTAGATGGGGCGGTTCGCCATTGCCGGTGAGCCGAGTCGGGAGCTTGGGGATTGAGGGAAAATCGCAGGTCCGAGGGCTTTTATGGTTGAGAGGACTCGTTCTTCCGCTAAGGGCATTTTCGGGTTTCTAGTTTTTATAGATTGACTAACAGTCAAAGGCCACAAACGGTCGTTTCTTGAGTCACAACGCCGTTATCTCTCCCGATTCACACTTGACGGAACTCGTTAACGCAGATGGGCCGCTTTCTAATCTCTCTCTCAGCCCGCAAAATTTAACTTCCCGATTGGCCTCATCAAATTCTAGCCGGTTCACTCACTCTATCTTTCGATTATAAATTTTCCTCTATTTATAATAGGGTAAATTGCACCAAAAATCATGAGATTTTTACTTTTTTTTCCAAATAAAATTAAATATTTTAATTTTGAAATAAAAAACACGAGATTTTAAAATTCCCAAAATCGAGTCAGCACATTAAAAGTTTTTGCAGTTGAGTAAAATCGTTAAGTTAGCCGTTAAGTGCTCCCGTGGCAATTCCTATGTGTCACTATTATCCACACAGTACTCCATAATTGATTGGCAAGTTAACATCGTGAACAAGGTATCAAGCATCTCATAAATTATGGGTAGGTGAGTGGTGATCAGATCCCGACCGTGGTGAACCGAGTTCATATTTGAACAGAGATATTTAATGAAAGAAAATAATTGGCAAACATTTCATGGACCACTGAAAAATTCCGTTTTACCAATCTTGGAATGCTGTGTGGATAATAGTGACATATAAGATGTGCCATGCCAATACTTAACGATTAACCTAACAGTTTTACTCGATCTAGAAAGACTTTCAACATTCTATCTTGATTTTGGAGAATTTTGAAGCATTTTGATTTTGTTTTTCAAATTGAAATGTTTGGCTTTACTCGAGAAAAAGGGGAAATGTCTTGATTTTTAATGCAATTTACCCTTTATAATAGAGATAATAATACTGGGAGCCTTATATGTTTGACGATTATTATAAATGAGTTCTAAATATTTTATAGTGTGAAATCAAGTCCTATATGCTATCCGTGTTATAGCATCAAGTCCTTCCTGTCACCTGCTATTACTTTAAGCTAACACGTATATGTATTATGTCAACTTAAAGTCACGGTAGGTGATGAAAAAAACTAAGTATTGTAACAAAAATAACATATAAAATTTAATTTAATACTTTAAAATATTTAATATTCACTTACAAAAATCGACAAACAGATAGAACTTCTGATTTCTTTATCTCCTTTATAGTACTCAAAACTTTACCTCTCGCAACCAATTAAAATAGTGCGCATCTGACATCCTCTCCACGCTAAGGAAAAATTTATCGAACCGTCAAGGTGCGGTTCCGTGCTGAAAAAGTTGTAACATCAGTTCAAAATGTATGGATCATGGTTTTGCAGACTTACTCCAAAACGGACGCATACAGAATCCGTGATGATAGAGTAAGAATGGTGAGGAGCAAAATTTCTCATTCAGAAGTAAAGATTTTACAGGAGCGGGGGAGGCCATCAGAATAGGATTTTTGGCATACTTTAGTTCTCAGCAACAATCAAAGAGGAAACGAGAAGATGATGTGAGCCAAAAGATCAGACAGAGAGACTACTACATAACAGATTATCGTATTTACAAGACCTGGATCCAGCGATAATTCTGAGAGAAGCAAATCCCGCTGGGCAGACCCAAGAGTAAGACGGTTTGCGTAACTCGATCTTGTCTCAGCCACCACCTGCAACCATGCACCACACTGTATTTTAATCCCCAGGATGCAAGTTCATTTCGATCGGTGTATATAATTGGCTGCGTTAGCACAAACTAATATGGCAGAGAAGACGGTATCGAGTCACGCTGCAAGCTCTAACAGCGTGCTATTACTGAAATAACAATCAAGTATCACTATGTCTTGAAGAAAGCACAGTCCCGTTTTCTTCGACTAGCTTCAGGAAAAAAACCTATATGCTTCTTTTGTACCATAATGCGAGTGGAAAGGTAGTGCATTATGCATGTCTAATGTTACCCCGTTTGCATTTCAACAAAACCTGGCAGTGGTTGCAAAGTTAACCACTAGGCAAAGGAAAGGCAGGGGCGGCGATGTAATTGAACAATTATGGCAGAGCATAGACTTCTTATTTGGGAGGGGAGGGGGAGCAGAAAGGTACTGTCATGAGGATAGTATGAAATTTTACCTCTAAGAGGACCAGTGTTAGACACTGCTGCAGCAATCGAGGTCACAGGCTTCATGTTTGTGAGAGAAATTGGTGTCAATGGAGGAGAAGAAACTTCTTCAATAGTGCTCGAAACGGAAGGATGCTCCAAGATCTTCACCATGTTAAATGCCATGGCTCTTTGACCGCTCGATGGTATGGAGAAGCTCCGGGGAACGATCAATGGCGGAGCGGGAAGAGGAGACGCTGTAGAAGGGATTTTACTGGCTGTGGAGGACTCTTGATTTCTGAATACTAGAGGAGCAGAATGACCAACCAAAGCAGATGATTTTGCTGGCTTACTGGCAGGGGGTCGGGGGAGCTCATGTAGCTCACTTATCTTTGGAGAAGAAACAAGGGGAGGCGAAGCAGCAGGGGAGACTCTTGGAGATGAAGATGGTTTAGCAGAACGTGAAAGTAGATTGGGTAATTCCAAGGAGGAGATGGGACCGCTTGCAGATAGAACAGGTTTCTTCGACACTGGCTTAGCCAATGGACCAGAGAAGGCCTGCCTTTTGAGTTTTTCAATATCAGACACAAGTCCTTCGGTAAGAGGAGGGGGTAGCTGGGAGAAACCATTATGCTTCCCATCTTTGAGTTCTAGTGCTGATCTAGACTCATGCTTCCTTTGTTCCAGTGGAGAGGAATGAAACAAATTATGGTTAGCTACAACAAATCCGATTGGCTTACTCCGTGGAACCGTCATGCTTTTCACATCACTAGGCGTGGGCAACACATATGAATTAGGCTTTGGAGGAGATAGAGGTTGCATTGTCCTTACTTTTTCTGCTGTATCAAACTTCTTCTCTGCAAAGATCGGAGCTGAGTGACTGCTCACCCGATGTTCTCTAGCAGAGACATGGAAATCACCTCGCTTCTCTAATTTTGCCTTCATAAAAATAATTAAAAAGAACATCATATTAGGCGATGACTGAAAGCAGCAAGCAGGCCAATGACTAGACGGCAACTGTCATCATACCTCTGTATTTTGAGCAGGATATGACAAGCTGAGATCATCCACCTAGGAAAAGAAGTTTGTGCAAAACCAATTAATAAAAGATGCAGGAATCAAAATGCCAAAATAAGCATGTGATTTTTATGCTCCCAACAGAATTTCAGGAGTGAAGTACTCAAAACAAGGTAAGATACCATGTCCAAGGGTAGATACTGACCTCCATGGAATTACCGGAGGTTGAAACATCCATACCCGTAGCACTTCTTTTGTAGTCAAAACTTAATTCTCTATCTTCTTTGTTATCATAGCCATCCTCACTATCATCCCCTCCATCTTTCATGTCATCTGCAACTATGCTGAATTCGTAATCAATATGCTGCTGTTCTGCAACCCTTTTAACATGAGAGTCAATCGCCTCAAGTGATTTTAGTCCCTTACGGAAGAAATTTAACTGCATTGAATGTGAGAGGAGACAGAGTCGATGTCAAGATTCAATTAGCAAGAGGAGAATAGAAGCATAAGTAGAATTGGCTAGTCAGCTAACCTGAGCCATATGGTGTCGAGCAGCCTGAGTTAGTAGATTTCGCGACTGCCCTTGCTTCAAAGATTTTAACCTAAAGAAACAGAGATTTGCCTCCTCCTCATATTCTTCACGGGCACCTTGAAGTTGCTGCGAAGTAAAATTCTCTCCTTTCCCACTCTTTGACTTTCCCTTTTCTCTTTGTTGAGTGAGCATGTGTCTATACGCTTCTCTGAATGAAGTACATGAAATTCAGAAGATGCTAAATTTTCTCAGAGAGGCAAATCTCATCTCAAAACAAAAAGCTGCAAACCTTTTCTCATCACATTGTTTCTTCATCTCCTGTAAAATCAAATATAAATTACTTTCATCAGCACAATAAAGATGTGCTGCCCTACCAAAAAGTTCAGAAAGAAAGAAAGAAGCAAAGCATTTCATATTACAACATTGATAAGCCCATTTCAAAGGGTATCGGGAAAAACAATTGATCAAGTTACTTGATCCATTCCTTTAAGCAAAAATGGATTTTCAGGTCAAACCTTTTGGGCAGAGTATGAAAAGGTAAGAGAAAAACCAGTTGACCAGGAAAAGTCAAACAAAGGAAAAAAAATCCAGTTTTCATCTATAGAATGAGCACTGAATATTAAAATAAAGAAAATGGATAAGAAATCTTCAAGGAGCCTGCCAATTGATTATGAGATAGTAGTAGGTAAGGGAAAACAAATTTACTGCCTTGGGTAGCAACCTTTACTGTGATCCAATAAACTAAAAGATTCAATCAGGAGAGAGAACTAAAAGACCACAGGCAGCATTGAGGGCAGGAAAACAATCTTTGAAGATGCATAATATCAAGAAAAAAGAGACGAATGACCAACCTCAACATTTCGCAGCTCATTAAGGAAACAATCTGATGGGTTTGTTATCGTCGAGAATATATCAGAACGCTGTAAGACAAGATTGATAGTCATTAAACAGTAAGAACGAACATATCTCAATCAAGAATGCTACTAGGTACTCACATAACTATCCACAAGTTTTTGAAGTTCAAGCTGCACCTTGCCCAACATGGATAGAAGCATAACTGCATGTCGTTTGAAGAAGTTGCATAAGAGAGAAGCTATCGGAGAAAGACCTAATCAAACTTTAGTCATGTGTAGTTGGAAAGAATGACCAGAAGCCTCTTACCATAAAACCCTAAGCATTTACCGCCCCAGATAATTTAAGTAGCTCATTGACAAATTGTGCACTGAGACCTAAATAAACAATTGACTTCCCGGTGATAGTTTTGCGACTTCCAAAAAATTTTAGCTTCTCAAAGATTTCTATATGACGACAAATAATCCTACATAAGACATTTAAGAACAAGCTCAAGTGGAAGAAGTGCTGCACTGGAGGATTGTGGAGTCCTCACATGGCCAATTTAATGTTCATTAAGTGAAGTAATAAAAGAGAGTTCTCTTGTCAAAGTCCATTATTTTATAAGCAGGTCAGCATAAGCTAGAAAATAAGAAAGCTATCAGATGATTGAGAGCTCCAAATCTTCGATAAATTCAAACTTCAGAAATAGAGTAACAGATTCATGTGAACAATCAGCTATATCAGGGCAGGGGAAAGATAGTTAATGCAAACTATCTCATTTCCACTCACCACTCTCTTCATCACCACAGAGTGCAGTTTTCTGCATGAGACAGGTACCCATTTCCTGCAGGGACTCGGAGAATTCTGAAAGCACAGAGATCCTAGATTATTTAAGCTTTAATAATGAATCATTTGCAAATAAATGTATTCCAAATTCAAACTATAGGCTCCAGCATGCGGGTGATTCCAACTGCAGAGGCAACCAAACTTCTATCATTCAGCCACACCCGAATGTTGAAGAGCAATGGCTCTAGGTTAAATATATATCAAGACTTGCCTTGATATGTAAAACTTATAATCCTAGGTGAAACTACTAATTATCGAAATGAAGGTGCAGTCAAGGTAGCTTTTCAACTGTTGAGGAAGGATGATAATAATCATGTTAGTACTCTCATTAACCATTCTTTTCACCAAATGCTAACAATTTGTCACCAAATGGATAAATATATAATGGAGCTCTACCATATGCACTATTTGCTGTAGCAGCGGCTGCAGATAGTAAGCTGTCGTAGCAATTCTTCATTGCTTGCATGTCCTGGAGAAAAACAAAGGCATGTGCTTTGAAGTTCGTAACCATCTTTAAGGATCTGAACTTAAAGAGCACTCATCTTACAAGTAATAACCTTTTATTCTAATGGAACTGCCGGAAGTAGTAAAATTTCGTAAGGAACTCGAGCAGCAAAAATATGCCCTACTCTCTTCCAAGCAAATTATCATCCAGTAACATGATGGACATGTGAAGAAGCACATACTCTTAGATAATTATTTGAAAAATTAGTCATTGATGACATTTTCTATCAATTAATTCCACAATAAGATCTTGCCAGGTTATACCTCCACGAATTCTAATTCCATCAGTTAACGTGCTTCCAAGCACACCTTTCCAGCTTAAGAGGAAATAAAAAGCTGCTTAGCTTTGTTTGGATTGAGGGATTTGGAGGGATTCAGAGGGGAGGGATTTGAAGGGATAGTACAATCCCTTTTTTGGGTAAATTATTAGGAGGGATTTGGAGAAATTCGTAATCCCTCCAAACCTCACTTTTTTTAATTCCTCCGATTTTGGAGAATTTGGAGGGATAACAAATTTTTAAACAAATATACCCATTATAATTTCTTAAAAGAAACTCTTCGCACGCTATAATTTCTCATTATATAATTATACAATCACACTCGTCTTCCATTTCTCAATCATCACCAAGTCACAACTACAACATGCTTTCTCTTACTCGACCACCACCAGGTCGCAACAACCGAGCAGACTATCACGAAACCACAACTTTAATTGAGTTTCAAGATTATCATGAAATTACTGTGTTGCTCTTACACATTTTCTCCTGTTTAATCGATTCTCCAAATTAAAATAGTAAAATAGTCAAATTAACTTTTTTATCCCTCCAAATCTTTCCTCTAATAATAATATCTAAACAAGTAATTGGAGGAATAAGTTATCCCTCCCCTCCCCTCCCCTCAATCCAAACATAGCATAAATATGGCACAAACTAGAGATTGCATTAGCTAGAGTTTGAACAATCCGCACCGACCACCAATAGCGAAAAAACTATCAGGCAGTCAACTGCCAAGAAGGAAGCCACTGACATCTGAGATTGCCGGTAGTTCCTCTTGGCAGAGAGAGAGAGAGACAGATAGGTTTAGGCAATGATCGGGAATCTAATACACTGTAAAATTTCGCTGCAACCGCTAAGTCGAGACCCAACCGCTGAGCCTGAGCATATCGAGAATGGAGGTACCTTGGATGCCTGGGCGAGCTGAGCCGGAGGGAGTACTTCTAATTCCTCCTTGGTATCACTCCTGTGGAGTGTCGCGAACCTCCGGAGCTTCCCGAACGGGGACTTCATCTCTGGCGGCGGGGAAACCCTAGCGGCAGAGAAGGATGGTAGATCCGCAGCAGGAATCGGGATCGAAGAGCACCGTGCGGTCAGCAGGTTCGAGACGAGACAGCAATCGGAGGTCGAGAGAGGGTCGTCGGCGTGAGAGGTGGAGGAGGAGGATCAAGAATCTGGCAATAAGCAGGCTTGTTGCTGTTGTGGTTGAGCCAATACGCATCGCCGGAGGAAATATTGCGGAAACTCTTTCCTTAACCGTCGGGCTAAAAAGGGCAATTTTGAGATTGCGTCCTTGGTCTTTCTCATCGGGTAGGATATTGATTTTCAATGCACGATAAATTAGTTAGTTATTACAGTATTGAATATAAATTTGATAATACGTGTCATGTCATTTTTAAATATGTCGTATCCAAATGCGTTTGTGTCAAGAATATCTCAACTCGTATACGACATGTTTAATGAACAGATTAGAAATTTTAAGCACAAACACGACCCGTGTAAAACCGGGTCAATACAACATGACTCGTTTAACCCGTATAAATAAATGTGTTCAGTGTAATTATAATTTTAACTTAATATATTTAAATGGTTAATGAATTTGACACAAACACATAATTAAACAGATTTAACCGTATTGTACCAAGTTACGTGGATTCAACTGGTTTATGTAAGTGGGTTACGCAAGTCAACCCGTTTATGGTCGACTCAAATCTTCCTAACTCCGTATCGTATCGTGTCTCATTATTTCAAAAATTATCAGACTTGTCTGGATACAATCGGTGTAAAAAAAAAAAGGGAGTGAGATATTCATTTTCCAGCAAGGGAAAAAATTTTGTATAAATAACTTTAAGAATTGTAAATTTTTTCCAAAAATTCCAACATATCATAATAAATAATCATTTTTTATGTATGTTATTTTATACGATCACCGTTTTTGTTCTTAATCTAATCTTGCCATCGATATCATCTTCAATATTCAAAAAATTCTAATAATTTATTACCATCATTTTCGTCTTCAGTATTTAAAAAAATTCTAACAATTTAGTTCATCTGCACGTGGAATAAAGACAATAATTGTACTGAATATTAGGGATGAAAATGATGGTGAGGAAAACATTAAGCACACAGTGATGGCGAATCAAATTATGGATAAAAATGATAATTGTGCGAAATATTATGAATAAAAATGGTATTTTACTTTAAAATTACGGCATTTACTTTAAAATAAGGAATCGGGTTCGAATCTTATTAATATATAAAATAATTTTAGATAATTTTTACTCATTAGTAAACCGATCCGACTTAAACCCAAATTGGTCATCTCGCATCGTCATCCGTTGTTCAGCATTCTTGATCAGTGACGCGTTGCGAGCAGGAATGAGATGAATAGTTTGGACATGTATCAAGTAATTGATGACCATCATGCTAGTTTTGGTAGTTTAATTCTATGGGTGATGGGAGTGTGTGAGGACCATAATCGAGAGAACCGTTACGTGGGCTGATGGACACAATTCTCATGATCGTCTTATTTTACCACGTGAAATGAGAAAATCATCTTTTCCAGTAAAAGCATAGCAGCAGTAGCAATGACTCAATCTCACGCGTAAGACATAATGTTCGAGTTTTTGTGTTCGACCGCGAACACCCGTACTGGCACCGGTCCCTGTCAACATAGTACTGTCAAAGGCCTAACATAGTCCAAGAAACGAGAAAATATTCAGTGAAGTGGTCATATTACGTAGAAGATGCTGACGTGATACATCCGTCCGATCAGAAATTAACATGCAATCAACAATTATACAATTATGATTATTAAATTCAAAAAATTCTTTAAAAATATTAAAATCATAAATAAATAGTCAACCCTAAATAGAAAAAAATATAAATGATAAAAATTTTTAAAAATTAATAAATTATGAACCGTAATTTAAAAAAATGTAAATAGTGAACTCTGATTGAATAAGCATACTACGTCAACATCGTCTACGCGGTATAACCGCTCTATTAATGACTTTCTCCCAAGAAATAATTGTCAGCCAATATCCAAACTCAAAAGTCAATTTTAACAATTTCGATCGGAGAGGGAATCGAACATGAGATTTCAACGTCGTCTGATCGCGATTTCTTACCATATTATTTAAAATTTTTGTATTGGGATAGTAGTGATGACGGGAGGCTTGACCGGTCAAAGTAAGGAAATCGGTCAAAGCCATGCAATCGTTCTTGGCAAATGGCATAAATGAGGTGGAAGAGATTCGTGTATAAATACAGCTCAATATATTATCTGTAAAATTTATTAATAAATATTTAATATATTATTATTAAATATTATGACATTCTTTTTTATTTTTTTATAATAATTATTTTTTAGATAAAATTTAATATATTTATTTACATGTCAGATATTTATTAGTTATGTTCATCATTGCATTCATAAACTCCGTTGACCTAAGAATTTTGCTATATTTAAGAACAGATATTAAGAAATAATATAAATTAAATTTGACACTATTAAATGAAAACTTAAATTTCGAAATATAAAAGTAATAATATGTATTTTCGCGTAATCGAATCTTACACGACAAAAATAAGATATTTTCAGGAATCTACTGGATAAATAGTCGGTAACGATCAATTCATATCCGAACCAAATCGACCTGTAAAAACAAGATAATTTCCCCTGGCATGTACTGGAGAAAATTCTCGAGTATAGCCATCATTGAGAAACTTCTCTTTGCAAACCAAGAAAGCTGTCGGGCAACCTTTAATTTCACACTAGAGGTTCATGAATAAAGTAAGATTTCGTGTCGATGCTGTGAGCTATGTCTGTACAAAATTCTACAAGTGCGTGGTCCATTTTACAATCTAAAAGGAACTCAGCTAGGGAAAAATAATAACAATTTTTTTTAATAACCGAGGTATTCGAACGCTTTCACGTCCGACTAGGGTTGCCCTCCTCGGTGCCTTATATTTACGGTGAGGGTGAGCCAGGTAAATCCCTCATACCAGCCCCTGTAAGAATCGAATCCTGAACCTGACTTACAAGTTGACGTTTGCTTACCGGCGGGTCCGCTCCACATAGGCAGAGATTCCTTGTATTTAGATATATAATCATGTCTTATCGTTCTCTATAGCTTAACTGGATTCGAAATGAGGGTCGTGTCTAGCTGCAACTACAAATGTTGAGATATAAATATCGTATCGGAGAATTAACGAGTTGAAATCTGATTTTTAGGAGAGCGCGTACCGTCAACCAATCACAGCTTAAGTTTTTTGACTGGGCGAGTGTCTCGCCTCTATTTTACCGCTAAAATTATCAAGAAGTATTTACGAACCAGTGTGGGATCTTACTCCCTTAATAGGTTGAATCTGCTTGAATCTTTATTAATCACGACTCATTGAATCTTTGGATATCGTACAGTACAATCGACAAAAAAAGTGCTTCAAAAATGATAAGAATAAATAGTAAAGTTCACGGGAAGCAACTAACTTGAGATTAACCTATAGTTTCCTCGCTAGATCCCCAACTGGGTAATTGTATGATAGATTCTTTAGTTGGGAGGGTCGACGCAAATTTTTCTAGGAATCCAGGGCCGACCGCAGATTCGCCTCGATACACGCTTTAACTTGCACGGAAATAATCCCTTATGCAAGGAAAAAAAAAAGTTCAAGGGGAGTAAGTGATAAGATGGATAGTCAGAGTCAAAAGTTCAGTAATTCCACGGATCGTGCTGGTGTGCTGCCGTGGGACATGATTCGTTCTTCTCCTCCTTTTTCTCCTTTATGATAGCTGGGAAGATGGAGAATGATTCGTATGAGATGATGATGATCAAGCATCGTGTTTGACAAGATCGTAAGTCGAATCTTATGAGCTCAGCTACTGATCGAAGTTGATGGTCTTCGTTGTCCGAGATTATGTTTCTCGACTGTTTAATAGTCGGCGATCCGATTCGATATTCGATAGATAATTCCGCCGTCAGTAGATTCCTGACAGATTTTTGACGGTAAAGATCAACAGTCTCTTCCCGTCGGTAAGTTTGCGTATAATATCTTCTTGACGACAATCCATCGAGGATTTTTCGACATATTTTTTTTCTGACGGATAACCTGTCGAACAACCATCATTACGTTTTTTTCATGGATGATCCGCTCGTAATATCAAAAATCGACATGGTCAACAAACTGGTATTCATAAATCTGTCGGTATTTGTCAGTTTTCTAGTAGCGCATTATTGCATGCTCTCGAAATCCAATCACCGAGTAAAACCGGTTCAATTATGAATTTTTCTCAATTTATAAGTCTCGAATCGGGACTTATTCGAGGGGAAGCAAAGTAGACGAATTCAATCAACCACTATTAGTCATCGATTAGATCATCCCTCGAAGGAGATGTACCTGTGAATATGTCCACCTCAGCCAGCGCCGGTGAGACGGACGGAACGGAACCGTCAAAGTCAGATGTCGGCGACGAGGAGGGTGACGGTGACGGTTCTTCTTATTTTCATTTTTTAAATATTCATTTCATTTAAAAAATTAAAGAAAAAATCACATGAGCTTTGACCGCCGGACGCCGGGTCAACAGGCCATCTTCAACTCTCAATTTTCGCATGCCATTTATTTATTTATTTATTTATTTCCAGTAATTATTAATTCTCGAGGGGTTACCTGTAACACCACGGGCCCGTCCCTAAAAGTACTAGCAACAGGTGTTATTGGGATCATTGGACCTTACATATATACCCAAGATCCCATCCTTGCAACAACCGATGTGGGATTATGGCGTTACAAACTATACTCCTTAAAGGCCCAACATCCTCGCCGGGCTCTTGGGTCGGGTTCAGATAACTCCCCCCGCCACTCGAGCCGGGGTTCAAATTAAACTAGTCCCCAGGATTCCGGCTCGTAATCAGCATAATACCACCTGCAATCCCCCATTGCTGTGGGTCACAGTCAGCTCTAATACTATATGCAACACCACGGGCCCGTCCCGCAAAAGTGCTAGTTGTTGGTGCTGTTGGAATAATTTGACTTTACATATATACCTAAGATCTCCTCCTTACACAACCGATGTAGGATTGGAGCGTTACATTACCACAGCAGCTTATGCATAACAACGTACACTCTCCATCTTCCGCATGCGAATTTTGCAAGCAAAGCCTCGGTTTCTCGATCACGACAAGAACCGCTTCACAGGCTAGCGAGCGGCGGGGTTCGTTTTGTTCGTTCGGTACTCCGCAAGGCTCGATGGAGTCGGATATATACCCGTGTTTTTCATATTAACATCTCATAAACTCGCCAATTATATCGAGTTTATTCCAATCGATCGGTCCTCTTTGCTTCATTGCTCCATCGAGTTCTCCTCGCATGTACGTATCGCGTACCTCCTGTTATATATGACACCGATCTCGTGTTCGGTAAATGCGGATCCTCCTTGGATTGAATCTTTTTGGAAGCGTTGAGCCATCGACCTGGACATGGAAGCAAAGCAATCTCGCACGAGCTCGGTCGAGACTTACGACCGTAAATGCGGACTAGAAAAAGTCAAGAGTCGATTTCGAACACCGATGATGCAAACGGTAACTTGCATCTCCCGTAATGAAATTTCAGAATCGACTGCTGGGAAAAAGATTTTGCGAGGAAGAAATGGAATGGTTGGGTTTGAATATGAGAAAACTCTTCAGTAAAAATAATATATCAAATGCCAATTTTACGTAAATATATATAAATAAATAATAAGCTCCTCGCGACCCGACGGATCTTCTGCTTGTCTCTCTCCTTTAGATTTGGAGCCCGTCCGACTTTGTCTCCTTTACACGTCCCAAAAGCCAATGATGGGTATTAAAAAAATAGAGAAAAGTTGAAATGGGAAAAAAGAAAAGTCAGAGAATTAACCCAGGCAGGTCAGCTCAAATGGATAGGAAGCGTCTATAATTCGTCTGAAAATTCACGAGGCCAGAGTGTCGAATTCTTATTGAATGCATAGTTCTCAGTGAGACCATTTACACATTGACTGATCCGAATTCATGGGTTTGTGAGGGTGTTCATAAATTTAAAGAGAATAAATTCCTCATTATCGAAAAAAAGTCGAGAATGATGCTCTCCCACATCCTGGGAGGAAGATTAATTAGAAAGGGAAAAAAATAAAGAGTTATGGAGAGTTATATGAATGAAAATCGAACTTATTATTTATGTAAAGGGCAAATCACTATATTGACTTGGTTTTTTATCGAAGGAATAATGCTTTCTTTGCATGGAAAGTTGCGTATAAGAGGTCCGTAAGTCTTATGTGTAACGAATACATCACATGACAATGCTAAAATAGTGTTACGAGTCAATAATATTAAGTTATTTTTATGATATTTTTAATAAAATCCTAAAGGAAAAAAATAAATCGCAAAAGGGAAAGAGACAACCCTAAAAATGGTTTAATTTGATTGGTTCGTGACACCATATTAGTACTGCTATGTGGCGTACCCGTTACATGCAAGACTTTTGTGGGCATAGGACGTGATAAGATGAAGGGTGCATTAACAAGGCACCGGGATTTTAGAAACAAGAATCGAACTCAAGATCTTGTTTTTAACATTTCACATCGTTCAGAGTTAGTATTGTAGAGATTCACACCACGCTAAACCTGAATATGCAACTCTTGTTTATTAAAAAACCACGAATACGAAGGGAGAAATAAATTGCTTGACTGATGAACATATTCACTTGTTCTTGGATTCATTGACTTCGAGTAATATTTAGTTAGGACGCACTTGTTGGAGATTCTTCCTGTCTTTTTAACAATCCAGTAAGACACTGTCCGATGAAAAACACCATCGCAATAGCGATCTTCCATTTTCTAATAATGAGTCTTATAATTAATTTAATGGGTGCGAACGTGAGATCAGTTAACTGTACGATCTATGTGAGGACTACGAAATGTTTTCGATTTCAAGGACTATGAGATGTTGCTTTCGTTGACCCCAAAATCAATTGGTTGAGGTGGTAAAACGTTTCTTTTCTCTTAAGTAAGTTCCCGTGTTCGAGTCTTGTTAATAGAGGAAATTCAAATTGGAAATGTTGCTCGGCTGGTACTTTAGGTTGGTCCAAGTTTCCGGTATGTACCTTACTACTTAAGCGGCCGAGCCTGAGCCGAGACTTCAGTAATGTTGTTCAACGGGTTTGTATCATCCGACATCTAGAAATTCAACTGGTCCTGGCTAATCAAAGTTCAGGCCGACTTGGCCTGCTGAGTGAAAAAGCTCATAGATTTTCCACATGTGCAAAACTCAGAACCAAGACTTAACTAAGTGTGAGAAGGATCCGAAGATCTTGCAGTGGAGCAATGTAGGGAAGGAGGAGGAAACTCAGTTCCCTCTCAGAGGTAGAGAGGCCAGGGACCCCTAGACATCGATCAATCGCAATCGATCCGACATGTCGATCCCGGATGATGCTAAAACGCACCACGTCAAAACGCAACCCGAGAAGTTATAATTCAACGGTTTACATCAGAAACGTTCTGATATACTCGCGCATACACATGCATGTTGAGATCAAATGGGTACTGAAATCAGCTACCTGACCAACTTGTCTTCCTAAAAAGATCGATACATTCTTAGGCAATACACAGAGTGTACATACAGCAAGAACGCATACATCAGGAGGCTGCTTTCCCAGCAGTTCTCTGAGGGCTGCGAGACGTGACGTTCCATATGCTTCTCACACCAGCGGAACTGTTCCGCGGCAACCCCACCCTGAACCGTCTCGATCTCCTCCTGCTCTTCTTCTCCAGCTGGGTCCTTTCAGGTTCACCAGGCTTCTGTAAATCGAGTTGCATAATAAACCTCTCGTCTTACATACATATATATATATATATATAAAAAATAGATGAAAGCTATCTTCTTGATTCGAAATATCGATGTTGTCGCATGGAATAATCCAACTTCTGGTTGCAGCAATACAAAAATATATATATATATATATATAAGATGTTACGAAGAACCCTAGCTAGGGCTAATTAATTAATTACCTCGACGAAATCCGGTGAAGGGGGAATGCCTTCTTCTTTTGCTGTTTTGAAGGTGAAACTATCTCTCCGTTGATGGTATATACCGAGCTCTCCACGATCATCATCTGTCAATAAAATTGAAAAAAACCCGTTTCTCATCGACTTAAATAACCATATCTGATCGTAAACCGATAACTCAATATACAGAAAGTCGAATAGACCATTGGAATTTGCGAACCGTACCTGAGACATAACCATTGAGGACACCTAAGTTGATGTTGTTCCCGCTGCTGCTATCAGCATCGGCCGAGGTATTGTTTGATGAGAAACAATACTCTCTAAAGCTTGGCGATCCCGGGTAGAAGATGCTGCTCTCCTTATTACACGACCTCATTTCACGATCTTCCTCGTTCGCCTTTGTCTCCTCTCCATTGTTACCATCTTCACCGCCACTGCCCCGTGCCTTCCCCTCCTCCTCCTTTGCCGCCACAGCCACAGCCTCCTCCGATCCCTCGGCCTTCGTCATCTGCTGTGGCATAGGAGGGAGCTTCATGACGCATCCGTCCACATTGGAGGGATCATCCCTGGTGGGCCCCATATTGGTTGCAGAGACGCTCCTGCAGCCATGGCCATTGCTTCCGCCACCGGCAAGAGAGTCCGCATCCTCCACGAGCGGCTGCTTGACGGAAGCAAGGTCGACCGTCGCTGCTCGGTCAGCCTTGCGTCGCCACAGGCCGAGATCATCTGTCTGGCGATGGACCGGGTTGTAGTACAGGTACGCGGGGCTGGCTAACTCGTCCTTGTTGAACTTTGACGCGCCGCAGCCCATTAATCTCGACGTGCTAGGACTGATCAGAGGAGGGACACATGAACCAGCAAGACACCGATTGAATCAATGCCGAGCTAACAACGATAACTATGAAGATCGGCGTTTCGGGAAGAAATCAAGATCAGAGAGTTGGACGAAATGAAAATCGGAATTAAGAGAAGGAAGGGGGTTGGAGGGAATGAACTAAGAAAGAATAGGGAAGGATGAACTGGATAGAGAAGACCGACAGATGGGAATTGAGGACCAGCGAGGGTTTCGGGATGAAGAGGTTTTCTTTTCCCTGTGCAGGAGAGAGTAGTCCAGTGCAACTGATATTATATTACAAATTAATAAGATTTAATTATTTTTAAAAAATTTTTAAGATAAAACTCTAAAATAATCGAATCATATTAATTTGTAATGTCATATCAGCATCGTCACGTGGTATGCCCGTTACATACAGGAGTTCTTCTTCATCTAGAAAGATAATTTCGTATGACATCTATCGATCACGACATTCTTGAACTCGATCAAATATCTTGCATGACATGCTAACAAAAACCTTTATGTCTGGTGATAATGTTTGCTTTTAAGGATAATACGACACATTTTGTTAACGTGTCAAATAATGATCGGTCGAGCGAGTTTCTGTTTCTCATAGGAAGTGATCGCGGCCAACGCTAATTAATTCCCGCTCCAACGTCGGCTTAGTTGTTAAACGAGATGCTACCGTCGAGTTTCGAACGTCGGTATTGCAAGTAAAAGTTTCACCTAGCTATGTGGGGTGTTGTTTATCGACTTGCATGACATCTCGCAGTCCGGATTTTAAGTTTGATTTCGTTTCGCATGTGTTGATTTTGTGTTCTCTTTTGTTCTTTTTCTTTGTTTTTTTGCTTTTTTTCCTCAAAAGGGATAAGGAAACATGAATAAAAATGCATATAATAGAGTATTGAATCGCCAAAAATTAATCTTATGTCATGAAATTCTTATATATCTGACATTTTTTTCAGTTGAATCTTGTAAGTTTGAAAATGATCAATTTAGTCCTATAAGAACAGTTCTGCTATACTTTCGGTCAGAATCGTCACTATTTTGGTAACGTGGACTTCACGTCGTTAACATAATCTTTAACGGAACAGTGACGATCTGAACTGGAAGTACAATGCAACTGTTCTCATGTAACCGAACTAGTCATTTTTAAACTTCATGACCCGACTGCAAAAAAAAGCCAAACACGTGGAACTCATTTTCTCATAAAATGAACAGCATAGCTATGGTTAGATTGCCATTATGATTTGATAGCGTGATCTGAGACGAGATACAGTTGAATCCTGTTAAAAAAAATCTAGAGATACAGTTGAATCCTGCTATGTGCAGTACTTGATTGGTCGGCGTGTCCCGTCCGGTCCCCGCGCCGGACATGCACGGCATGTCGGGATGCGGTTCGTCTCTGTTTTTGGTTATTTGCTTTGCCACTCTGGGCACTGTGCTGCCGGGACATGGGAGATTGGTCCGATATTCGATCCCCTTGGAAGTGGAAAGGAATAACGAAGAGAAGCTAAAGCCAAACCGTACCGACCACCCACGATCAATGCGGACATCAAGATCGAACTATGCACGATGGTGTGCTCCGGCTTTAGCATCAACCACTTAATTTCAAGCTCTGACATTCGCGGCCGGTTCCTACTATCTATGTCTTCCAAGAAGAATCCCTCGTCTCCAAGGAAGACACGGCTCGATCAGCAGAGCAGAGCAAGGCATGTGGAGAACAAGAGCTTGAATACGGAGATGATGAGCAGTCAGAATCGATGTAATTGGATGAAATGTGATCGGTAGTTCTCTTAGCCCATCGAAAGGGAACTGGGTCGATATCTTCCGGAACAGATCACGACCGAGCTCATTTGAGAAACCAACACTTCCCTTACTTTCTTGGAGCTGGAAGACAAAGTTGCTTGAGCTCGAAGAAATTGTAACTAATGGCAGAAGACGAATTCACATCCGGTCAATCCTCATTCTGGACATGACTTCATATTAGTTTCCAAGTATAAGGTTGTTCTCTTGCAGATGTTACAGACCCAATTACAGCTGGGTTTTCCTGTTGCATATATGGCTGTGAAGGTTTTTTGAAGATTCTACAGATCAAATTACAACCACTTTCAGCACACATAGCACTAATAGTCGATCAAAGTCAAAAGACTGCCATAGAAGTAGCCCGAGATCCGAAGCAAAATCTGCAAACTCTAGATCGAGCTTTCCCTCGAGGAACAGCCTATGTACACGACAACCCCTCCCAGGAAAGACAGACATCATCTCCCAGTGGCACAAGTATGTAAGGGACCTTCCGCCGATGAGTCAATAAGCAGTCGGTGGGAAAAAATGGTTAAATCTCCATATTCAGTTCCTTGGCACTGTCATGACTTTAGAGCTGTACCAGCTCAGGGATGAGCTTGAGGAGGAAAGACAGCTCTCTCTCGGAGAACTGTGGCTTCAGTTCCTTGGCAGCGGCCTCCATTGTCGTCGGGGAAAGGGCCTCTTCGGTCTCTGCCGGTGGCCTTATCAGATCAGACACCGCCTCAGTGATTTCCTGGACCAGGTCCACGATCACTCCCTCGATTCCCATCAGATGCTGCATGTACACGGCTTCTGCAACGTTACTGCAAGAAAGCGAGGAATTAATCCAACCTTCCAATTTCTCTGGTAACTAAGGCTGCACGACGTCGAGGACGGTGCTTACTTCAACTTGCCATAGGTCAAGAGGGAGAGCTTGGACTCCTTGATCTTGGAGACTGCCGCCGGGTTCTGAAAGATGGCTTTAACCTCGGAGACGATTCCCTGCAGGCCACCTTCCAGGCACAGCTTTGCAGCTTCCTCCAAGGAATTCCTCCTCGAGTCGTAGTACATCTCCGTGCCACCGTTCGTCAGGAAGAAGACCTGGAAGTCTCAGAATCATTAGAAAAACTTGTCCTCCCGCCCGAAACCTTATAGTTTACTGCGAAAGGAAGAATGAATGCTTACAGGGTATGTGGCCTGCAATTTCCGAACAAGCAGTGCAGCATCCGGCTGGAACGTCGAGAAGATTATCTGCCTGCCATGTGCGTAATCGAAAACCACCTGCAAGTGCCCGGATGAACCGATCAAGATTCCGATCAAAGTGTAGATTCCTGAGGTTGTTTCTGAATTCTGATATATTAATGTACATGAAAGTGTACCTTTAGGATGGACTGGATGACTCGAACGAGACAATCAGGAGGGTAAACGATGTGATCATCGAACTTGAGCTCGATGTTGAACCCGAGGGAGGGCTCGACCCTCTGGAAGGCCTCCTGGAGGGTGCAGAGGGAGTCGTCCTGCTCGACGTCCCAGTTTACGATCTTGCCATCCTTGGTCTTCCTCAGCAGGAGCCTGCCCGGTCTCTCCGGCTCCCTCTGCGGCCCGTAGCACATGAACTCGTCCAGGGTCAGATCTGTCACTCTCCTCTCGAACAGGGTCCCCTCCAGATTTCATACGAAAAAAAGGGACGGACTTTAGCGAGAAATACGATTAGAATATCGAAGGAAGTAGAGATTTTTGAAGCGGTGTTTGGGGATTACATACGTTGTCTGCGGAGAGGATGAAGTTGTCGTGGAAGATGACAGGGATGTCGTCCTTCGTGACCTGCAACGAGAAACAGCAAAAATTTTACAATATAAAAATGAAAATAGAAAGGACAAATTCATAACAAAAATAGCCAAAGCCCAAGTTTCTTGTCTTTACCATTCTTAAATGATCTTTACGAAAATATTAATAAGATTATGACAAATAAGTAAATTAATTTTAATTATCTGAATAATTATTTTAATTACTATTAATTAGAACAATTTAATTACTTATATTTTACTACGTCACTGTGAGGTAAAATTGTTTAAGAAAGCTTTTTTTTTTTCAGTATAGTTCACTTGCTATGATATACATATACACAGCATATGGCATATGAAGAAACAGTAAGAAAAGGGTAGATTGGAATTTTCTAATTTCACAACGTCAAATGACCAAAATAACCTTGACTGCCGTCAACTCGGGAAAAGTTTGAAGCGATGAATTGATTAATCGGGCCGATCAATCTAACCAGAGCTTTGAACTTCAAATCAAAGAGAGCGTATACGCGGCGAATATACGACCGCGCCGAGTCAAAAACGGGGTCCAATCAAGAGACACAGAGAGAAATTAAAAAAAAAAACACAGATCGGACGACCGGATTCCGGCCGAATCTGCACCGAAAGCCCTCCACCTGGGCGAAGAATTGAACCCCGAGAAAACAAAAATGGCGAAGTAGATGTTTTTACACGTAAATCGCTGAAAGGACGCGTCGGATAATTTAGCTTACCTGAACGTCGAATTCGATGAAGTCGATGGGGAACTTCGCGGCAGAGTTGAAGGAGAGGATGGTGTTCTCCTTGAACGCCTTCATCCTCCGGTCGGCCGATTGAAGCTGGTTCATCCCGTGTCCCCGGTGGCCCACCACCAGGAACTTCGGCGCCTTGAACGAGCTGTGCCTGCCCAGCTCCACCCCTGTCCTCCGACAAACGACAAATCCACGTCAAATGAATATACATACATACATACATACATATTATTAACAGGCTAAAAGGTTCGAGATCGAAGCCGGTGAATGCGGGACGTACCCTTCGAGAAGCCCGTGCTGTAGAGGGCCTGGGAAGGCATCTCGGGGACCTGGTCGAGGTTCGGGACGTCGGAGACGTGGACAGCTTTGAGGGCCATAATGCCAGCCGAGCTGAACGTGGAAAGGGGAGGAGGAACGGGAGAGGTGTGGTCTTCCTAGACTGGGGTCGGAGAGTCGGCGGGTGAGGGTATAATTGGAATTTCGGTGATGTTCGAGGGGAAGAGGCCCAGGAGAGGAGGGGTATTTATATGGGGTGGGGGGTGGAGGTGGGGACACGACAGGACGGGACAGGACGGTATCCGAGGGGGACGGGGTGCGAATATTCCACCGGTGTCCAATTAAGATATGCCCTCGCATATTCTCCGTTCCCTGTGGCTGCCGTTCAGTTTGACGGCAGTTAGGAAGGGCCCGTCCCGTGCCCTCTCTCATCTCTAGAGAGGGAAAAAGAGGATGCTGTAAATCTTATGTTATCAACTTTTACTGAGAGAAAAAAAAATCTTACGTACATAATGGGTAAGTCACTTTGCATATATTACA
This sequence comes from Lagerstroemia speciosa, assembly GCA_037672795.1. Classification (NCBI taxonomy): domain Eukaryota; kingdom Viridiplantae; phylum Streptophyta; class Magnoliopsida; order Myrtales; family Lythraceae; genus Lagerstroemia; species Lagerstroemia speciosa. The sequence continues at coordinate 11,794,560 of CM075288.1, read as the reverse complement.
ACTGAATATATGTTTAATATATTAATAGAAATAGTTATATATATATGCATATATAATATATTATAAATATCACATTGATATATTAATTATTACTTAGCTTATAATATATATAACGTAACATATCTGTTATAAAATGAATTCTCTTCTATAAAAAAATAATTGTATCACTGTATGGAACTCTTTTTTTTTATCTTGTAAAGGATAGAGGCTTATGTCTAACAAGTCGTGATAATATTTATACGGTGTCACGAGTTAATAATATATAATTATTTTAATTTTTTTATAAGACCATAAAAATAAAATTTAAAAAAAAAACTAAATCTCCTTATAGTATAAAGCTCTCTCCTTATTGTAAATATTCATTGTATATTATATAATGAGTTCGTCGTGTAAATCACTGTTCAGATATTAACAAGTATAGAGTTAACCCCTCGAAAAGTGAAGAGAAATTTACACGACGAACTTGTTATATATTATACGTTGAATATTTACTCATTCAAAAGAATTTACATATATATATATATATATATATATATATCTTGGATGACTTGTACCCGGAGAGAAGGGGGCCGTACCCCGATGAGATAAGGGTGACTCCGACAACATGTGGAGCCACGTAGAAGTGAGTTTATTATGTCCATATATTTGAATAATTAATTGGTCATGGCAGGCTTGGTTGGGGAGTCACGTTGGACGTGTCATCCGACAGATAATATGGTACCAGATCGGTGTCTTGTGTTCCACAACGTTCGTGTTCGAGTTCCAGTTCTGGAATGGGCGATGAAGAAGTCGCTCTCAGAATTAATTAAAATTGATAATTATTTTTTAATTTCTGAATATTATATCATATAGTGTAAAAACGAATTAATTTAAAAAACTGACATTAGTGTCTGTCCCATACTGTTATTCAACTCGTAATTTCTTTTTTTTAATTATTATTTTCGGCATTTATTATTAATAAAATCTCAACCACGTGTGTTTTGTGCCCATATCGTTAGGTTGGCCCCAGCTTTATTCCCGTGGAAGTCAGGAACGCGGGAGGAATCCTCGTGGGAATATCCGATGGAATATCTCTCCGGCAATTCAACCTTTTTCACGGGCACAGAAAAATTTGAAAATAAAAGTTTATTCTTTCTTGTTCTTTTTTTTTGGAATCCGGATTCCGCGCAACACGCCTCCGGACGCGGAGGCGCGCGAGGAAATCGTCACGGCCTGCGTGGAGCTACGCCGGCGTACCCTCCATTCCGTGAAGGCTAGACTTGTCTTTTTCGCCTTCTTTTCTTAAAACGGTGCCTGTAATTATAAAAGATAAATTAATTATTTAGTTATCGCGAAAGAAGCGAGAGTTATGTGATGGTATTCACTCGATAACGTTAATTAATTAAGATTTAATTATTTTTAGAATTATTTTTGTTTTTTTTATAATTTTATAAAAATATTAAAAATAATTAAATTTTATTAATTTGTATCACTGTGTAAATACTGACACATGGTGAGAATGTTACGCGAAAGACGTGCTTGGACCGGACGGGAGACTATGAAAACCTTCAAAGTCCAAATCAATGACCAATTACCCGACCGTGTATCTATATATATGTATGTATGTATGTATGCATGCATATATATTGCGGTTTCATGCATGGAGAAAGCTTTTTAAACTTTGTAAAACCTAATTCCTAGTCAGGTCAAAAATCCTAACACGAGTTCACGAAGGTTGAAAAATGCAGCAAAATTCTGGTCGTGGTAGCCTCTGGCCATTTCGAAAAAGAAAATTTGGCAGGAGTAATTCCCCATCTGCAAATAGGAGGATGACACGTTCTGTTCGAAAAACAGAAACGACCTCGTACGTGGGAAGGTGTTCTATACGACCAGTCAAATTTGAGATTTAGTAGAATTGTCTTTTAAAAAAAAAAAATTTAGGTGCGTGCCTGTGTTGCAGGCGAGAGATCATGAGTCATGCGTGTGTAATCTAATCCTAAAACGGATTTAATTGAATTGAATTGAATTGAATCATTGTGCATTATTATCATACAATTGAACGTCAGCATTTGGGTAACGTGAGTGGTTAGATTTTCGGGTCAACTGTTCAAGCAATGCAGCTGTTATGTTGCCAGCAACAAACGAAATCAGTTCTTTTTCTAACCAGTTTACGTTTCAGCAATAACTGTCTGTCAATTAGAAATAAAACTCTTTTAATTAATTATGAAATTTTGCCATTCATGAGAACTGAATTCGAAATCTTATTGAGAGGAATAACCGTCGGACCATCTCAATCAGCTCAGTTACGTATCTCTTTTTGTTTCTTCAGAAATGAGAGGAATGAAATGACCAAATGAACCCATCTTGAATGGCCAAATCCATCAGAGGCTGCTGATTCCTTCAACAGCTGAAATTTGCTTCCAAGCACAGACAACCTTTTCGTGTGTCCTACTTAATTTTCGAAAGAAAAAAAAGAACGAAGATTAAATTTTCATACGAATTTGAGGAGAGTCGGGCAGAGTTGTACCGGAAGAAGGCATTTGTATTACTTGCACGATCGATTCTAGTAAAGAAATCGAGGAATAATGTACTGTCCGGGACTCACGTAGAGAAGCAACTGAAAGGGAATCTGCTGCACGAGTTAATCCAACAATCCATGTTCCATTGTAGCCAGTAGGCGCATAAAGAGGACTTATTGGAGGAATCGATACTGTAGGCATCTATCCCGTGTATGTTCGATGCTGTGAGGAATCCTGTAATCGTTAAAGCAAAGGAATTGTATGTACTGCTAAATGCGTTTCATTGCACCCGAAGAATCACGTACTGTCCTGAACGATCTGCCATGCCCAGTGGCCACCCACCTAGGGCTGCTTCAGAGGGCGGAAGAAGGAGGGTGGTTGGTTCTCATACATTCACAACTGATCAATTTGCTAACTGAGCATATGCCCGCATCATATCATTCTACAGGACAATCACAAGAGGAGAGTAAATCGGACATGATCAAGCAGCCCCTGAAGTGATAAGTACTATATTTAGAGAGAGATTTTCTGGATTGAAAGGTCATAAGCTACGTGGTTCTACCGAATTCTGATTCCAGTGATTCGGCATTAGTGATCATTCTGCCAAACCAGACCCATCATGAAATTCCATCAAATTTACAATTTACCACTACTGACAAGGGAAAGGAGACCAAAGAGGGCCAACACACACCACCTAAGCAGCCTCTCTATTACACAAAACCCAGGAAGAGAAAAGAAAGCAACTCCAAAGAACTGATGATCAGCATCCACTAGAATCAACCTTTTTGCACAGGTATTTCAATACGCAAGACCACAACAGACAGCCCACACGACGCACCATCCCAAGCAAGCCCGGAAGTTTGAAGAGCTCAGTAGCAGCCACATTTGGGAGAATGCAGTCCCACCTGTAATTCTGCTGCTATGTATGCCTCGTCTCCTCGGAGTGTCTCAAGCTCCCTCCGTTGCTACTGCTCCCGATTGCACGATTCGACTCCCCGAGCTTGGCGGCCAGAGCTTGGACTTCAGGAGAAGCTTCCCAGCTCCCACTCTTCCTTCCCCAGCTCGCCCTCCTAGGGTGATGGATCCCAAACCGTTCTCCCGATTCCTCGACATTTGCCCTAATCTCGGGTGATATTGCCAAGTTCCCTAATTCTCCATCCTTGATAGTGACACGCTCATTTATGTTGATGTGACCTTCACCGAGGTCCAGACCCGAGTTCATCTCTCCCCAAACTGCTTTTCTCCCCATTTCAATGTCCTCGACGGGCTTTCCCATGTTGGGACTCATGAAACCTCCACCAACCGTCCGGGTAGGGAGGGTGGGTTCTCTGGGGACCAGTGCCCTGAAATCATTCTTTGAAGGGGCAATGCTGGTGCAGAATATCTCCAGGAAATTCTGCACGACCCCCTTGTTGTAAGGGTTGGCTCTTAGGTCATATCTGTACCGGAAATTCTCATACGTAGTCTGCACAGCCAAGGGTATCAAGGGGATGTTAGAAACTTGTTTGGTGGCACCTCCTACAGAGTTGGAAATTATCTAGCCAAGTTACTCCCCACTTACATTCTAATTTTTTCTACTTCGTCAATATCCATATGAATCAAACCAGACAAAGCTAAGTGTAAGACATGGACAATTTTTCAGAATCTACTTGAATGTGAAATTATTTTATTAATCACCACAAGTCTGAGCTGATTAATGTGTTAAATTAGTTGAATTAATCTGTCAGACTATGCAGACAGCATAAGTTCACATCTACTGATACATAATGAACTGAAAAAGGCTGGTGTTACGAGGAGTTATTACCTGATTTGTACTGATGAGGTACAGATGGAAGGCAGTGAGGCCTCCAACAAACCACATTGATATGAAAGTGTAGACTATTAGAACAATTGAGGCAGGAGTCTTGATCATTGCCTTCCATATTGATGTTTGCTCTGATCCCATGATTTCCCTTATGTAGACCCAGCAGAAGGCGAAGACGTATATACAGAGAAGGGTTGTCGAGAAGACGAACATGAAGAAGAACCGATAGTTCCGCTGCATTACATTAGTTGACACAACACCATGTCATCAAATAAACCATAAGTTTCTTTTCCTGCTGAATAAATAAACCGTATGCCCAGTTATTGAAATCTCATTGGCTGCTCCAAAATAAAAAAGATTTTTCATTCACTTCTTTGTTTCAAGAATAAAATAAAACATTTATCACTGCAAGAGAGAGAGTGCCTGGCGGCAAAATATCTCATTTGATATAAGCACCTGAATATGTATTTTTGCCAATATTGTACCATACAGGTTTCATGATTAATTTCTGAACAAATACATTTTAGACATGCATCAATAGCAAGGTACATCAGAATTATACCAAAATTGATCAACCATCCACATCAGGTAATTATACTAGAGGCATCAGCTTAAGCAGCATCAAGAGAAAACACATCTGCCTAGACTAGAGGGAGTTTTGGTTTTGATGAAAAAAGATTAGAGACAGTTCAACTCAGCTGCCTAGGATTCTAAGTCCAATAAAAGAGGACCAAAAGTACCTCCTGCTTGACTCACATCTTGACTTTCAAAAACATGTGTTAAGCATGTAGCTAACAGTCTTAACACTTCACAATAAACTATGTTGCTTTGAGATTTGAACTGTCAAATAAGCATAACCCCCACAAAAATTCAGGACTAGGTGAACCAGTTGTGAAAGAAGTATCACTTACGACTTACCAGCCCAATGCATTGCCCAACCCAGGGGCAATGATGATCAAACCGTTCTACACAATTATTGCAGATTGAACAGTGGGAACAACGGGGAGGCCTATAGAGCATGCAAGTGTCACAATACTTTATCTTCACTGTCACTCCATTAACTTCTACTTCTCTAATGCGCGGCAACCGTAGCTGAGGGGTTTGTGAAGCTCCAGCATCTGTACTTGTATCAAATTCTGGTTCGGGAGGGTGTGCATTACGTGGGATAATACCTGGGTCCCTTCCAGAAGTTAGCAGGAGAAGAAGTAGATCCTGTTAAAGTCATACATCTTCATTAGCTAGGATGACAATACTTGTACCAAGCAATGAAGCATGAATTGCATACTGTCCGGTCGAGGCACATATCCAGTCAACGCTGCATTTTTTATGGTAACTTTTTTGCCACTGCCATGAAGAAAAAGTTGTGTATCTTAATAGGCATACCAAGTTCTTGCCATATGATATATTTAAATAGAACAGTTTCATCGACAAAGGACAGTCTTCCCCTCCCCACAAAATGCCTGATTAAGTTCCACTTTTATACACACAAGTGAGACATATTTGGAGAAGAAGTAGTTTGCTGTGCTAGAACCAAAATGGTCTTTGTCAATGTCCCACTTCCTGTGCCAAATTTACCTACCCAGAAAAGAAAAGCCCACTCTCTGAGCATAGGCCTAGACTTGTATGATGGAGCGAACTTCATAAAATTCAGCAGCAACAAATCTCATATCCAACTACCAATTCATCAAATGAGAAAGAGGAATCTCCATCCAATAACATGAAACCATGCCAAATTACAAAGTACGCAATATCAACCTCCTTAATTTTGAGCCAGCCTTCTTAAGAGTTAAGACATGCAACATAAACTTGTTAAAACCTATGTCAAGGCACTGCTCACTTATTATCACCTTTCATTACTGCTAAATCCAATCAGTAGAGTCTTACAAGAGAGTTTTAGACGATATGGGTAAGTCACATATAACTCTATAAGTCATCTCATGCACCGCCCCATTCCCCACTTGTTAACCAGACATAAAATGACTCCGGGAACCCTCATGAAAAACACCAATCACCCCATGTGAGATAGAGGGAGAGAGAGACTTACATAAATTGTAAATACAACAGCGACAACCATTACTGATATTCCCCAATTGCCATAAAAATCATCCATCAATTTTCTGGCAACAAAGATGCAGAAGATGCTAGCTGGTGCAGCAATGAGGAATATTGTCAGGCCAAGTGACCTTACATCTGGACCAAATATAAGCCTTCCTTGAAGTAAAAATATCTGCAAGATATTTCAACAACAGATTCCATGAGTTTCATTGACAAGTCATCACCAATGAGTGGCAAAGACTACAATTCTAGAAGAACCAAGGAGGCAAGCAAACTAACCCTGCACTTTCACTTGATAGTAATCCCAAACGTCCCACATCACACAGGTCAAATAGTTCTAAAGTTAGTTCATTCACCTCAAAAACTGACATCACTAGAAATACCACCAGGGAACCTCAGCTAAGGATAAGAGAACAAAATATAACACTGAACTAAATGATTGGATGGTACACATATAAGTTGCAAGCCTAATTTAACTAGACTGAATATTAAGTCTAATTTCATAGGCATCCGAGCAGACTCCATACTAGACAGTAAGATTACTCCACTGATTGGACATCACAGCTATACACACAGGACCGGTTCCAGAAATGTGGGCAAAGCCGAACATGTGTTTGGCCAATAAGTTATTAAGGGCATGAGTTTTTTCTGTCCTTTCCTTTCATCCTCAAAATCAGCAGTAGACAGCACGCAAAAATGATGACCAGGAAGATTTGCAGCTCTCGAGTTCAGAAAGGTAAGATCCAGAAAACAGCACTGCTTCCAACTCACACTTAGCACAAAGAACCACTTAACATTGCCGAGCAGAGTAACATACTAATAAAGCAACAATCACCTCAACAGAAGTTCAAAAGCTCACCTAGCAAGAAAAAAGCATGGAAGAGGAAAGAGCATTGATGATAAATCAGAAGGAACCGAAGCATAGAAAGGTTCAAGGAGCTCACGTTACTGCCTTTCCAAGCCTCATAAACTCGCAGATCACCGGATCCCGACCCTTGATCGGGTCTCTGAGGCTGAGGAATAGTGTACATCTCGCTACGTCAGCGTCGCACTCCTCTCTACCTCTCTATCTACCTTTCACCCACAGCTTGCAGCTCAATGTCCGCGCAGCCAATCGAACCAGATGAGGCGATCGCAGGTGAAGAAGAGGTGGAGATTTATGGCTCATTGCGAGCCATGGCGAGGGCGGATTCCGGAGGGGAGGCTGAACGGCGGGACGGCCGGTGAGGATCGCCGAGGGAATCGCGGAGGTGTAGGCTGCTCGCCTTGGGGGGCTAGGGTTGTGATTGTGGGTGGCAAAAGGTTCTGTTTAACAGAGATTCTGTCCCAGTGCTGAGGGATGGTCTATGACAAGAAAAGAATAAATAATTTTTTTAATTAATATTAATTATAATAAATAATTAAATAATTAATTTTATTTATTTATTTATCATACCTTAATTAATATCTTCTCATATCATTAATTAAAATAGATCACTTAACCAAGGGGGTTGGGCCGAGTGGTAAGCCGCTCGGTGCCGCTTAAGGAGGTCTCAGGTTCGAGATCTCACGTACACAGACACCCCCTTGGGAGCCTCACCCGCCATTGCCAGGCGTGCGACCCGGGGCGACCAACGGATTAGTCAAGTATGGTTGGCTGAAAGATGCCGTCTCACCGCTGGTGGGGCCTGCTTGGATACCGTGACTGGCGACAAAAAAAATAGATCACTTAAAAAATATCTTTCTTTTTTTTTTTCCTAAATCCACTTAAAAATTTCTCGTCCAGAAAGGGAAAGCATCAGAGGATGATTGGGTGACGTGGCGAAGTATGAATGGGTAGACAGCTAGACAGGTGATTGGACCTACTGCTAGCTCAGTCTATTTCACTTCCATTTCTTTCAGTTTTCTGTTTTCTGTTTTTCATTTTTTCCTGTTTTCTGTTTTCCGGTTTTTGCTACACGAGGAAAGAGATGAGATCAGGAAGACCGGCTTCGGTTCTCCACCCGACGTCCGCATCTGACAATGGGCCTTCGCAGTTAAAATTACATAAATGCCCTAGACTAAAGGAGTTCTTCTATCTTCACCTTTTCAAATTCTAGTTGTCGACTTCCCGCAAGTCCGAGGGCCAATTATGGTAATTTTGATTTCTTTGAATTTTTTAATTCAAAAGTTGAATAAACTTCGATTAATCAGACATAATTGTACATTTTCATTAATAAGAAAATTCAAACTCAAAATTTTATTAAAAAATGTGTCAAATAACTCCAATTAACTTCTATTATTCGCCCACTCCCTGACTTCCCTTCATTAAGACTTACGAATATTTTTTTTAACGTCTATACCTAATATTCAAAAATTCACGGATACTCGATGAGTTCTGACTCATTTCATATTCAAGTGGATCATCTCTTTAAGGAGTAATACTATTCAAATAATAAATTTTTTCAGTATATAAAAGAAGTACAGAAGCTTATGAGCTTATAGAATAAAAAAAAGGTATAAATTGGTACAAATTCCACAGTTAACAATTGAATTTAGGACCTCGGTGCTATTACAGAATCAAACATCATTTCTTCCAAATAACTAATTTACTCAGTTCACGTCAAATCCAATACCTTATTTAAAGGATAAAAGTGTCAAATCACTTCAACCGATTTATATCTGAATAATACCTGACTTTTAAATGAAATATTATGTATATTATGTGTATGGTTTTCACCAAAGGAAGCATTGGCTTTGTGGGAAAGGTATCCCGTATCCCATGTGGTTGGGCAAAGCGAGAGGATGTCGGGCCAAGTTGAGGTGTATAAGAAGACGCACCAGAAAGGAAAATGATGACAGCCAGTCGTTCGTTCCTTCACGCCGGGCAATTGCGAGGTGTCATGATGCCTTGTCCCTGCTTGCAGAACTAGCACAACAATCATGCCACAGCCTTTCTCGACCCCAAAAGCTCTCGAGGACAGTAGCGTTCCGCCGCAGATCCGGTTGTGGTACGTGACATGTGAATCCGGGGAAATATGTGATGCTGTTAACTTATAAATGATAACGGTTCGTGTCATTATTTAATAATAATTTTAACCTTTCAGGTGAAACGATCATGACAGTTTCATATTCTCTCACGGTATCTGATATAGATAGCCCGTGCACCCGGGGCAAATTCGACTCCCCCAAGATCGACTCTGCTAAGTCTAACCATCATGGATGCGAAGGGAACTGACACTGACTCTTGAAAGTCAACCTCTCATAGCCACGAGGACAGCTGAGGCCGACTCTCTTGGGTCAAACCTTCCAACCGTGATGCGATACTCTAATGCACGCTCTAAGCATGTGACGAGTGGTGCCACGTCAGCCTTTCCATACAGGTAGGGCTTATAAATACACCCCGACCTAGGGTCTCAGGTAGGACATGATAGCCAAAACATATTATCTCTCAGTCTCCATTGTCGTTGCTCTTGTCCCGTAGTCTTATTTTTATTTAAGTGTCAGAGGATCATCTCAGGAACTATTCCCAAACTCAGCTTCCCTGTAGTTCACCTGTGAAGATCCTCTGACTGTCATTAGCCTCCCACCGCGTGGAGTCTACTCCACAGCAGCCCCAAAGACCCATCAACTCAACAAGCCTTCCCGAGGACCTACCGGTATCGAAGCGCAGAAGCTCGGGACTGTCTTAAGGACACTCCCATGAAAACATATTCGTTGAAGTCCATGAATGCGTACAATATTATTGATACCCTTAAAAAGTTTATACAACCATCCAAATGAGGAGAGAGCCTTTATATGCAACAGTATGATCACTCGTCATATTTATATATAGATACTATCTGATTAAATTCAGTTTATTTTCAGGGTTATTTTTTATTTGATAATTTTATAAAAAAAATCTTTTAAATAATTAAATATTATTAGTTACGTCACAATGCAATTACTACCATGGATGATACTGGTGCACAAGATTCTCCTTCCCAAACAGGGTCCACGTGGAGAAACATTTAGCATCTGTCTGAAGTGGAGAAAAAACAATTGACGGATTAAAATAAATTGACATCTAATTTGTTTTAAATAATATTTGATAATTTTTTAGTTTTATAAATAAAAAAATTATATTATTAGAAGCTTATCGAATTTGAACGGCCACGACCTGCGAAGTCCGACGGCGGCTGGCCGATGATGCCGACTTGATTGGATCAGTTACACCTACCGACCAAAAAAACCAAAAGAGAAATCAGCCAGTTG